>JAOXOE010000343.1:50790137-50811545 GCA_028565055.1 Phoeniculus purpureus | reverse complement strand
TCTCTTCTCCAGACTAAAAAGCCCCAAGTCCCTCAGCCTCTCCTCATAAGCTATGCCCTCCTGTCCCCTCATCATCCCTGTAGCCCTCCGCTGGACCCTCTCCAGCAGATCCCAGTCCCTCTTAAACTGGGGGCATGTAGACTCCAGAGCTCTTAAGTAAATTCATGTTTGCCCAAGGACGGCTCTCACGTGCATTTATGTCTGGTTTGGGCTGAACTAGCTGATTCGAACAACTTGCTAACTCTCACCCAAATATTCTCACAGAAAACAACTTCCCTTTCTTACTCATGACTCAATTTCCATTAAAATGCTACTTCATCTTTATAAAATATAACAAAACAGAAATAAATTTGGGGAAAGATGCATGATACCACGTTTGACAGAGCCATGAATCGTGCTGCTCAGATGAACGGTTATCCAAAGGCATTAAACGTGCTGCACGTCTGTGTTTTTTAAGAGGACTTACCCTGGGCTGGAATCCGCTCTCTGTTGCACCAGTCTCATAATGACCTTTAGCAGGAGTTGCTCTTGATTTATGTTGGATTAGGGTCAGACTGAGAACTTTTTTATCTCTGCATAATGTTAGCATCATCTCATATATAACTTTGACACACACAACTACAGCACAGAAGGATACAAGAACAGTTCCTGCAGCACAAATGCAAAGCCAAATAGAGAGTGACAGTTATGTTTAAAATTATAGTCTTCAAATAGTTCCACACCCCATTTTTCCCCTATAAAAAGCATCCTGAGAATAATTAAATGGATGCTTAAAGTAGTTGTGTGGGGTTTGGTTTTGTGAGGTGGTTTGGTTTTTTCCCAGTTCAGAAATCACTCATGAAATCTCAGGATCCAGTAAGAAATAATTGTGTCTGTCACAGACCTGCAGGCAAATAAATTTAACATTGACAAAAAAGAGTTAGAGTTAAATCTCCTTCGGGCTTTAGTATTCCCAGCAAAAATCTGATGTGAGGCAACGATCAGGCACTTGAAATGCAATACTTCATTAGGTGCTTGTTTTTTAATGGAAATTTAGTGAACCTTTTTCCTTTAAAGCAGAAAACATCTAAAGGGGAGTTTAAATTTGTATATGCAACCGTTGTGGAATCCACAATAAAATTAGAGAGAGCAGTTGGCATGAGGAGATAATTTACTTGACCAGATTCTTCATTCAACATGTTGAACGACACTGTGTAATGAAGGATTTAGGCTCTTTCTAAATCTATCAACAGCAAAAATTTCAGCCATGGACTAAACAACTTTCTAACAAGTACTGACACACATAATGCTGCTTTAAACGAATTCTGAAGCAACTTGGATTTAGAAAGACTTGCTAGAAGGAATTTGAATGACAGACTAACAGTACAGTTGCTTTTGTGGGCTTTGCACTAGTGCTGGGGACAATTCTCAGTATATTTCAGTGTTGTGGGTTCTTGAGGTATAACAGTACTGGTACACCAACAGAAGATATTCTTAGGTTACAGAGGAAGCAAGGATGTTCTCAAGGGTCAAGATGTGACATTAGAGAGGTCAGAAATAAAAAACCAAACCTTTGTAACATTTAGAATCTAATTTCCATCCAGCTTCACAGCTGTTGTATCACAGAATCACAGAACATCAGGGATTGGAAGGGACCTCAAAAGATCACCCAGTCCAATCCCCCTGCCGCAGCATGATCTCCTAGACCAAGTCACACATGAACATATCCAGACAGGTTTTAAACATCTCCAGAGAAGGAGACTCCACAACCCCCCTGGGCAGCTCATTCCAGTACTGTTACCCTCACTGTGAAGAAGTTCCTTCTCATACTTATGTGGAAACTGCTATGTTCCAGCTTAGACCCATTCGCCTTGTCCTATTGTTAGATGACACTGAGAAGAGCCTGGATCCGTCCTCCTGACACCTGCCCTTCACATATTTATCAACATTAATGAGGTCACTCCCCAGTTTCCTTTTCTCCAAGCTCAAAGAATCAGCTCTCTCAGCCTTTCCTCATCAGGGAGATATTCCACTCCCTTCATTGTCTTCATGGCTCTGTGCTGGACTCTCTCCAGCAGTTCTGCATACTTCTGGAATTGAGTGGCCCAGAACTGGACAAAATATTCCAGATGCAGTCTCGCCAGGGCAGAGTAGAGTCTCAATGTACTAACCACCCCACATCTAATCCACCTCAGGATGCTGCTGGCCTTCTTGGCTAGAAGGGCACATTGCTGGCTCACAGCCATCCTGCTGGCCACCAGGACCCCCAGGTCCCGTTCTCCTACAGTGCTCTCCAACAAGTCAGTCCCCAGCCTATACTGGTATCTGGAGTTGTTCCTGCCCAGATGCCAGACTGTACACTTGCCCTTGTTATAGTTCATTCAGTTTCTCCCTGCCCAGCTCTAGAGCCTGTTCAGGTCATACTGAATGGCAGCACAGACTGCTGGCGTGTCGGCCACTACCCAGGCTTGTGTCATCAGCAAACTTGCTGACACCGCACCATAATCTCTCACCCCAATGATTAATGAATAGATTGAACAGGACTGGATGGAGGGGGCTCACCAGGTCCGCTCCAATCCTGTAAATGGCAGGGTGCGGCAGGGACAAACCCGGCCCGGCGCAGACCATGGAGTGGCAGAGACAACCCCGGCCTGATGCCACGGACGGGAGAAGCAAGATCTATCACCACCCCTCCACAGAGCAGACCTTCAGAATCACACTGAGCTAAGGAACTCTTCTTCTTCCTCCTGGAGCTGAGACAGGAGGAGACAAAGAGGAGAGGAGAGGGTCCTGGAAAACCCCCTCAGCCATGTGCAGAGAGTGGGGACGCGGCCATGTGGTCAGTCTCCATCCTTTTTTCTTCATGAAAGCACAAATCTGTACATCTGAAAATTCTGGTTATTTTCAAACTGCAACACTAGACAACCCCAACTCTCTCAGTCTCTCCTCATGAGATTTATTTTCCAGGCCCTTGGGGTGTCCACTAGATATAGGCCTCCAACTAGACTCTGTCCCAATGACTACCACTCTCTGGCTTCTATCCTGCAGTCAGTTCACGATTCACCTCACTACCCGATCATCTAGACCACACTGCCTCAGTTTGGCTGCGAGGATGCTGTGAGAGACCATGTCAAATGCATTACTGAAGTCAAGACAGACCACATCCACCTCTCTGCCATCGTCTATCCACCTGGTTATGGCCTCATAAAAGGCTATTTATCAGGTTGGTCAAGCATGACTTCTCTTTGATCAAGCCATGCTGACTGTCCCTAATGACCCTCCTGTCCTTGTGGTGCTTGGAGACAGTCGAAGATAAATTGTCCCATCACCTTTCCTGGGATGGGGGTTAGGCTAACTGGTCTATAGTTACCTGGGCCCTCCTTCTTACCCTTTTTTTAAGATTGAAATGACATTTGTAAAGGCTACTGTGCATCCTTCAGGCACATTGAAATATACAGGTCTCTGTGCTCCATAAAAAATTATACAACCCACAGAAATATATATTTTCTTAGAGGACAGAGAGTGCTGCATGCGAGTTCAGGCTCAGAAGCAGAAAGTACTAATTTGAAATCCGTCTTATTTTCAAATCTTTGACATCCACTTGCACAAAAGTTAATGAAATATAAGAAAACCATTTAAATGAAAACGAAACTCAATGTTCAGTTGTGAACTGTGCTGTCATATGGAGTATCTGGGTTCAAAGACCAGTCCTAGAATACAAGACTAGTGGGGAGATACGGCTTGTGGGAGTTCAGAAGATTTCAGAAATCTAGCACACAGAGATGATTAGCTGTGCTTTGTAATCTTAAGCAGACAGATTTATTGGTCTTTTATTTAGCTAAATGAACAAATTCTACTGCTACCTCATCTTAAATAGAGTGAGTGCCCATCGGGAGGGATTATAACCAGATCTGTTTAAATGAGGTTTAATGTATCTTCATTTCTGGATACAGATATTCTAACGAGGAAGACACCCTCCAGCACAGCATAGAGTGTTGATTTCCTATTCATCAACTGAATAGAAATAAGAGACAAATTTGAATATAAATTTCATATTCTTGTCCTAAAGACTGGGTAAGAGGTGCTTAATGCACGAGTCTACCTCTGTGTTCATCCTGACAAAGCTCGATCAATACTCCCATTCCTAAAGTTAGATAAATTTGAAAATTCTGATAATGTTTTTCTAGTTTTTTTCTTTTCAAAGTAATTTTCAGAGACTAAGATGAACTGGGATGCTCATGGGTAGATGACACTCTAATTGGAAATGAAAGAATATATAGTACATAAAAATGCCCATCTCTTCTGCAGTGAAAGGAATAACTGGGTCTGGGAAACAACTGGAAAACTTTGACGCACTACTTTGAAAGCTGACAGGCGTTTAGGACCTCAGATGTTGTAGTTTAGTCAGATCATGTTTTTCTGAGATCAGGTCCTGGTTTTCCAGTTTCTGCACTACTCATTGCTTTCTTCTGGGTTTCTCATACAACAAAAATGGTGTCAATCCGAAGGTTTCTTGCCTAGGCAAACATGAAATTCTTAATCCTGCTCATGTTAGAAAAGATCTCCTGGGCTTTAGATGCCTCAGGGCTCAGTAAATTCCAGGGAGATGTGCCAGTTTGTAAGCATTGCCTTCATTGTCATTGACGTCAATCACCACTTTTTTCTTACTGTCTCCTATCAAAGTTTGCTTGCCTGTACAATGGACAGTGACTCTACAGTCCATCTGTCCGTCATAAAATGTGACAGGCATTTCTCAGAAATGTGAATCATGGATGGAGGCAGCTGAATCAGCCAGGGAAGAGTTTGTCCTCTACAGATGTGAGACCTCAGCTCCCATATGTAGTGTCCAGGGTCAGGACAAGACTGTAACTCCACTCAGGAAAGGTAACAAGGCTTTGCATTCCCATACATGTTCTCTCTCTCTTCATTTGTAAACTATGAGGATTACAAATTTGACTGCATGATATCTGAACTTCATTTAGTCGTCACTGTATGGTAAATCTATTCTTGTACGTTAGCTTTCTGTGGGGTTTTTTCCTCTCCTTAACTGTCCTCTGCAGCCCTTCATAGTCATGTTTTTGTGCTCAACTCTGAAATTAAGAGAACTGGAAAGTTTTAGAAAACATGCAATTTTGCAAATTACAACATATCAGTCACCGCTAATCCCAGTAACAAATGGATTTGTGGCTTCCATACTGAAAGAGGAGAAAAGTGACTCTATGTGTGACATCACCAGCAAAGTCAACATCAAGTTACAGAAACATAAGCACGAATCACTGTTTTTTCAAGAAAACACATATTGTCAGTAAAAAGTACAACTTTCCCATCACTCTAATTCAGGCTGCTTGCAAACTCTATGCAAGAAAGCTTCCAGTTTTCAGAAGGGTTTAAGACTCTAGTTAGAGATTTCTTTTGAGCACATAAATGAGTATTTCTCGATGACTGGATAGGTACTTCTACAACTTTACATATCCCTTTTTGCTCTATGAGGCAAACACAAAAGGAATGAGGGAGGACTATGAGAAAAGAACACTGCTTTAAACTATTACTGAACAAAATTTTGAAAGATAAATTTTCTGGGACAAACAATATTTACAATAGAATGCAGCACGTTTATTAGCACAGACTAATTGCTCACTTGTTTCCTCAAATTTTAGTTTCTGATTGAAAAGCAGCAGAACTTGGCATATTGTTTGCATTTGCATCTCCAGAAAGCTCCAAAACACTTTTTTCCCTTGTCAGACTTCTTTATGCTCCTTCCAGTCAGTGTTGATGACTCTTATTCGCGTGTATTGCGTATTTTCTTCCCTAAAACTAAGCTAAGCGAGATAGTGCTGAGTTGTAGTTTCTATTACTGGATCCATCAGGCAATTACCACAACAAAATCCTGGATTCCCCTTTTTCTTTATGGTATGTAATCATTCCATAAAGCATGACACGAACAGATACCATAGGCTGGTAGAATAAATTATCCTATCTCTTCTTAATACTTTGCTCTGTGACTGACAAATTGCTCACCCAGCTCTTTCAGTTTAAGACAAGTCCATGAGTATACCTAATGACTTCTGTGATCTGGTAAACATCCCTACCTTGTCTTCATGACAGTAATTCTTCCCATACCTGTGTTTGACTACACCTCCAAAAGAGGTAGGGTTGTAATAAAAGACAGAGTCAACCAGCTGGTTTGTGTTTAAGCATGTGTTACATGGAATATGAGTGTACTCAGTGAAGCCTAGATTTAATTCCTTGTTACTGCAAAGAAATAATACACTATGTCCATGGAAAGATCTGGACTGGCAGCCCTGGACAAGACACTATTCTTTACTCACTGGCAGGCAACATTTTTGGCAACACAACTCTTCAGAATATCTCAGCAATGATCTGGAAAGAGGTGAGAACAGAGTCTTTAAATCTGTACAATCAACAAATGCTTCCACAGAGCTTGCCCACAATGGTCCTACCAGGAGCTTTGATGAGAGGGACAATAATGAAGAGGTATTTTGTTGAGCTTTGGAGTAACCTTCTTCTCTTATCTGATTCAGGTCCCCAGTTACCCTTATTATTCCATGACCCACATGACTTTTTCACTGTCTTACTTCTAGTTCCATTGAGAAAAAACTAACTATAAAAAAGCTTCACTTCTACAATTAAACAAATTCAATGAAAAGGCTTCTTCTTAAGGTTGATTAATCTTCCAAAGACTGAACTCAATTACACAACCAAAACCAATTAGCTATGCTATTATCATTTGGTCCTACTTGATAGGTCATTGCAGTCTTACTGAAACCTATACACAGTATTTTAAAATAATTTGAAAAGATGTATAATATTTGAAAATTGGGTAACTGATGTGCTTACAAGGCTTTTCAGATTGTTTATTGGGTTATAACATGTTGGAGGAACTTCCAGCTAACAGAACCAATGTAATCAACAAGATGGGAAACGTTTCTTTGGCCGTACATTCATGTTTGCAAGAGTGATGTGCACAGAGGACTCTAAAAGGCAGTTTTATTATAGAGTCATAAAATCATAGAATTATTCAGGCTGGAACAGATCCTTGGGATCACCAAGTCCAAACATCAACCCTACTCTACAAGTTCACACCTAAACCGTATCTCTGAACACTATATCAAAGCGACTTTTAAACTCATCCAGGGATAGTTATTCAACCACCACCCTGGGCAACCCCATTCCAGTGCCTGACAACTCTTTACATGAATAATTTTTTCTTAGTGTCTGATCTAAACCTACCCTGTTGGAGCTTGAAACCCTTCCCTCTGGTTCTGTTGCTAATTACCTGTGAGAAGAGACCAGCACCAATACCTCTACAATGTCCTTCCAGATAGTTGTAGAGAGCCTCCTCTTCCTCAGAGTAAACAGCTCCAAATTTCTCAATCCCTCCTCAGAGACCAACTGTGCTCTGACTTTATTTTCTATTTTATTCATAATGTGTGTTGAAAAATGCACAGAATTTATGTTTTGGGGTTTATACAAAATCTTTCACAGAAGCTGCTGCTTTCAAGCTTGCAAATAGACTGCAAATGTCAGGCCATAAATCCCAACGTATTTTGCTCTTTTTATCAAATAACAAGATAAATTTCATGGACAGGCTGAAGCCATCACAGAAATGATGTTACATTTTGCGGAGAAAAATGTTTTGCAAAACTTGTACCTAAGAAAATTAAAATATTTATGTGCAATTTATTCAGTTTGCTTCAGAAGGACTTCAACTTATAGAATATTATCAATAGCCATTAAAATAAGTGGCAAAACTGCTCCCTTTGCCTCATCTCTTCTTATATCTCGAATGTGTCTATACTTCAATGTGCTGCTAATTCAGGACAAATTAGTTCAGTTGCTGGAAACAGCCAAGCAAAACTGAGATCCCGGTGCAGGCTCATGTCTTGGAGCAGTGTAACACCAAACAGTCTTGTTAAAAGCAGTAAGGTTCTTTAGAGTTTACAACTTTTACACTCAGAAAGCAATGGCAAAGGATTCTTTCAGATTGAGTAATTCCATCAAGTTATGAATGAAAATTTTAGTGATCTTTAAGCGCAGAGCCACAAGGTTGATAATGGGAGTGGAACATCTCATGATGAGGAAACACTGAGGGAGCTGGGTCTCTTGAGCTTGGAAAAAAGGAGACTGAGCTGTGACCCCATTAAAGTTCGTAAACAGAGAAAGAGTGGGTGTCAGGAGGATGGAGTCAGGCTCTTCTAAGTGGCATCCAATGATAGGACAAGGGGCAATGATAGGACAATGGGTGTAAGCTGGAACACAGGAGGTTCCACATTAATGTGAAAAGAAAGTTCTTCACAGTGAGGGTAACAGAGCACTGGAATGGGCTGCCCAGGGAGGTTGAGGAGTCTTCTTCTCTGGAGATGTTTAAAACCCCTGGATATGTTCTTGTGCAACCTGATCTAGGTGATCCTGCTGTGGCGGGAGGATTGGACTGGATGATCTTTCAAGGACCCTTCCAATCCCTAATGTTCTGTGAGGTTCTGTGAGACAGAAGATGCTCAGTAGGCCTTTTTTATCTGCCCTTTACAGGATACCAAGGTTTCTGTAGATACGACACAGTCATGAAATGCTATAGTTACTCGTGTACTTGCTGTAGGAGTAAACATGGCTAAGAGTTTGGTAACTTTTCTTGGTTACAGACACAACTTCAGAAGAGAAAGCCTCTAATAACAAGTTGCATTATCTTCAAGAGCTACTTACACAAGATTGTAAAGAAGCAAGTTTTAAAATAGTTATGGAGAGGATAAAGGTATTTGTCATTTTTGAAAGAGTTTCACCTCCTAGAAGGCCCTGAGAAAATTGAAGTGATACCTCAGAGAAGTGGGTTAGGTAAAAATAAAGATATTCTGAAAAATTCTTGCACAAAGGCAGGAGCTAGGTTTTTCTTCTAATGTGTACGTGCTATTAACTCACATAAAGCAGCTAATAAAATGAGATGAGAAGGAGTTCTACCAGTAAATAGGTTACTAATGTGGCAAAGCCCCAAAAGTGAAGTTTCTCACTTCCTGCAAAGATACAGAGACGGGTTATAAAATCTTCCTCGTTAATTTTACATTCTCATCATGGCTTCAGGTATGTCCTTAGCCCAACTCCAGGGATAAGTGAGGAAATAACCACACACCAAAATCTGGAGGAAATAAACTTGGAATCATAGAATCATTAGGGATTGGAAGGGACTTCTTGGTTAGACCGTGATGTTTGTGCTCAGTTGCTGGAAAGGCAGTGTCAGATTGCACAGGAATTTTGTTTATAGTTCTCCTGTAATGAGTTTAAATGCTGTTTTGATTGAAGACAGTGGTATTTCTGGCGGAAAACCACTGCCTGTTTGTTATGTTTTCCTGCAGAGGGAAAGGGTGTAATTCTGAAAATCAAGGGAAAATTGTGTTTGATACGATAGTAATAGGATGCCCATTTTTGGTTGTACCTGCCTTTAATATTACAACAAGGACTTAATTATCATAGTAATGACTTACAGTTGCCACTTGCTAATATTGAAATTATCCGTGGTAAGCATAGGACGGGTGACCTGCTTTTTACTACAATCATTTTTATCTCACAGTCTATTTCAACACTTTACAGTATACTGTGGCATTAAACAGGGACTAATTTTCATTAGAGCAATTTTCCCTGACAACTCTCCCCACACAGACAGGCAGAGAAGTTAGAAGCTAAAGTTCATAATGTCTGTTGTTCGGTCACTGGGTTTTCTATCTTTCCCCTTTTCAGCTTTGAAGGTAGCACAGTTAAGACTAGCATGGGTCATTTTTGGCTGCCTGTAATTGCAATTTCCTAGAACATCTGGCAGGGAACCCAGCGTGTCAGAAACAGTGGGATTCACTGAACCTGCAAAAGCTTTCTGGTATCTTTCAGAAGATTTAATTGGACGTGACTTCTCCTCTGCTTTAGGGATCTCCAGGACTGCAGGCAGTTTTCCTGAAGTAAGTGCTGTGGGATTAGGTTGTCTGTCTGATGACGGGGTTTTTCTGGAAAAAGACTCGTACAGAACTGGACCGGTGTTGCTTACTGTATTTTTTTGCCTTGTGTTGCTTTTTTTCCACTCAAACACAGAAATGAAGCTGATTTTTCTTTCACGGGCATTTACTGCAACCTCTTTGACACAACGGGCTAAGAGGCAAGTGAAGTTAAAACATCAGAGCTAAGCAAAGGTGACATCACCCAATTGTACTGTGAGCAGCTTGTCAGACATTGTTAAGCTTTTCCTGAGTCCATCAGGGTTCCTAGCCTGATAATAAATGTTTCCATCAAAAGATGGGAGAAAAAATTGCTATACAATTATTTTCTTTTTCAGAGAACACAAAAGTAAAGATTTGTTCCTTGTCTCCACCAGATGTTTAGTTTGTGTGCTGAAAAGTGAAAAAAGCATCGGCTTTAGTTTAGTAAAAAATACGGCCCCCTACTCCCCACTTTGTAAATTTTTTTTCAAGAAATTTCAGTGGTAAATATGGCAAAATGTTTGGAGGACTAAATTAGCTTTGCCTCCAGGACACCTAACTCTCAGATCACCTATTAAAACTGTTCATGGCAACACGTTCTGCTTTTTAAGCTCCCAGAACACACCACACTCTGCAACATCTCTCTGTTCCCGAGAAGGAGTTATCTGAAGCACCCCTCCTAATGTTTGAACAGTTAAACTAGCCTAAAGCACTATAACTTTAATGCATTATAAATGAATCACTATGGATACAGGATGTCTTGACAGTCCTGAGTATTTGTCTTTATACTACATTTTGTATCTGTGATGTTTGCCTACCCAGTAGAAAAACAACCTTCATAAAATTTGATTAATTTATTAGAGCAGTCAAATTAAACAGTTAAGGGGATAATGAAATATAAACCAAAATGAAATAGTATAGTTTGGCATCTGCCCAGTTCTCACAGGTCCTGCCCGGCTCTCATTCACAAAGCTTTTAGCCAGATGAAAGGAGACTGGTGGGTCACATCCTGCAGCCTGTACTCAGGACCATGTTACCTGCCTTTGGTACAGGATTCACACATAGGTGCACTGCAAATGCATCTGTGCATGAAGGACTGAGGAACACAGGCACCTGCCGTGCAAGCTTCCATCTGTCTCTCCTGCTGTGTGCTGAAAGGAGTGCCAACCATCATCTGTCATCGAAGCAAAGTGCAGAGTGGATTTCAACAAGAAAATGTGGTTAAAAGGCTCTTGGTTCTCCGTGCTGACTTTGCATTTTCCTGTCTAGACATTGTGATTTCAGTGAGAGGTCTGACAATGCTAACAAGTCAACGACTGCAGGGTTTAGCCCATGAAAATAGGAAAATTCAGTTGAAAGCCTTGTCTGTGATTACAGTCAGCAAGGCAAGGAGAGTTGTTGTCCTCTCATCTTGCCTCCTTCAACCACCTTGCTCCCATGGATCAACCTCTGGTTGTGTGACAAAACAGCTCTCATCTACCTCAGCAGCCTGTTTCCCACACACATCAGCACTGCATCTTTGCTGTTTTGGAAATGAGTCCCTTAGGGTCTCACCCAACTTCCGCTAATATTAATGGTTTAAGTTTCGTTCAGTCAGCTGTATTCCTGGGGCCAGAAAGCAAACGGTATTTACGTCATAAAGGACCTATTTTGTACTGAAATGTTTTCGGACTCCCCCTCCTTAAGGAAGGCAGAGGTTTGCTGTAAAAAGAGTTTGTGGGTGGATCAACTCTTTTGCAAACTCCAAACCTGAAAAGGGATAATGGAGTCCAGACTTGGTATTCTCCACATCCAGGACCAAGTGGATGTCACGAAGAACAGCTTCAAATTCACAAACTGTCCTGCTGTTCTTCAGATTACTCCAAAGATAACAGCAGCCAGTATTCTGTTTCTGGCAAGGTTTTTACTCAGTTATAAAGATGTGGTATGAAAGGACAAGTTGTTGCCTGTGCTGTGTAACAGATTCAGTGTGACAGAGAAGTCAATACTAAGTGGGTAATGACTTGTGTCACCATCAGGTTTGTGCTTCTACTTGTCTTACCCTAAATCCCTTCGAGCCCATCTTTCATTGAGGCATCAAAACTTCTCAGAGGTTGTACCTCCACATGCACTTCAATATGTCAGCTGTTCTTGCTAGTCAACACAGCTCGGAAACAGAAAATGTGAAAGTAGGAACTGTTCTAATTTCACTCATTTGTTCATGGCATGAAGAAAGTCAAACTGAATTTAAGCTTGAGTCCTACTCACTCGTCTCAATTTGATCTCAAATATTTTCTTGGACCTTCACACTTTTGGAACATTTCGTTCCCAGAGTAAACACCTGGGACCCTGCAAATTAGAAGAAATTATTCAAGATCTAAAAAGAGGTTAATGTTTGAAAGCTGTGTCTGGGTGAGGACCCTGGCTGAAAAACTGAGCTCTATTGCTTATGTTGTTCTCTTCCCACTCTGTAAGAGCATGGCAGGGACATAAAATGAACTTCACCAGGAGAAAGGAAAATTCATCTACAGCAAAAGATCATCTTCATGTCTTGCTCAGAGTTCACAGTTTTTCCATGTAAAGCAGTCTTCTCCCCAGGAGAAACAAGGGCTAATTAAGTAAACCGCAATGAAGAGGAAAATACATGACCCCAGAGATGAAGCTGACAAAGTGATGTGAGAGAGGGAGTATAATAACTGCAAATTTTTAAATAACTAATTGAAGCCTGTGAAGAAATAATCTACTTGTCTGTGTCAGTTTTTAACATAGCACACTCCCTTGGTGGCATCTCCATTTCCCTGTGGCAGAAAGGAGATGCTTCTCAGACTCTGTGGTGATTTATGTAAGCTCTGTGCATCTTCACTCTTGCTACTGAAAACAGGCTACACAATGGCACATGTGTTCCAAGTCACAGGATCTCTTTGGTTGGAAGAGACCTTTCAGATCATCAGGTCCAACTCTTGACCCAACGCTGTCAGGTCACCATGAAATGAAGTCCCTAAGCACAAGTCCACACATCGTTCAAATGCCTCCAGGGACAGTGACTCCAAAACTGCCCTGGGCAGCCTGTTCTAAAGCTCAATGATCCTTTCACTAAGGAATTTTTTCCTAACATCCAGCCTAGACCTCCCCTGGCACAACTTGCAATAATCTAGACCTCAACTTAGCTACAGCTGTTAAGGATAATAAAAAAAGTTTTGATAAATAGCAAAAGGATAGCAAAAGGAGGACCAGGGAAAATCTCCAGCCTATTTTGGACTCAGAGGGTAACCTGGTAATGGATGATGCAGAAAAGGCTGAGGTGCTCAATGTCTGCAGTGCCTCAGTCTTTAGCAGTGGAACTAGGTGTTCCCTGGACAACAGGTCTCATGGGCTGGGAGACAGAGAGAGGAAGCAGAATGAGGCCATCGCAGTGGGAAAGCAAGAAGACAGTGACCTGCTACACCACTTAGACATAAACAAGTCTATGGGGCCAGATGGGTTGCACCCAAGGGTGCTGCAAGAGTTGGCAGATGTGCTCGCCAAGCCACTTTCCATTATTTACTCGAAATCCTGGCTAGCTGGGGAGGTCCCAATGGACTGGAAAGTGGCAAATGTAACACCCATCTACAGGAAGGGCAGGAAGGAGGATCCAGGAAACTATAGACCTGGCAGTCTGACCTCGGTACCAGGGAAGGTCATGGAACACATCATCTCAAATGCCATCACACTTCACATAGAGGACAACCAGAAGATGAGGCCCAGTCAACATGGGTTTATTAAAGGCAGGTCCTACCTGACGAACCTGATCTCCGTCTATTGGACAATGGAAAGTCTGTGGATATTGTTTACCTAGACTTCTGAAAAGCCTTTGACACTGCTCCCCATGGAATTCTCCTTGATAAGCTGGCTGCTCATGGCTTGGACGAGCACACAGTCTGCTGGGTAAAACACTGGTTGGACAGCCGGGCCCAGAGAGTGGTGGTTAATGGAGTTAAATCCAGCTGGTGGCCTGTCAGAAGTACAACTACCTAGTTTCAGGTAGTTGTGGAGAGAAATAAGGTTTCCCTTCAGTCTCCTTTTCTCTAGTCTAAACAACCCCATTTCACTCAGTCCCTCCTCACAGGACTTGTGCTCCAGACCCTTTGGTGTCCTTCTCTGGGCACACTCCAGCTTTTCTATGTCCTTCTCACAGTAAGGGCACCAAACCACCTCGGAGAAAACACTTTCCTCTTGTGTTTCTCTGCAAAGCAACCTTATTGCCATGTTCTGAGTTTCACTACCTGCTCTGTGAGTGTCAGCTTCATCCCCAGTTTGTGATCAGGAAGTTCAGAGAAAACAGTGAACTGTAAATTGGAATTATACTGGTTTACTGCCCGGTTGTTTAAAGCCTAGTTCTGTGGGTGTTGTCTTTTCTTTATTCATCTTTTTTTCTTTTAACGGGAGAAACTATTTTCAGATGCAGTTTTCATTTTTCTGGACGGTTTTGTCTCTCCATTGTCCTTTCTGAGTTCTCCACTCCATGACGAAAATACAGAAGTACGATGCCCTTTATAAAAGTCAGTAGGAGATACAGGGAAACTGTCCAATAAGGACGTCTCTTGGAGAAATTAAACCTGTCAGGAACAGTTTACAGGCAGCTCACTTTGTGGAGAGTGATGGCTCCCCAGGTGATAAAGTGGGCAATCATGGTTGAACCCTGGAGAAGGCTCCTGTTCCTGCTCTGGCTCAGGCTCCAATGCACTCTGGTTTTGTATCTGTGCCTCGTGCTCCTCATGGGAAGGGGAGGGGAGGCTGTGCAAGTGCAAGTCAGAAGAGAGAGTCGAAAGATTCATTTTACTGCAGAACTAAAAACCATCGACAAGTTCTAAGTAGCACACAAGACACTGCTTCCCTGGAACACCTGCTGTGCTGCAAGAACCCTAAATACTCCTTTGGGGGCCTTCAAAATTATTAGACCTCTGGTTTGTGTAAGGCATGCAGGGCTCTTCAACTGTCCTGATGATCCGGAGGTGTCTACTGCTATAGTAGTAGATGTTCAGAAGGGGCTTGTAAACTACTTCTTAGCAGAAGTTTACATAATGAAGGCATAATGAAGGCTGGGCATTTCAGGTAAGAAAGGTGTTAGGAGGATTGGTCTCCTGGGAGGTGCAGTCAGGGCAGGGCCAGAAAATGTGTGGGCTACTGCCAATGAATGCACAAAAGCTACTATTGAACAGTCTCTGGGCTACCCAGCACCTTAGCAGGGTCAAATGAAAGGGCTATGAGATTTAATCACTGAAAAGCAAACCTATTGAAGCTAAAGCAGTGTGATGAAAGCAACAATCAAGGCAGGCACCAGAGGATTTCCATAACTTCTAAAGAAATAATTGTTTGGGTTTAGTTATGTTTTCCACACAACAAAGCAATCACAAAATCTTCTGTATTCCTCTGCAGTCTTCTCCGAAGAAAGGCTTTTTTCTTTAAAGATGCTTTGAGCTGCTACTTTCCCTTTAAAACACTCTTTGTACAGGGAATAGCACCTGCAGCTGCCAAAAAGCCAGTGTGTACAAGGAACTAACTATTCTTGTAAGCAGGGCACACGGGCATCAATACCTCAATGAAGTCTCAACACTGCGTCCAGCTATTCTCCTTCAAGAAGAATGGCCACAGAGGCCGGCAGGAATGACTAGAGGGTGGAGCACTTGCTCTATGAGTTGGGGTTGTTCAGCCTGGAGAAGAGGAGGTTCCCAGGTCATCTTCTAGCAGCTTTCCAGTCTCCAAAAGGGGCCTTACAAGAAAGCTGGGGTAGGGCTTTTACATGGGTGTGTAGCAAGAGGACAAGGGGAAAGGGTTACAGACTTGAAGAGGGGAGATTGAGGTTGTATATGAGGAACAAACTCTTTCCTGTGGTGGTGCTGAGATGCTGGAACAGGTTGCCCAAGGCAGCTGTGTCTGCCCCATCCTTGGAAGTGTTGAAAGCCAGGTTGGCTGGGGCCCTGAGTAACCCGATCCAGCAAAGTTGTCCCTGCCTATGCAGCGGGTTGGAACTAGATGGTTCCTTAAGGTCCTTCCAAGCCTGGCCGTTCTGTGATTCTATGGCACTATGACCACAATATCATCCATGTCTGGCAAAGTGCTGACACACAGAGTGAACTTGAAAAGCAGATACTGCTTTGACTGGGTTTGGTGCCTGAATCTGAGTTGGCATCACTCTTCCCCTCTTCCAAAGCACCTCTTTCTGCAAGGGTTCAGTCATATGTTATCAATGGAATGATCCATGAAGCAGCAGTGGAAATGACTACATGTTGGTGAGCTCATAAGCAGCTCTTCCTTATGAGAGCCTGCTAGTTTCTGACTGAGTCCCAGGTAACACAACTGCTTAAAAAATTATCTTGTACATCTGGAACAGGCAGATTTTTTTAACTTAGTTCTAAGAGAAAATTGCTGATGGAGGGCCCACAAGAACTTGAAACAGAAGTACACTGTTGTTAGTAATGAGGAAGCCAAATGTCTAGCTATCTACCTGCCCCCCTGTATGCCAGACACTAACAAGCAATTGTGCTGCAAAAGCAAGAACAACTGTTTGCTTGCTACTTCTCTTAAAAAAACAGTTGTAAGAGAGTCATGCTGTTCTTCTTGGCAGACTGCTGCAGCCCAGCTGTCAGTGAACTTCAAGAAATGGAAATACAAGGACATGGGGAATAGACGAACTTAACAGGAAACCTGCTTTCCCCTTTTTCCATTGCTTTATGGAGACACAAATCCACAGGATTTAGCTCCTTGTACTCTTCTTTTGAGCAGTCTGCAGACTCTGCATTGTTCTGTGACCTTCTAACCACATGTGCACAGCAGAGGATTGCTCAGTGCTTTGCAGATGCATCTCCTGTTCAGAGTAACAGTTCCATCCAAAGACAAAATACAGAAAACCAGTGTATTTTTCCTTAACTACTTTTTTTTAAAGACTAAGAGACTTCTTTCACTGTATCTTAACAGTTCAAGTAAGCTGCTAGCTGATTTTCATTGAAAAAATGAGTCTGATCTTAAAATCAATCCGATCACACTGTAAAAGCATTTCTTGAATCCCTTGCCAGTATCATTTTACTTTTGCAGCCAAAGTTCTGTCACTAGCATAAGGATGTGATGTGTAGGCTGTTTCGCTCCACTTCCTACCTGTTACATGGCAACAAACGATCCTTCACTTAGCTCTCGTTAATTAGACTAAAAGCTGCTTGTTAGCCACTGATCACTTAGAAGCTAGATTTCAGTCCTTACGGGTGAGGTTGCAACCCACTAATAACTCAAATAAGAAATTCATTCAAGGCTGAAAATAATTCCCAGCACAGCTGTTATCTTTTCCTGGAAACCAAACTGACCTGCTGCTAGATGTGGTACTCTGTGGATTCCAAACCACAGGGATAGTCAATGTTCAGTAGCCCAGAGGGTGTCTGTAACTCTGACTTTGGAACAGTAAACCTGCAGGTTGTGGTTTGTGTAGAGCTCAGCTGCAGTCTGGAAAGGTTTACATTTCTAGGTGGTTTATTACTTGTTTAAGCTTGTAGCTTAGGCAGCTGAAATCACTGCGTTCCCCTAACAATGTCGACTGGACCCTAGGTTGTGCCACTCTGCTGTGGCTCTCTCACGCGAGAGAGCCGGTGTCCTGCTTCTCCGCTTGCTGTTCCGTGTGCACCAGAGCAGGGCTGTGAAACACTGCACAGCTGGTTTGCAATCCATCTTACAGATGAGCTTTAGTGACCTAGTGGTCTTGACCTTTCAGTTTAAGACAATAAATAATATAAATCCTTCAATGTAGGGCCTTGGAGGGGAACCAGAAGGGCCCCTTCCTGGCAGTAGGGTTGTAATAAGCCTTGGGCAAAAAAGCCTTCTGTCCTACTAGACATTACTTGTTTCCTGACATCATTTCTTGCAACCAGCCAAGTGCTCTGCACAGCACAGAGGGTGCCAAGGAATTATCTGAGCATGTGCATCTGTGCCACTTAGAGTGGCCATGTAATTTAGAAACGACACGCAAAGTCCTGAGGGTGAAGTGACACCATCATATCACTAACACCAGTTTTAATGACTGTTTTGCTTTGGTTTTCTGTATGAAAATCACAGTCTTTGTAGCCAGGTTATTGTTTGCTTTCTGTTAGTGACATATTTCAGAGCAGTGGGCAATAAAGTGGTTTGGAGTTGTTTAATGGAGTTGTTTAATTAGTATCCCTCAGTTAGAACATTTTGGGCTAGTGCACTGGAAAATCCTCCCGACTTACAAGCAGCACTTCAGTGGGGAGGATCAGGTAAATTTCTGCTCAGGCCATAAAAACCTACCAGCAGGTTACTGTCTGCACAAAATCTCTCTAGACATTGCTTTCTGTTCTCAGTGTCTGGGTGCACTGATAGAAAACCTCACACAGACTTCAGGAGGAGAGGAAATCTGAAAGTTCTCATATGACTTCACTTTTATGTTAGATATGGTATTCTTTTATATGTTTATACATTTACATGGTATTTTATGTTGTGTTTTTATGCTGTACGTTGTATTTCGTTTGCTGCTCATTTGATGTTCGTATGTGCTGGTATGTTCGCAAGTCTCCAGAAAAGCAGCGGCTCAGTATGAAAGCAAATCACCGGTACTTTTCTAACTCCTGGTGAAGTCTAACTACCTGGGACTGGAATGTCAGAGTCCCCTGGGCAACTTACCTGTAATGTATCCTCCAATATGAGAAGAGGTCAGACAGCTAAATGAAAATAATGGCAACTTTAAAAATGTGAAAATCTCTCTTTTTACATTGGTTAGTGCAGACTGTCAAATCCATTGCACAGAGTCGTCAGGTCAAATCTTATGGCTGGATATGAAAAGCGTTTGGAATGTACCCTGCCAGTTCATATGGCTGTGTGACGACAACTACACTCTCTCCTGATGGTTCTCGGTTTTCAAGAAAGGCAATGTTCTTTCCTTGAACTTCACTATGTATTTGGTGAACTTCAATGCATTTATGAGGTCCAAGAGCAAAGAAAAACGCTCAAAGGTTAGAAGTACAGTAAAAATATACAATAACATTTCTGTTCCTGCTGATTTACCATAGGACCTGGGTATTTACCATAGGACCTCAGTGATGATACTGAAGTTCGTCCCCATTGTGTTTTGACTGTGACTGAAGCACATGAAATTGAAACTCTTGTGGGAAATTTGCTCTGTGTGGAAAAAATTATCAGAAGGAATAAAAACAAAATTTAGGAGCAGAGGCTTCAGGCCAGGGGCTTCGGCCAGTGTAGCCCAAGTAGGGGCAACTAGACTCTGAGTGAAAAGATGCAGTTGAAGAGCCAGGTGCCTTCTAACCCAAAGAAGGGGTTAGTGGTTGAAGAGGACATCTATAGTGCCCTCAACCTCATTCCTACACCCTACAGTACATCTGTCAACCATTTAGTATGCAGTCCAGCGTCTGTTTTCTGACAGGGTTTGATGTGTGTTCCTGAATTGGTGTTATGTTACTGGTCACCTTCCCATAAAACTTTTATGGTTCCACTTCTTTGCTTTAACCTAAATCAGTGCTACTCTGTTGGAAAGATTTGTTTCTTCTCAGTGTAAGGAACCTTCACAGCAGTGAAGCACAAAGTGGAGGCTGTTTTATGCTCTGGGCTGTGTAACAGAAACCAGCACAAGTGGGGAATAAACACTTTTGAAGGAATAGAAGTGGCCGCTTAGTACTCAAACTGACTACAAAGGAGAAAAAGGTGAAAGAGATGATGCTGCAGAAAGATGCAGCATTAACCACAGGTGTGGTTTGTCTCTGATACAAGTTTTTGTTACAGGAGGATCTTTATTATGACTGGAGAGCCTTTACTATTGACAACCCAGATGGGGCAAGGTGCGACTGTACGCAAGAGATCATTCAGATTATCCCCCTGATGTAGTACATAGTGACCTACACCTCCATTAGCCTTTCCAGACTTCTGACTACCCTGATGAGAACCACAAACCACAAACACGGGAGGAAGAATGTTCTAACCCTCTTCTTGAGAGGCTGACAAAGTGTAGTTTGACTCTCATGCGCCAGGCTGTGTTTTCAGCCTTTCAGGCACAAAGCCATTTGTTCCCTTTACAAATCCACCAAATCAAATTTACCATCATTAAGTGGGACAGAATTCATTAGGTAATTTGAAAAGATTTCCTTTCAGATTACAACCATATCTGAAATATGTGCTGGCTCTGTAACTGAACGATAAAAAGCCTGTGCAAATAAAATCTGAAAGGCTGTGCTGTGACACTCGTGACGTAGAGGAATGCCATGGTCTGGAGCCCACTGCAGCAGAAAACAAGCTGGAAGAGATGCTGTGATGGAGGCATTTTCTCTACTAAATTTTCAAATTGCTGTGACAAGACATTCAAACTTATTGAAAGGAAGGTTATAGATCTCTCAAGGTGTCTTTGCAAAGAAACGCTTCTGTGAACACCTTGTTGCTGTTTGAATAAGGCAAAATGGCAAAAAAGTGCTGAGCATGTTCCCCTCTCTTTGTTGCTGCAGGTTTGTGCTCCAACCACCTATTAAGTTTCTCTATCCTTGTTGCATGCACAGCTCTTTCTTTCCATTCATTCGGCCGTAATCTGTTCAAACATCTAGATGAAGAGATCTTTCAGAGAAGACGTCTTATTTTTGAAATGAGAAACCTGACCGGTCAATTCCGATGGGACTCAGGCTGGCTTCTTTCTCACGGTTAAATCCAAAGCACTTGGCGATGCACTGTAAGATGAGACTGTTCGTCTAACGTCCTGTCACAGGCAGTTCACAATGAACGAGACAGGCAGGCACCTCTCCTGCCAGCTTCTGACACCCTGCTCACTCCCCTCAGCTCTGCCTGGAGCTGGAACTTCCAATAGTATTTTTCAGAGAAAAGGGCTGGAATGGATCTTTGTGATTTAGAAGGATATGTATTTCATAGGCAAGAAAGTATTTTAGGTGTCTTTGCCAAGTTCAAGATCCTGGTACTGACGATCTGTCCCAGGCCCGGCACTTATGGGTCTGGAGCTAGTTTGGATTTGTAGACTGTGGTGTGATGTTGGCATACAAGGGCCTCAGGGTTGAGATCAGATCTCAGCATGTTGTGTTGATTGCTTGAGAGGAGGGAAACAGAGCAGCCTGGGGACAGGAGGAGCTGGACTGCGACATGAGAACAGTCAGAGCACCCAAAAGTCCAGTCCTAACGTTGAGCAGTGATTGCCACCACAGCCTGTGTTAAAAAGCTGTAGCTGATGGATTCTTCTATTTCAAAATTCTTAACATATTACGAAAGTATCAATACGCTTTCTTTGGTATTTTTATTTTTTAAACTCATCTTTGAGTTCGTGATTATCACAGTATCACAGTGTTACCAGGGTTGGAAGGGACCTAATAGATCATCAAGTCCAACCCGTTACCACAGAGCTCAAGGCTAGACCTTGGCACCAAGTGCCATGTCCAATCCTGCCTTGAACAGCTCCAGGGACGGCGACTCCACCACCTCCCTGGGCAGGCCA
>JAOXOE010000343.1:50772962-50783525 GCA_028565055.1 Phoeniculus purpureus | reverse complement strand
TAGGTTGGCGACTGACCTGTTGGAGAGCAGTGTAGGAGAAAGGGACCTGGGGGTCCTAGTGAACAGCAGGATGACCATGAGCCAACAATGTGCCCGTGTGGCCAAGAAGGCCAAAGGCATCCTGGGGTGTATCAGAAGTGGGGTGGTTAGCAGATCAAGGAAGGTTCTCTTCCCTATCTACTCTGCCCTAGTGAGGGCACACCTGGAATATTCGTGTCCATTTCTAGGCCCCTCAGTTCCTGAACGACACAGATCTGCTGGAGAGAGTCCAGTGTAGAGCCACAAAAATGATGAAGGGAGTGGAACACCTCCCTTATGAGGAAAGGCTGTGTGACCTTAGTCTCTTCAGCTGGGAACAAAGGAGAGTGAGGGGTGACCTCATTAATGTTTATAAATATGGATGTCAGCAGGATGGAGCCAGGCTGTTCTCAGTGTGATCTAATGATAGGACAAGGGGCAATGAGTGAAAGTGGGTACATAGGAGGTGCCACTTCAATATGAGAATGAACAACTTCATGGTGAGGGTGACAGAGCACTGGAATGGGCTGCCCAGGGAGCTTGTAGAGTCTCCTTCTCTGGAGAAGTTTAAGTGTTCCTGTGCAACTTGATGTGATCCTGCTGTGGCAGGGGGATTGGACTAGATGATCTTTCAAAGTCCCTTCCAATCCATAATGTTCTGTGATTCTTTGTGACTACATAACCTCTCTGGGCAGCCCATTCCAGTGCTCTGTAACCCTTACAGTAAATACATTTTTTTTCATATTGAAATGGAACTTGTTGTGCTCCAACTGACACCAGTTGCCCCTTGTCCTATCACAGGGTGCAAGTGAAAAGAGATTGTCTCTTTCTTCTTGACACCCAGCCCTCATGGATTTATAGACAGCGATTAAGTCCCCATGTAACCTTCTCCTGTCCAAGCTGAAAAGTCACAGGTCTCTCAATCTCTTCTCCTAATGCAGATGCTCTAGTCCCCCTATCATTCTCATGGCCCTCTATTGAACTCCCTCAATGAAGTGTCTATCCCTCTTGAACCAGGGAGCCCAGAGCTGGACACAGTATTCCAGGTGTGGCCTCACTAGAACAGAGTAGAGAGGGTAAAGACTGCTGGATAATGTGTAGGGACCACTAGTGCAGCAGCAGAGCAAATCAACACTAAGAACTGTCAAGAGGCCACTGTTATTAATGTAAAGCTGCTATTAATCAGTTCAAGGAAGCTGCAGAATTAACCTTCCCTAGGAGAACAACTGAACAAATGTGATATAGAGAACAAGAATGGGATTCTTTGGCCAGGTCATTATAGAAAACCTGTGATTTCAGTCCCAAGAAGGAAATCCATAAATTTAAATGTATTTGTATCTGCTTTCTCCTCTTAACTACCATGCTTCCACTTCTTCTCAACCTCTCATTGGTAGCACTGGTACACAGAGAAAATAGAACCTATCGGTGTCCATATGTAAGAGACCTTTGCCCTGGACTTTAGGGGCAGAAGGATCAACTCAAATTTTCATGTATGCTACCCACATGGCCAAAACTGAGGCAGAGTCCTTCTGCTTCTCTGGGTGGATGAGCACTGGCAGGGCCAGAAAGCAAGATGCCAGCAGCAGTGAGGGGCAGGGTGTGGCAGACAAAGACCTGCTATGCACTATGTGTGTGACCTTTGTGAGTGACTGTATACAGGCATCATGCAGACATGAGGAGGAAGAATGACTGGAGGACCTGCTGCTGAGTGCAGCGTAGTTCAGTCTCACGGCAGAGATTGGATGGGAACTTTGGCTGGCTGGAGCCTTAGGGGAAAGCATGAGTGTAGTATCAAATACCGTTCTTAGCCTCCTTAAAGCAGAAGCTCCAAGCTCTGTGGCTTAGGTGTGCTGTTGCATTGAAGCTGCCTGGAGCTCTGAGATAATTATTACTGGAGTTAGATGGAGATACTCAGAAAGCAAAGTGGGCAGTTCTCACCTTGTCCCAGGCCATCTCAGCTCCCAGAGCATCTACCCAGGATGCAGCACTCCAGCTGCCTTGTAGGACCTTGGGAACCAAAGCACAACACCAGTTGCCTACAGCAAACATCTGCAGGCAGTATTCTAGGTCTGGGTCTGCAAAGGTGCAGTGAACTTGGGAACTGGTGCTGTAGATGAGGTTCTCCCTGGTATGGTGAAATACATGACTGCTCCCCACCAGACATGCTCTGAGCCCTCTGGATGTTAATTCTTCTGCAAAGACCCAGTATCCCCACCTTCCAAGTGCTTCCCTATCCAAGCCCTTTGGGAAGCCAGATCAGCAAAATACTCCAGCTGTAAACATAGATGAAGCTGTGCTGCTACTTGAGCAGCCTGAGAGTGGGCTGTAGGTGTGTGATAGGAAGATTCAAATGCTTTGTTTCAACTAAATCTTTCTCTTCAGGACATAAACCACTGAATAAAAGCTGCTATAATGCCTGAGGTGTTCAGTTTCTCTAATGGTATAAAAGCAGACCACTATCTCAGG
Source organism: Phoeniculus purpureus (assembly GCA_028565055.1). Lineage (NCBI taxonomy): Eukaryota > Metazoa > Chordata > Aves > Bucerotiformes > Phoeniculidae > Phoeniculus > Phoeniculus purpureus. The sequence continues at coordinate 50,781,041 of JAOXOE010000343.1, read as the reverse complement.
GCTTTTTCTAATTGACAAAGGGTGATTAAATGGAGAGCGGTGAGAAACGAAGTGCCCTAGGTGTTAAAGGCTTAGAGCTGGTTTGTGCCATTGTGATTAAATGGAATCAATGCTCTGTATCATTATTTAAACACTATAATTAAATTTGGAAATTCAGGTGCTTAATGTTTCCCCTGGCCTGCAGCCAGAAAGAATTACACTCAAAGGAGAGGGGGCCAAGACACCAGCAAAGCAGCTCAGGTGTGCTGGAGATCAGAGGAGAAATTACTTCCAAGGTACTAATTGAAATCTATGGACTTAAAGCTAGGCTAAGTTATTCTCAGGGAGCTGAGTGAGGTTTGCTCTCATTTTCTGTGGTATGGAGTGATGTTCTTTGCATGTGTAAGGATTGTTTAGATGTGGTGCTTAGACATCTGGCCTAGTGGTGAACTTGGTAGAGTAGGGTTATTGGTTGGACTTGATAATCTCAAGCATCTTTTCCAACTTGAATGATTCCAGAATTTTACAATTCTGTGCCTCCACCTTGGATTGCTTCTCCATCATCACTATTGAAATGACCACAGTGAGATCCTGAGGAGAGTACTGCAGTGGTGTTTCCTGTTCTCAATAGCATCAGCCAAAGCACAGATACTCTAAAAACATCTTTGAATTTTCACAAACAGAAAAGAAAGGGACCAGTGTCTCTGGTGATAGTCTCACTCGTAGAAGGACCTCCTCCTGTCCCTGAAGAAGATGTCCTTGCTTTTGGGTGGCAGTTGAGCACTGTTCTGCGTGCTCTCCAGCTCTCTGCACTTAAGTCCTTCTGTCCTCTGGGCTGATTATTTACATAAGGGCCACAGGGAATGCCTAACGTAGTCTTAGCCCAGTCTTTATGCCTTAGAAACTAGCAGAGTTGGTCTAAATTGTTGGACACTGTTTGAAACAATTTATGTGCCTTCTTTAGGTGGAGATACCTGTAACGACAGGCTGAACAAAGGTGTTACATCACCTTCTCTGGGTTCTGCCTGCTGGAAAAGGCATCTTCCCACACAATAGGAATATCGGCTTCGTGTCCCCATTTCTAATGTGACAGAGCGATATGTTGGTAGTATGTTTGTCCTCTACATCTACAGAGGATAATTTCTTTTTGTTTCCCCTCAGGTAGCTTAATACCTGGGAACAGATGACAAGAAAGTCCACAGTGAAAATGAACTTTGATCAGCAAGGCCAGCTGGTCACTGGAGCACGTTGCAAAGTGTTTCCAGCAAGTGTTTCCAAAAATGAGAAAGTTCGTGGTTAGGCAGCTTAGTGAGCTCAGCACAGAAGTGTGAAAGGAATCTAATAGTAGAGTAAGGTCAAGCTAACTCATCAAACAGTCCTGTCCAGTCCTCATCTTTGAAAATCTTTAAATCATTGGTGCAAAAACTTTTGCAGCCTCTAAATTTCTGATGTAATGCTGGATGTACTTTTTAAAATGTCGAGATTAATAGCTAAATATAATTAGTGCCAAGGTTTTAAAAGCAAACTTAATCTTACGTATAACCGCAGGACAGCACATTATCTCATATTTATACTACTTGTGGCAAAACTGTGCCTCTCATTGCTTGAAAAATAATATCATGTAGCAAGCTTTGTGAGAGGTTTATTATCTTTGTCCAACAAATTTTAAGGTCAAACTCAGTAGTTTCTCGCTGACAAGGATTTTAGTCATCTTGAAGAACTGGGAAAACAGGGCAGTCAGAGCATTTCATCCTGTTGTCCTACAAGCATTGCATTCCAAGCAATGTGTTGTCGTTCAGGTTGTATTTTTCTGAGCATATTTTACCAGTTATATCTGTCTGTGGCAATCCTCTCTAGGGGAAAAGAAAATAAAAGACTATTACAATGTGAATTGTGAAAAGGTACCTCCAAGCAGTGTCTATAAACATGAGATTTCCTCCTAGAGATGATCTTTAGAGCAGTTTCCATGGTACGTGCAAACAACCTAAATGTAATATTATGTCTGAGTCTCTTTTAGATTTCCCTTTGCCTAAAACAAGCGGCAAAACTAGCTCCTTCACACCACCACTTTACTCATAGAGCCACTGAAATCTGCAGCAACAGTGACAAAATCAGTCCCTGAGTAATCATCCTTTTCAAAAGGATTAAGGATCCTCAGCAGATCTTGCAGAACTGGCATGGGCTGATAATCAAATGGTAATTATCAGACTTTGATTAAAGGCACCACCTTGGTATGAAGTTTGCATATCAAGTTTTGATCTTATATAAGTAATTTACATAAAATTTTCTGATTGCAGCTTCTTGAAATAATCAAATAACTTTGGCGTGCAGAATGCCTCATGGTTTATTGGAAGTGATGACAATGACTTTGGGACTAAGGGTGTGTGTCAGGAGGGTGTCTTCCACACCTAAATGACAGGCTGTGTGAATGAGTACAGGGTTGTGGCTGGTGGTCACACCGATGTTTCTGTAAAACCTTAGACACTTTATGTCCTTGGATGTTCCTAGACAAGCCAACAAGAGACAGTCTGTGTAACAACAAATGACTCTTTTTATTTATCTGCTTATTGTGGTTTGAAAAGTACCAGAATTTTCAGATTTACAGGTTTGTGCTTTCATGAAGAAAATGTTCTGTGGCTTTAAGAGGACCTTCCCCAGTGACCTGTCCTGGGGGAAGTGAACTGTCCCAGGGGAAGGGACCTGTCCCAAAGACCTGCCCTTAAGGAGTGGGGCTAGGAGCCGATAAAAGGCGACAGGGAGCGAGGTCCGGTCTCTTTTGGCTCTGGGCTCCCAGGCCAGCACGGGGGTGACAGCCCCGTTCCAAATCCCCCTTCCCAGGGCAGTGGGGGAGTGAAGACGGCTTCCAGCGGCCCCCCCCTGCCCCGGGACGGAGGGGGCTCACCGGGTTGGGTCCTCTCCGCTCCTGCAACCAGCAGAGAGCGGCAGGGAAAACTGGTCCTATAACAAGTTGATGGTGAAAAGGCAGGGTCAGGCATCATCATCGTCATGGATCTTCCTGGTCTTGGCAGCAGTCAGTGCTGCTGCATTGCTGCACCCTGAACCCGGAGTCTTTAGGGCCTGCACAGAGCCCACCGATGGGCACGCCTGAATGCTTTCTTCATGCCAGAGAGCAGTTGGGACCTCTCTGGGGTGTGCAAGGTGCCTGTGGAAGGAAAAAGAGCTGTAGGTCAAGGCTCTCCCCAGGGAGGAATGGCTGGGGCATGGTGTGCTCCCATGGACACGGTGCTGCTGGCCCGCCTGCTTGCTGGCCCTTGATGGGGCAGTGCTTTACTCTAACACATACCTGAGCCATCCTGGGGAGTGTCCTGGCTACCACAGGAGGCCTCTGCAATGACATCGTGCTTGGCGGCCACCTGCATGGGGAAAGCAAAAGAAGGGAGGGTGTGTTAGCAAGACGGCATGGAGACCAAGTGGCAGCCACCCCATCCCCAGGGGCTGCACCTGCCTCTGGCACCCTAGGATGCCCCGTGCTGGCCATGCACGCCTTGGCTCACCTGATGCCCAGGAGTAGCTTCTACATCTTGATCATCATTCCTGAATGGCACTGGCCCAGTTGTAGCCCTGCTGTAAGGTGTTGCCACCCTGTGTTCCAGGCTGTCTGTCTGCAAGAAGAGTGAAGTTGAGAGGATGAGTATCCTTGTCTTCACACCCCGATGTCCCAGATGAAAGAGCTTCTGTGGTTCCCAAGGCTGAGAAGATATTTGTTCCCATCTCTCTCAGGCTCCCTACCTTTGCACGGTGGCTCTCAGGGGTCACAATCGTTGTCTGCTTCTTGGAATGCCGGGGTGAGATGTAAAATGTCTTGCCGTGCAGAGTGTCCGGCATGTGCTGGTGTCCGAGCTGTGGGCAGAAGAGAAAGATAAGGCATGGGATGGAGGAGGTTACCTAGGCACAGTGGCCCCCACAGTGAAATGTCCCTGACAAAGGCCATAAAGATGCAGGAGATGAAGGATTCCACATGCTGCGTGGTTTTCCTTCCAAGAGAAAAAAATCAGGGAGGATCTACAACCGTCTCGGTTGACAACACTGGGCACAAGAGCCAAGTGCCAGAACAGACTAAGCTAAAGTGATCCCGAGCTGCAGATGCAGCTTTGCCCAGGACCTCAGTGACAAGGCCCTAGGCTGCGTCCTGTATCACCTCTTGGGTTGCAGCGTTGAGCAGCCACTTGAGCTTCACGCGCTGATTCTTCTTGCCCTGCTGCTTGGCATTTTGCCTAAGACATAGATCTAATTGATCTGATGCTGGCTGCGGGGCTGGTGGCAGTGCTGGCGGCAGGGCGAGCAGATGGGCTGTTTCCTCCCGCTTTACCCTTAGATAGGTCAGTGCCAGCCTGCGCCGAAGGCAATCCTCCTGTAAGAAAAGCCACGGAGAAAGGAGCAGTTATTGTTACAGTTTGGAAATTACCAAAATTTTCAGATGCATGGAGTTGTGCTTTCCTGAAGAAAAACGTGCATTTTGCTTTTAAGACAATGTGGTGGGTTCAAGACCACAACTGAAGGAAAAGAAAACAAAGCAGTTAGGTCTCGATGAGATCTCGGATAAATTTGCCAGACAGTGGATAGCTCAGGGAAACTGGAAAAGGGTTTATTAACTCTATAACTGTACACAGAAAAGAAAAGGTTAAGCAAGTTAGTGCACACAAACATATTCTGGGAAAAATACAATGGGAGATCACTATCGTATCAGTCCTTGGGTCTTTTTTCACACCAGAGATCTGGGGGAACAGAGCATGTCAGTCATGTAGAGACAAGACAAGTACCACCACCGTCTCTATTATTCATGCTTCACCCCTGCCTGCAAACAGGGCACCCAGGCTGTTTGCAGGCTGGTGAATTCTTCAGCCAGGCTGTTTGCAGACTGGTGAATTCTTCAACCCCCGCAGGGATGGCGCCGCACGCGGCCATCCTCCTCCACTTTGCCGTTTGTGGGAGTGGAGTGGACCCAGTGATCCCCCTTGTGTCCTTGTGTCACCACGGGGGAAATGGTGGAGGGAGCCGCCGGGAAGGGGGGTGGGGGTTAGAACAAGGGGGCTGCTGCCCTGTGCCTGGAGCCAGCTGGGGACAGGACTGGTCCTGTTGGTGACCATGCCCCACCACACCACATGGACCCAGCCGACATCACACCACAGCACTCTCGGTGCATTGGTCACTTACTCGTAGCCGCCTGACGTGCAGGACAGCCCACACAATGCCCAGAACTGGAAGGAGCAATGTGAGGATGGGGAGAACTTCAGTGAAGTTAATCATCTTCTTGTTCTCCAAGTCAATTTTTCCAAGATTGCTGCAAAGCTTGGAAACACAACAAGAGCTGCGATGTAGATCCTAAGGACAGGATCCCCAACGCTGCTGGACTGTGGCAGAGGCTGAGGCTGCAGTCTGCTGTGACTGGTGCCCACCACCAATTGCCTACTGCTATGGCCAGTGCCAGCATTTTATAGCTTTCAAGCAGGCACTCCCCTTTGTGACAAACAGAGCCCCCCTCTGTGACATCACTGGGCAGGCAGAGCCCCCCTCTGTGACATCACTGGGCAGGCAGAGCCCCGCTCTCTGACATCATTGGGTAGGCACAGCCCCTTTTGTCACAGGAGTGGCCAGGCAGAACCCTCCTGGTGACATCACTGCTCAGGCAGAGCCCCGCTCTGTACCACCACTGGGCAGATCCCAGCCCCTTCCCCAGCTCAACCTCGCTTCCTTGTAGGAGGCCCGTGTCTGCCTTGTCAATGCCATCAACCTCCAGAGCTGGACCGGCCTCGTGACAGTTTGGCAAATGGAGGGAAAAATAATCAATGAGAGTGGCGTTTTCTGGTCACAGCTGTGATCCACGTGGTGAGTGGAGCCACCCTCCCTCACTGAGCTGGGCGATCTCATGAGAGAGCTGCGCCAGATGTGGGTGCACCCTCAGCCACCGCAGACATTTCAATACAGGCCTTTTTTTTAAGGACAGGATTCATCCCAGAGTGCTTAAGGATGCTTTCGTGATGAGGAAAGGCTGAGGGATCTGGGTGTCTTCAGCTTGGAAGAAAGGAGACGGAGGGGTGACCCTGTTAATCTCTATAAATACGAAAAAAGTGGGTGTCAGGAGGATGGAGCCAGGCTGTGCTCAGTGTCATCCAATGATAAGAGAAGTGGCAGTGGGTGTGAGCTGGAACATCGGAGGTTCCACATAAATCAGAGAAGGAACTTCTTCACAGTGAAGGTGATGGAGCACTGGAACAGGCTGCCCAGGGCGGTTGTGGAGTGGTCTTCTCTGGAGAGACTTAAAACCCACCTGGACATGTTCCTGTGCAACTTGATCTAAGTGATCCTGCTCTGGCAGGGGTCTTGGACTGGATGATCTTTTGAGGTCCATTCTAGTCCCCAGTGTTCTGTGATTCTGTGCAATCCAGTTGTGCCACTTAGATCCCTTACAGGGCTGTAGGGCCGGATGGGATTCATCCCAGGGTGCTTAAGGAGTTGGCTCAAGAGCTGGCTAAGCCACTCTCTCTCATTTATCAGCGGTCCTGGATAACCAGAGAGGTCCCAGATGACTGGACATTGGCCAGTGCGGTGCCCATCCACAGGAAGGGCCGTAAGGAGGATCTGAGGTACCCTAGGCCTGTCAGCCTGACCTCAGTGCCTTGCAAGGTTATGTAGCAGATCATCCTGAGTGCCTTCAGGTGGCAGGTGCAAGGCAACCAGGGGATAAGGCACAGCCAACACAGTTTTAGGAAAGGAAGGTCCTGTCTGACCAATGTGATGTCATTGTGCAACTGGGTGACCCACCAAGTGGGTGAGGGGAAGGCTGTGCGTATGGTCTCCCTAGACTTCAGCAAAGCCTTCGATACAGTGTCCCACAGCATCCTCCTGGAAAAGCAGGCAGCAGCCCATGGCTTGGATGGGTGCACCCTCTGCTGGGATAAAAACTGACTAGATGTCCGGGCACAGAGAGTGGTTGTGAATGGTGCCGCATCCAGTTGGTGTCTAGTGACCAGTGGTGTCCCCCAGGCCCCAGTGCTGGGCCCAGTTCCGTTATGGCTTGGATGAGGGAATGAAATCTGCCCTTAGTAAATTTGCAGACGACACCGAGTTGGGGGTGTTGATCAGCTAGAGGGTAGGAAGGCGCTGCCGAGAGATCTGGACAGGCTGGTTCAATGAGCAGAGGCCGACAGGATGAGGTTTAACAGGGCCAAGTGCAGGGGCCTACACTTTGGCCACAATAACCCCCTGCAGCTACAGACCGGGGGATGAGTGGCAGGAGAGTGGCCTGGCAGAGAGGGGCCTGAGAGCACTGCTTGACAACCGAGTGAACAGAAGCCAGCAGGGTGCCCTGATTGCCCAGAAGGCCAAAGGTATCCAGTCTTGGATCAGGAGGAATGCGGCCAGCAGAACTAGGGACGTAATTGTCCCTCTGTACTGGGCATTGGCCAGGCCCCCCGTTGAGTACTTGGAGCAGTGCTGGGTCTCTCATTTCAAGAATGAGATTGAGCAGCTGGAGTGGGTCCAGCAGAGCAACAAGGCTGGGGAAGGGACTGGAGGGAAAGTCTGATGTGGAGAGGCTGAAGGAACTGGGGATGTTTAGCCTGGAGAAGAGAAGACTCAGCGGGGACCTTCTCCCTCTCTGCAACTCTGTGAACAGAGCTTGTAGCCACGTGGGATTTGGGGCTCTTCTCCCAGGCACCTAGCATCAAGAAGAGAGCGCGGAGCCTGAAGCTGCCAGGGGAGGGTTCCTAACATCGAAATGTTAGGAAGCCCTTCCTCACGGAAAGGTTCTCAGGCACTGAAATGAACTGCCCAGGGCAGTGATGGAGTCTCCATTGGTGAAGGTGTTTAAGGACAGACTGGCTGTGGCCCTTCGTGCCCTGATGTGGCCAGTGGGGTGATGCGAGGTCATGGGCTAGATGATATCAGAGGGTTTTCAAGCCTCAATACTTCAGTGATTCTGAGACAGGTAACAGGTGAATGTCAGCGGTGTCTTCTGAGGATTAGGAAGCCCATTACTAAAGTCTTTTAATACGTAGAATCATAGAACCATAGAATCATTAGGGATTGGAAGGGACCTCGAAAGATCATCTAGTCCAATCCCCCTGCCATGGGCAGGGA
>JAOXOE010000343.1:50758503-50769013 GCA_028565055.1 Phoeniculus purpureus | reverse complement strand
CATTCTCTCACCAGAGCCTTATAATCACCCCAAGTGGCCATCCTCTCCTTCCATGACCTATAGACTTTCTTCTTCCTCTTGAATTTGCCCAGCAGCTCCCTGGGCAAATTCCCTGTGTTTAACCACACAGGTCTTCGTGCTCCCTTCCTTGACTTCTTTCCTGCTGGAATGCACCAGCCTCTGTCTTCAAACCCATGAGTAGAAACCAAGGCATCTTAAGATTTTAAAAATAAATAAATGTTACAGTAAGTTCATTAATTTTCATCTGTGAAAATGAACTAAGAAAAGCACCCAGTGACTCATGGCTTGTAAGTTAATATTCCTGCCCAGAAATAAAGAATAAACATGAATCTGAAATACAATCTGTCACAGCAGAATATAACACAAGTTTGGTCTTCATGAGAGAAAATAACCTGTTTTAGTAACTTATGCTTGCTGTTGGAGTGGAAGTGATGGAAGATTGTTTGAAGCACAAGGGATGTAGATGAAGTGCCAGTTTTAATGAGAGGAAGTTCTGACATTTCAGTCAACTGCTTCAAAAGCATTTAGGCAAACCTTTAAAAAATCCTTCATTAAAATGTCCCTCAGCTGCACTAATGTTTTAAACATGGTCATATTTTCACTGCCACATGCGACTAAAAGGCGAAAGGATCTTGTGAGCAGCAGGTCCCATCTGTGTAAGTGGAAAGGAGGCATATGCCAGGTGATCCCTCTCTTCCAAGCTCTGTAATTTGTCATGCAGAGAGTATTATTCCCTCCAGTCAATTTGGGACATAGAAAACTCCTGTAAAAAATTGTTCCTGCTTAGAAATTCAAGCAAGATTATTATTTCTTTAAGTTTCTATTAATTTCAAAGCTTGTTAAATTTTATTTGACTCTAAATGAAATATTTTGTTTTAATTTTGGAGTTGTAGAAACTCCTTCAAAATTTACTTCCCTCTATTCCTCTCTTCTTTTCCGTGGCGGTTATTTATAAACAAAGATGCCACTTTGAACAAAATGCAAAGAATACTGTTCAGGGAAAAAAAAAGATCAAATCCTCAGCATTTTATAAATGAAGCAGTGTGGAGAGGAGGAGAGTGTGATGCAGTTGTAGATAATAAGTTGCAGTGCCTTTCCAAAGACGGAATATGATCAAGAAAGTTAATAGATTGCCTTCACAATGAAATGAGCTTCAAGACTTCCTACCATCACGCTTGAGAGAACTTCTTTACGGAATACTTAAATTGAGCAATAGATGGGACATGCACCTCAACAGTGATAGAAGCAGCCTTTATAAATTGGATGGATAACCAGTTTATTTTGTCTGCAGGATCTTGTCGTGTAACATTTGTGCCTTAGACAGGCTAACCCCAAATGCATCAGATGCATTCCTAGATGTTTCTGTATTTATGAATTATTTCTATTTTTTTAAGGGTGAAGGAAAGATAAAACACATCAGCTTGACATAAACACATTTTTTTCACATTGATGCTTAAATTACAAAAATGATTTAGAATTATTTTCCATTTGAATCATAATAATAAGGCTCTCTCATTATGTGCACAAAAATGGCCTCAAGGTAAGAGGCAGTGACATAACGTGCTAACGAATAAGTCTTGTAAAATGTGATGGCAACAGAAGAGGGTCTTCAGTAAGAAAAGAAGAGGAACTGCTGTCTGTCTGTATTCCTGTCTGCAGGTGACCTGCACTAACAGGTCCTAGGGAAGTTCTAAACTGAGAGCCAAATGGACTTTGCTGTTGCTGGAGCTTGAGAGGCGCCTACTATAGTCATTCAAGTTTAACCTCTTCTTGAATTTCAGTCTTAAAAGGTCACATGTTCCTTAAGGGAAAAGTATTGTTTGTCATCTAGTCAAAAAGTCAGTGGGCCACCACTCGGCATGGACTGATTTGTCTCCTCCTCTATCTGTAAAGCAAATCTTTGTCCCCTTCATTGAGAAGGGGCTTTTCAAAGGGAAGTTGGGATTTCTGTCTCTCATTTTGGTAAAAGTACCAATAAAATATGAGTAATGTGAACTCTGAGCTTGCTTTAGTTGCTTTTACAGGGCTTCCAACCTGAAAACCAGACACCATGAGACCCTAATACTCAGAAACCTCTAGACTTTCTAGGTCACCTAAAAGCCCTTTTTAAAACAGATTTCTTATGGCCAATCTACAAACAAAACCCAACAGCATCCTTCACAGCAGCACAAGTCTGGTGAGACTTTTAACTGCCCAGTTCTCACACTTCCCAGTTTTTCAGCAACCACTGTTCACAGATGTGCTGTGGTTTCTGTCAATCAACAACCCGTAAGCAATGAAGATCTACAGTCCTAGTTTTTTTTGGATAGGGAGGTTGAAAGGCAAATTATTTAATTTTCCAACGTCATCCTGAGAATAGGTGGCACAGCCCAGAATGGAGCTGGGTTTTTGAGTCCTGAACAGCAGCTGGAATATGGTTTTATTCCCACCAACAAGGCCCTGCAATTTGAAAAAAAAAAGATTTTTTTTTAAAGTCAGTACACACACAAAAAAAGGTTTTGTAATTGTAGTTCTTTTTTTTTTCACTGAAAACAATTTGTTTGTATTAAAAAAATATATTCCAGTGGGAAAACGTGAACCTAACCAGTTTCTAGTTTCATGCCAGATCTCAGAGCTAAGAGTCACAAATCTTCAGCATCGAGACAAGGATTTCCTTTCAGCTTATTATTTTAATAAGCCACCAGCAATGAATCTGATTATTCTGGAGCTCTGGTGGATAAGTGTCAATAAGTGGATTTATTAATTGCCCACTTTTGCAAATATGGGTTGCTGCATTCAAAGGATTTTCAGGAGCACACAGTGACTTCCCTTACCTTCACATTCAAATGAAGCCTTAAGTGTGTGGACATGCACAGTGTGATTTATGCTGAGCCAGTCAGGCAACATGAGACCTTGGTTTAGCTCCCACTAACGAAATGGAAAAAACTCAAACATGTAATCCAAGGGATAGTAATTTTTAGCCCTGCTATTTGTGTGTGATACCAGTGTCAGATAAATGTTCATCTCAGCTAGGTTAGATACCACAGCTGAGATGAAGAGTTTAACTCAAAATTGTGGTATTTTTTGGTACAAACAGAAGCTGTTACAAACAAACCTGTACAAACTTTCAGTGCAGTTTATTAAACTTACTCCTCCTACTTCTGCAATCTCTTTGAGTTAGGGTTAGGGCGATGAAGCACCTGTCTTCAGTTTCAAATTAATATGCAATGATTAGGGAGGTGAGAGCTTGGGAAACCTTATTTCAGTCCAGTAACCACTAACCAGGCTCAGCCTCAGGAAGGATGGCCACCCATTTTTGCTTTATTGATTCAAATTGATGCTGTTTTCTCTTGCTGTCCTCCTGACAATGTTAAAATGCACCAAAAACTGTGGGATGTTGACCACAAATGATGGGCAAATCAAGAGAATTAACTTGGCATGAAAGCAAATTAATTTTTGCTTTTCTTCTCAATTGCTTCTATCAGAGACATGCATTTTAGATATTGCCCATTCTGTGCAGAATCACAGCATCATAGAATCATTAGGGATTGGAAGGGACCTCGAAAGATCATCTAGTAGTGAATCCTTTAAAAAACCCCTACAAAACTAGGTAGGAAAACAATAGCAAACAACTGCTTTGTGGTTTGAATTAGTATAAAGTAGAGTTTTCATACTGAGTCAAGAGTTCAGGAGAGCTAAGTAAAATATAGTATAATTTGAATGTTATATAAATAAGTGTCAAATCATGGAGTCGTTTACTGAGCTCATTTCTGGCAGATGCACAGTTGCCCTGACATGGGTCTGCACTTGCATAGTTTACTTGGCTTAGAACATAGGAAATCTCCAATAAAGAGTTAGAAAAAAAATCTAAATAGATTTAAAAATATATGTATTTAATTGTCAGCTACCTTTATCATTCCACCCAGAAATCACAGAATCACTGAATAGTAGGGATTGGAAGGGACTTTTTGAGGTCATCTAGCCCAACACACTTCCTAGAGCAGGATCACCTAGAACAGATGTCACACACAGGATCTGCTGTGATCTGTGTATGTTCAGGGGGATTTTGAATGTCTCCAGAAAGGGAGACTCCACGATCTCTCTGGGCAGCTTTTTCCAGGGCTCTGACAACCTCATTATGAAAGTTTGTCCTTATGTTTAGATGGAAGTGTCTGTGTTTCAGTTTGTCTCTGTAATGCTCCACTGTATGAAGCAACTGTTGCTTTTCTTGAGCAGACTCAAGGTCTTAAAAAGCTGTTTTTATGTTCAGTCCAAGATCGGATGATGCCTGGGTTTTAGCAAGTATTTTTTAGGCAATTATTGATATTTTGAATCTCAGTGACAACTGAAATACTAAGGGACAATACATTGCTCAGTAAACTCAAGCAAACTAGAGGAAACAAGTATGTGAGCGAGGGGCCAGGACAGGGAGAACTTCATCTGGAGACTGTTTGCAAAAGGCTGGGAAAAGCCACACATACACCTGGGGTCAGCTCTCCGTGAAAACAAAAGATTTTCCTTATCAATGATTATCTGAACAACAAAGCGTTACCAGGTTCATAGGCTATAAATAGTCTTTGAGATCACTGCTTCTGTTACGCTTCTAAGCCTCACATGCTTAGAAATACCATTTTTTCCTGTCTTTATGGTCTAAAAGAAGCTCCCTGACAGTCTTCACTTGTGGACATGAATCACAGAATCACAGAACATTTGCGATTGGAAGGGACCTCGAAAGATCATCTAGTCCAGCCCCCCCACCACAGCAGGATCACCTAGATCCAGTCACACAGGAAAATGTCCGGGTGGCTTTTAAAAGTCTCCAGAGAAGGAGACTCCACCACCACCCTGGGCAGCCTGTTCCAGTGCTCTGTGACCCTCACTGTGAAGAAATTCCTTCTCATATTAATGTGGAACCTTCTATGTTCCAGCTTATATCCATTGCACCTTGTCCTCTCATTGGATGACACTGAGCAGAGCCTGGCTCCACCCTCCTGACACCCACCTTTCACATATTTATAAACATTGATGAGGTCATCCCTCAAAAGGAGGACCCAAGTAACGATAGACTGGTCAACTTCACCTCCATCCCAGGAAAGGTGATGGAACAATTTATCTTTGACTCTGTCTCTAGGCACAGCAAGGACAAGAGGAACATTAGGGACAATCAGCATGGCTTCACCAAGAGAAAGTCATGCTTGACCAACTTGATACCCTTTTATGAGGTCATAACCAGGTGGATAAATGATGGCAGAGCGGTGCATGTGGTGTGTCTTGACTTCAGTAAGGCATTTGACACAGTGTCCCACAGCATCCTCACAGCCAAACTGAGGCAGTGTGGTCTGGACGATTGGGTAGCCAGGTGGATTGTGAACTGGCTGCAGGATAGAATCCACAGAGTAGTGGTCAATGGGACAGAGTCTAGTTGGAGGCCTGTATTTATTGGAGTTCTCCAAGGGTTGGTGCTGGGACCAGTCCTGTTCAATCTATTCACTGATGACTGGGATGAGGGATTAGGGTGCACTGTCAGCAAGTTTGCTGATGACACAAAGCTGGGAGAAGTGGCCGACACCTCAGCAGGCTGTGCTGCCATTCAGCAAGACATGGATAGGCTGGAGACCTGGGCAAGCAGAAATTGAGTTAACTATAAAAAGGGCAAGTGAAGAGTCTTGTATCTGGGCAAGAATAAACCCAGGTACCAGTATAGGTTGGGGTCTAACCTGTTGGAGAGCAGTGTAGGAGAAAGGGACCTGGGGTCCTGGTGGCCAGCAGGTTGACCATGAGCCAGCAACATGCCCTTGCAGCCAAGAAGGCTAATGGCATCCTGGGGTGGATCAGAAGTGGGATGGTTAGTAGATTGAGAGAGGTCCTCCTCTCCTTTTACTCTGCCCTAGTGAGACAGGATCTGGAATCTCATGTCCAGTTCTGGGCCCCTCAGTTCCAGGACACAGAACTGCTGGAGAGAGTCCAGCGCAGAGCCACAAAGATGATGAAGGGAGTGAAACATCTCAGTGATGAGGAAAGGCTGAGGGAGCTGGGTCTTTTTAGCCTGTAAAAAAGGAGACTGAGGTTTGACCTCATTTGCGTTTATATGTATGTGAGGGGTGGGTGTCAGGAGCATAGAGCCAGGCTCTTCAAACTATAACAGTTACAGCAACACTATCCTTAAAAAGATGTAAAATCCCAATGCAGTGCCTGAATAGCTTGCACAGATCAGGTGGCCCCTTGGGCACACCAACAGGCTGTTTGGTTCCAGAAAAATAAAGAACTTTCTATTCTTCCTATTTTCTGTACCAACTGGATCGCTAGTACGGGCAATGCAGCACCTACCCCCACACACAGTGCACAATTACTGCCATGCTTTCCTGTGAGAAGACTGCAAGATACATGAACGGAAGTTGCAAAAAGGGAGAGGTGTCTTCCATTGCTGAGCACATAGTCTTGATGATACCAGCATCTTCCATTGCTGAGCACATAGTCTTGCTGATACCAGCATCTTCCATTGCTGAGCACATAGTCTTGCTGATACCAGCATCTTCCATTGCTGAGCACACAGTCTTGCTGATACCAAGAGACATACCTGGGATTTCATAGGATGTCTGTAGCAGAACCACGGATTGTTCTCTCTATGTCTCAGTGACAGACCATGGTATTATCAATAAATCTTTCCAGGGCTGAATTAATACAGAGGCATCCAAATGAGAAATGAGTGTAGTATGTTAAGTCTGCAACTTTAGTTAGAGATTTTTCATTTCTTTATTTGCTTTTTCTTTATTGCATTAAGATCATCCTAAGCGGGGGAGAAGATATTACAGAAAGCATTCACTGCATTTCTAGGCATGAGAAAAACACTGCTAATACTCTCATTGCCTAGATGCAAAATGAATCTCAAAGCAATTAGAGGACAATAACAATTTCAGATTATAATGCGTACAGTGTACAAATTGACTTTGCTAAAGGCAAGCGTAATGGCAAAAAGACCCCCTACTGGCAAAGTAGCTTTGAATATTTAGATCAAGTTTACTTCTTGATAAAGATTCCTAAAAAAGCCAAAAAACTCTTGCTCTTGTGTTCATACTACAGATTTTCATCTACAATTTGCTGCTGAGTCTGCATATCCTTAGGTGAAGGTGCAGCATCTCTTTATCCACATATTAATTTTTCCTGGTAATGTTTGAAATGGGGGTCAAGAAGAGGAACAGCGGGGAAGATGTTTTTACATAGAGGCATGTTAATTAACCTTCCTTTCCACAAACAGCTCTTCAGCTACAGCAAGTCTATGCAGAAAATCAGTTGCTTTTTTTGTACAGTAAGGCCCTTGGACATCACTTAACAAATCTTCTGCTGTCTGCCACAACAGGCTCCTAGCAAACTGAGAGAATATGCCCCCAGCAGGCACAGCTTCAGGCCAGTGTTTCTGCACTGCCATGTAACAAAGAGCATCCATGTTAGCTCTCATGCTGGATTGTGTTGTTGGTAGAAGAATCCATGGAGGGCTCCCAAAGGGCAGAATCTGTGCTAAAACTCAGTGTTTAAGCTGCAGTGCATCACTGGTAAATATCCTGTTAGATACTGAGCTGTTTTCTTGAGCAGCTGAAGGACAATACCATGTTGGATTTAATGTCTGAATAGTTTCACCTTTGTTTCCCTCATTGTGCTGGTATTTGCTTCTCCTTTATCTCATGTATTTGTTTAAATAAAGTGCTGAGAACCAGCAAGTTTATCAGACTGCTCAGTTTGGATAGGGCTTTCTTTGGTACCTCACATAGCCAAAAAATCAATACAGAAGCTTGGCTGAGATATGTTACAGGACTCCTCTGTAAGAGGTTAAAGAATGAATAGAGAAATCTCTAACTACCATTCATATATGCTCTGCTGCGTGGGGGCATGGAAAAATTTAGTTAAATCCTTCTTTTTTTTTTAGCATAACGGTGCCAGGGGACAGGTCTCTGGGCAAAGAAAACCTCTGACTTCATCCAGGAAATCCTCTCTCTTTATAAATGCAAAATATATAAGGAGCTGAAGGTAAGGACGAGCATCAGATCCAAATGTATTTTCTCCAAACATCACTGTGAAATAGCGTGTCAATGTATCACCTAATTTCATGTCTTTTTAAGTACATTCGAGCACAGCATCTCCCACAAATCTCTATTGAAACTATTTCTGCGGAGACAACCCTTTACCTGAATTGCTGTGTTCTGCTGTATGGAGTCTTTTGTATTAGAAGAAATATAGTGACAATAAAGCATGTGAGAATGGTCACATCCCCAGGGAAGGTAGAGTTGATGGCCATGCTTTTTCATGGATGTTGTTATACATTAGCCCTACATGAACTGAGAAGCACAAGAAGGATGTGGAAAATGGACAGAGCTTGTGTCTGATTTTAGCAGAGTTAGGAGAAAAATGAGAACTCACTAAATGGATATCCCTTGAGCATTTTAATATTGATAGTGAGGAAAAATGTGCATGGTTGCAAGGGCAACAAAGCTGGTAAAGGATGTGGAGGACAAGTCTTTTGAGGAGCAGCTGAGGGAACTGGGATTGTTTAGTTTGGAGAAGAGGAAACTGAAGGGAAACCTTATTGCCCTCTATAGCTACCTGAAAGGAGATTGTAGAGAGATGGATGTTGGTGTCTTCTCCCAAGTCTCTAGCGATAGGATGAGAGGAAATGGCCTCAAGTTCCACTGGAGAAAGTTTAGGTTAGACATTAGTAAAAGATTGGTCAGGCAGTGGAATAGTCTGCCTAGGGAAATGGTGGAGTCACTATCCCTGGAGTTGTTCAAAACACATGAAGACATAGCACTTCAGAACATGGCTTAATGCTTGGTGGGCATGGTGGTGTTGGGTTGATGGCTGGACTTCATGATCTGAGAGGTCTTTTCCAACCTTAATGATTCTATGAGTCTGTGTTAAGGAGTCTATACAAGTAGAAAATCCTCCAGGCAAGCAATGTTGTGGTGAAAATGCTGTGTGCCATCTCTGTCTGTGGATTTAGGAAGCTTTTTGTATAAGAAGCATAATTCCATTTTATGTTGAAATTCATCGACTTTATAGACAGCAGAACCTTTAATTTCAAGGAATAACATTTTTTACCAGCTAGAATGACAGTTTCACAGAAAATGACAACAAAAGCCAGAAGTAGGTGTCAAGTTAGTCATTAAAATAAGTCCCACAACTCTCAAAAGCCTGACAAGACATTTTGCAAGGCATACATTGAAACATTGCTGAAACAGCGAACGTACCTATAAAAAAAGACCACAACTTCTTTTCAAGATCTTCTTCCACAGCTATCTATGAGTGTTTTTCTCTCTACACCATCATCGCTGCACCTGGAAAATTCCTTGAGACGTTGACTGAAGTCTCATGGCTGACAAGTGCTGCAGTAGCAGGTAGCTCAGTACATCTCTTTGCGTTATCCCTTTAGATATTGATGAGGAGGAGGGTGCTTTTTCCTAGTTGCTGTGAAAGTTTGATTCTGCATTGAAAGGGAATGTTTCCTCCTCAAAAAAGTATGTTATTTCCCCACATTTGTCCCTTTGTTTCAGGCAATACATTGCAGACATGAAAACCAACTCTACCTACACTGGGCAAAGTCAGAGATAGTTTCTGAGCCCAGCTGGGATGAAAGACCACAGCAAAAGTAATGGTTTTCTGGTTTTCCGTTGTGGGTTTTTAGTTTTTCAAAAGCTGTTTTGAACCAAGAACCGTCCAGATCAGAAAAAGCAGCAGAAGAGTAAACTCATTCCACTGGTTTGTTTTTTTTTTAATTGGCTGTTTCATTTCAGCATATGGACCTTGACTGCAATCCCATGATGTCTATGAAGTCATCTAACCTCTGATCAGGTATCTTCTGATCTCCTGTATGCCCTCCATCTTGCATTTGATTGTGACATTTCACTGCATTAATTACCTCTGTAACATCTTTATACCCAGCACATGACACCCAAAAGTGTGAAGAAACTGAAACTTGTAGATGCTCTGTCAATCTATTGGAAACAACAGAGTGTTTTATCTCCTGCTTTTCTCCTTCATTCTCCACACCTTGATTTATCCCTTATCCTCACAAGATTGGGGGGGAAAATTTGACCTAAATTATGATGGCTTACTGGGTTCTACATCAACAGAGAGCCTTGTCTTTGGGTTTCTTACTCAAGCTTTTCCTGTTTCTGTACAGGAATTACATATTTTAGAGCTAATAATTCTGAATCACAGTAATAGTAAAAGAGATATGGGCACCTGTTGACATTTTACTGCTTCACATTACTGTGCACTAGTGTTCAATAGTGTTCAAGACTATTAGATCCAAACTCTATCTTAATTCACCCTGGTGCTAGCACTTGAAATTGTCTCCGTGTAAGTAAATAAGACACCTTTAAGGAGTTATCACAGAATCACAGAATCATAGAAACATCATGGCTGGGAAGGACCTCCAGGATCAAGTCAAGCCCTCATCCCGCTGTCTCCCTAACTCTAGACCATGGCCTTAAGTGCTCTAGCTACTCCTTTTTTTAAA
>JAOXOE010000343.1:50741928-50754688 GCA_028565055.1 Phoeniculus purpureus | reverse complement strand
AAGGACCAATAGGATAGTGATCTCCCACTGTATTTTTCTCAGAATATGTGATGGCATTTGGGACACAGTTTCTAATTTGTGTGCACCAACTTGCTTGACATTTTCTTCTTTTCTTTACGTAGTTAAAGAGTTAATGAACCCTTTTCCAGTTCCCCTAAGCTATCCGTTGTCTGGCAAATTTATCCGAGATCTCATCGAGACCTGACTGCTTTGTTTTCCTTTTCCCTTTTCTTACATTGTGGTCTTGAATCCACCACAAAATTGGTGCCGAAAACCCGGGAGCAAAGCAGTTTCTTAGTTTTAACCCACTTCAAGTACATACATGACGGTCAACTTATGGCCCCTGTGATCTGTTACGCATCTGACATCATGTGCTGCCTTTAAATATAATTGCTTTATGGAGAATTTAGATCAAACTGTTTGGAAAGCGAATGTCAGTGCCATAATAGGAAAACAAAGGACCCACATAATACTTTTGTGCATCATTTTATTGTGTCATTCCTCTTTTCTGTATGTTGCTCATTACTTTAAAGAACTATGCAAACTCAGAAAAACTAATTTTTAGATACCGAGTCACTGACATGGAGTTATATATTACCTGCTTAGTTCTGTGCTTTCATTATTTGTTCTTTAATTAAAGTCTTAATGACAGAAGTTACAGCTTTAATTTATCTAGTGTATTGTTTAATAGTTTCAATATCAAGTAATATGGAAAACTGTTCTCTCTCACACAACAGGAGGTTTTTCCTAACACTGCAGATTAGTTTAAAATGAGTATTTAGTTTTCAGTAGCTGATAATCTTTGTGCTAATCTGAACAAGGGTATTTTTCTTTGTCAAGTTACGACTTTCTTTGATGGGGAAAATACTTCACTTTTCTCTAGAGATGGAGTATTAAGCCTCTACTATAATAGTCAAGCTTAGTGAAGACTTACAGTAGATTGAGATCAAAGAGAGGAATAGAAATAATAGTGTCAGTGCCAGAACTTAGCAACAGCATGCAGTTATATTCTGCTTTATCAACATAAAAAGTTTACTTCCTTTCACTTGCTTTCCTTTTACAATCTCATATGGTAGGTTTCTGTTACTGTAAAGCAGAATGCTTTTGCTAATCGCCTTATTCGTAAAAGACTGTGTGCAAGAGGACTTGGCTTATAACCAGCTTTCGGAAGTGTATTTGAAGCAGTTGAACACGATGGGCAAGAGTCATCATTTGCTATGACAATGTGAGTCAGCCATCTGGTGTCACAGTTCCTAAAGTGGCATCGATGCACTTCCCCAGCCATTAGGTTTGTTAGAGCGAGCTCTAGTCACCTGATGTAACGATTTATCACACGCAGTTTATTTTTATTCTGCTTTATTTAAAAGGGGGGGGAAAGAGGAGAAATGCTTATTTGCATAATTACAGGCAGCTGAGGTTTGACATTTGGCCAAGTGACTTCCATAAGAAAAGAAAATAAAAGCTGCTTAATCTAGTGTAGCAAATTGGATGATTGTGATTTTGCCATGCTCAGTTCTTTACCTGTACTGCCTGCGTGATCTGACAGCAAACATGGTGCCGAATTCATGCCATACGTCATTTTGTAGCTAGACAGAAAGCTTTACTGTTTTGTATGTTAACATAAACAGCAGATGCTCTCAAAAGCAAATACAGTTGGGTGAAGATGGCTTTGCACTATTCACTCTTCCTAGCTGGCTTTGATAATGAGCCAAAAACCTTAGTGATGTTTGTCTGAAAACTTGGGAAAGCTACAACAGTTGTCTCAGAGAAGATACATTCGTATTTTTTGAAAAGAATGTATGCCACTACTGTGTATGTGAAATATGAAAATCTCAGTGCTGGTTTATGCTTCATCTGAGACTAATACAGACTTGTCTGTCCTTGCTCTTCCTTTATATTTGGGCTGTTGTAGGGGTTTCCCAGGGAGAGAGGGTTAGAGGGAAGGAAAGATGGGGACAGAGTTCCTGCAGCTTCACATATAGTGAAGGGAAGCATGCAGGCAGGGAAGCAAGATTGCTGCAGCTTCCCAGATACATGTGTTGGTCTGTTACCATTATCCAAAATTGCCCTCGAACCATGGTGAGAGTTCATCTGTGCTTGCTCTTTCTTTTTTTTCAGATTGGACACATGGCTAAAGGAAACCCTTTTGAATTACAGTTATGTGGTTTGATTGAGATTAGGTCAAACTGAATTTATCTGTTTCTCCTTACAGGTGGCATTAAGTGTCCTATTTGCAGCTTTGTATATGGTACAAAATGGGAGTTCAACAGGCATCTTAAAAACAAGCATGGAATGAAGCTGGTGGAAAATGATGGGGAAACCAAGTGGGAGGTAAAGCAAATTGCCATGTCTTTGGCCCTAAGACTTAAAAAAATTCTCAGGAGACATTAAAGATAAGAATAAAAAGTATTAAAAAATGTGAGTGTGCTTTCATGTAAGATGAGAAAGTTGCACAGTTTCATCTCCATTTTGAATCATGCTTTGCTGTGACTATTAAGCTCAACTGCTTTAGTATCTTGTAGGATTAACAACCTTGTAAGTGCTTATTTCTGCATGTTAGGGCTCTAGCTCTCTATTCGAAGCAGAAAGGCTGAAAGTTTTAGCAAAAAAAGTGGAATTTAAAACTTACTGCATTTTATTGTATACCAAATACAAATTAAGTGCAAGATGTGCAGAGCTGCACACCTAGAGCAAATTAATGAGTAAATCCTATGTTTTGGTTCCAAAAAGGTCAGAATCTAGAAAACTGATTTTGTAAATCAATCGTATGAAAAAACAGCACTGTTATGCACACTAAATATCTATAATTTCACAGAATCACAGAACATGAGGGATTGGAAGGGACCTCAAAAGATCATCTAGTCCAATCCACTCCACCACAGCAGGATCACCTAGACCAAGTCACACAGGAACACATCCAGGCGGGTTTTAAACGTCTCCAGAGCAGGAGACTCCACAACCCCTCCCTGAGCAGCCTGTTCCAGTGCTCTGTCACAGTCACTGAGAAGAAGTTTGTTCTGTGTTTGCAGCTTCAATTCAAAGTACATAGCAAATCACAGTACCACTAAGGTCAGATGTTAAAAAAATTCAAGTTAGACCTAAGAGGATGGGTTAGGAAAAAATAAAACAACTTGAGTTTTCCCACTTTAAACTTCAGAGCCATTTTACGAGAACTGCAAGGATACACATTATAAACTAATTTTACCCAAAAGATTTTTACCAGACCCTGATGCAAAACAAGTCTTTTATTAGTGCAGAAATAACTGCAACAAAAATGAAGCTGAGATAGTTTAGTTTGCTTAAAGCAACTTTTGAAGTAGAATGTAGAAGAAAACGACGGGATGGTATCCCAGTTCCCATATCACAGTCTTTATTTGTTTTTCACTCGGTGTTTCTGTAACTTGTTACAATATTTGTTGTGCCAAACTCATTCCTTTAAACTCAGAACTTCCATTGTTCTCTAAATGGCTAAAATGAGCGTGAGATTATTCATGCCTTGCCTGGTTTTTGTTTTTAAGGTAACTACTGAAGTGTCTGAAGAAGCGTCCACTCAGTATCTTCATATCACAGAGGCTGCAGAAGATGTTCAAGGTACTCAGGCTGCCGTAGCTGCACTACAGAACCTTAGATACACTTCTGAGAATGGTAAGTTGCCTTTTTTAGGTTGGAACACAAAACATGTCTTGCTTCATAAACAGCCAATTCTTTTGATTATATCAGTCAGTGCATGATGTCCCTAAACTATGACAGATTATGAAGTTTGTCATGTTCTGGGAGATAGTCTTTTTCATGTTCTGGGAGACAGTCTTTTTTGTTGAGGCTAAATAATGGCAAATGATCATTCTTTCTAAATTTCTATATCCTTAAGTCATCAATACTAACCACGCTCTGTTCTGCACTTTATTATTAGGTGTGAGTAATTCTCTATTATGAAATACAATGTGAGATCAGTCATCATGGCAGAATAGACAGCGTGTCTCTAATGCCAATTCTCTACCTGTTATCTTAAGTCAGACAGAGCACAGAAGTGACATCGTGGAATAACTCATTTACCATGTTCCCAGGACAGTGCTAACAGTACACAGAACACAAAGCCAAGTAAGCTGTTCTGTATCAGACTGAGGAAGAACAAGAGTGGGATTAAATCATGGATAAATGGGAAGTAACAAAACCTGAAAGAAAAGGAAAAATGTCTGGGTTTCTGAGAGTGCTAAAACTCCAGAAACTAGAGTATGACTGGGAATAATGACTGGGATTCTGAATGAATGAAAAACTTGAAGAACTTTTCTTAGATTTTTATTTATTTAAAATAAAAATGATGATGAAATCTGCTGTATGGAACAGTTTTGATTTTAAGCATTTGTAATATACCAAATAACTGTTGTGGTTTTAGGTGTAGAGTTGAGGTGCTTTTTAAGCTGAATGCCTGGCAAAAAGACATTTGGATTTGTAGTCTTACAGCTTCCTAATTCACAGTTACTGCTGTGGGCAGTATCTATTGTTTGTTTGTTCAGTGTATTCTTTAGATCTCTTTCAAATAGGCATAAAAATGATCGGCATGGCTTTGCTTGCTGATTCATAGATTCCTCAGGCAAATTTACTCTGTGAATGCTTTGCTGCCATAGATCTATTATTGAAGTGTCATATTATTGAGTTATTTCAAATGTATAAACAGTCCTGTGAGTCAGAGTTAAGGCAGGAGCAGAAAGAGTGCCTGTAGCACTTAAAATTGTCATACCCTTAGAACTGTGTTAGTCTTATGATCTTATGCTTACTGTCTTTCTGATAAGGTGAAAGACTTGATCCAACAGCTGTAAACATCCTGCAGCAAATCATTGAGTTGGGTTCAGAAACCCATGATGCCACTGCGGTCACGTCTCTAGTTACCATGGCACCTGGCACTGTAACAGTGGTAAAGCAGGTAAGGGCTCTTCTCTTCTCTAAACAGCTATTTTAGATTTCCATTTATTTATTGTGAAATCTGGATTATTTGCAATGATCATGCAAGACATGTATAGAATGTTCTTAACTAATTTTTTACTCTGTGGTGTTTGTGTCTGTGTTTGTATGTCCCCAAAGGTTCTTGCTTTTGTATATATATATATATGTGTGTGTATATATATATACATGCACAAATATGCACATACATATAAAAATGGGTACATGTTCATCTGTGTGTAAGATACGAGGGAAAAGACACATTTTATATGTGTGTAGGGGTGTGTATGTGTGTGAAAATACAGCTTTTTTCTAGCAGGTGGTCTCAGGCTTTTAATGTAACATCTGCAGTGTGTGTGAGCGTACACAAAATTGAGCCATTGCTGTCAGCCTTTGCAGTGATGTCATGATGTCAGATTTGTGAGGTTCTGAAGTCAGGTAACCTGGGGATAAATGAGACCTCTCCTCAGTCTTGAGTTCCTGCTGCCTATGTAGTGAGGTTTGCAACATGAGTGATCTGCAGGTGTGTAACAGCTCTGAGAATAATATTGCAGGTTGCTTATAAAACCAGATAAAAAGTTTCAATTGAGTTGTAGTTGGTTGAAAAGATCTGTGGTTAATTTTGTTGTTACCAGGGAGATTGTGCAAGACCAGAGAGTATAGATCAATGTAAAAGAAAAACCTACGTATAAGAGTGATTGTTATTTTTAGGCTTTTGCACAAATTCTCTTTCCAGAAAACCAGTGGATTTAGCTGAGAATTGAAATAATTTGTGATAGGCAATATAGTTACTCTTAAGATGATACAACCCTTACAAGATACCAGTACAAGTAATTCCAGTGTGCATATATTGGTACTGTACAGTTTTTGCTAAAAATATTTGCACTGTACCGTGTTACTAAAGCCCTTAAGAAATTAAGATGTACAAAAATCAGAACTAAAAGGAAATAATTTTCAGTTTAAGGTGGCTGCTGAGTGCAAACACGAAGACTTTTGTTCAGTATTTCTGCCTGACAGGTGTCCCCTAACTGTTGCTGACATTCTATATTTGTCCTCACAGTTCTCCAAGCTCTGCTTGTTTTCTCTTGTTTCATCATATCTCTGCCTAGCACTTTTCCTGTTCTGTTAATTGATTTGTTGTGTTCTCTACTCAGTGTGGTTGATAGGCAGTGAAGGAAAGTACGTGCGAAGTACCTTGAAGGGGGCCTACAGGAAAGCTGGAGAGGGACTTTTCACAAGGAACTCTAGTGATAAGCCAAGGGGGAATGACTTAAAACTAAAGGAGGAGAGATTCAGATTACACCTTGTGAAGAAATTTCTCCCTATGAGCGTGCTGAGGCACTGGAACAGGTTGCCCAGGAAGGCTGTTGCTGCTCCATCCCTGGAAGTGTTCAAGGCCAGTATAGGGCAGACTCTGGGCAGTGTGGTCTGGTGAGAGGTGTCCCTGCCTATGGCAGGAGGTGGGAATTAGATGTTCTTTCTGACTTAAATAATTTGATGATTCTATGAAAAATATATGAGGAAAAACCCCAAAAGCGGTGGTTCTTCCTTCTCCAAGTATAAATTCTGATCAATACCTGATTCATCTTGAAATCTGTTGTCTTCCTTGTTACACCAGCTGAATTTGTTGATAGCTTTTTGTAAGTAAATGTTTATATTTCAAGTCAGTTTTCTCCCTCACTTTTTGATCCATATTTTTATCCTTTTGAGTTTAGAAGCTGCTAAGCATTGATCACTTCTTTTTCTCCTTGCCTTTATACACCAGTGACTCTCTGGTCAGTTGTGAAAACCAAATATTGAAGTCTAAACTGACAAAATCTCTTTGCTCCTTTTCTTTTTTGTTTTCTTCCCCACTTCCCTTTTGAATCATACTAATACAAAATACCTTTTTTCCCCTCTAACTTGAAGTTGCACAGAAGCAACATCAGTAAAAAGTTTAAGTACATCTCAAGCCAGGTGGTCCTGAGCTACCCCAAGACCTCACTGGCTTTTACTAATGCCTTTCTTTGATGCTTGAAGCACTCTTCCCCTATTAACATGTTTCTTGCATGCACTTGGAATGCCTTGTTTCTCTGGCAGCCTCAGTGACTTGCACTTCCTGTGTGCAGAACTATGCAGATGTGTGGTTTCCCAGGGGATGATCAGGTAGCAGAACACTGATAGTGCTTATTGACCTTTAGTGGCCTTTATGAAAGTGGAGCAGGGACCAAGGGATGTTATAAGTGACAATGACTGTTTCTCTTCTGAAGTTTCCACCTCTCATTTTTTGCATGTAATTTGTCTCCCAATGCTCTATATAAATCAGTGTTTCCTCAAAGTCTGTTTGATCTGTCATACAGCTTCAATTAGTTTCCGTTTCTTACTGCCAGAACTT
This sequence comes from Phoeniculus purpureus, assembly GCA_028565055.1. Lineage (NCBI taxonomy): Eukaryota > Metazoa > Chordata > Aves > Bucerotiformes > Phoeniculidae > Phoeniculus > Phoeniculus purpureus. Next base: position 50,747,376 of record JAOXOE010000343.1, on the reverse strand, counting down.
TGCTTCAGAATTACCACCACACCCGTTTCTAATTTGAGACAGACTTTAAATGTTACTAACGTGACTGTAATCTTCTCCTATTCAGATTTGTCAGCTTTTCTTTTTTCTTCAATACTGAGTTGCTTTCTGTGGGATATCATTCATTTATACTTGTGACTTTGTCAGGTTTTAATTATGCTGAGTTCCTAACTGTTAACCTGGAAGAGATCTTAAGTCTTGCTCATATTTCACTTTCTTGCTGGAAAAATTACCCCATATTTTCTTTTGTGGCCTTTCAGCCTCTCTTGTGGATTATGAGACAAACATTCCTTGATGGTGTCAGCAGTACATCAGCTTCGTCTGTCACTGAGTTCCACACTGGTTCTTTATGGCCTCACCATATGCCTTTAATGGCACAGCTTGATGCCTTTTTTTTTCCTTAACATTTATTGTAGTTGGTTGATTTTTGTGCTGGTATGCTGGCTTTTGCTTGTTTCTCTAAGTACATTATATTATCTATTTTCTCATCAGTCCTTACCTTCATATGTCCTTTTTAGTTAGCTTTTATGAGTTGCCTTCACATTTCTTCATTGGTTTTTTTGGTCTCACATTTCCTCCCTGGAACTTTCTCACCCAGCTTTCCTCACCTTTGCTTTTTACCTCATCCTTAAAGTTGACATTTACACCTGATCCTTAAAGTGTTATATGAATCCAGATGTATCTGTCAGTAACACTGCCATCTTCGTGCTTTAGCACTTCTCCCAGCCTGTGCGCTCAGATAACTTCAGTGTGCAGAACTGGAGTGGTTTGGGTTAATGCAGGGGTTTTGCCTGTAGAAAGAAGCTCCATCATTATCCACAAATACTTTTCAGCATATTGCAGAGTATCCAATATATTAGTTAGCTCAGGTTGGTATCTTTTAAAAACTACTTTCTACTAAATGGCAAGAAGGAAGCATACCGTATTGGAGGTGTTCTAGTCAGTTACTCCTCTGGAGTGCGTATAGTCTTACTGCAAGTATCTTAAATCACAAGTACACATTACAGTGGAGGTGAAATCAAGATCACATTTGTCTGTTCAAAGCCTCCACCTCCTGAATTGGGTGTTGAGAAGCAAATAATTTAAGTTCTGATTTTGGAAACTTCATATAATGAAATAATATAATTTTATAAAAGAAAGCACTTTGACAGCGCTGAAGTATCCATTTCAGCCTGATTCAGGATCCAGGGGTTGTGATTTAACCCCCCCAGAATGCAAAATCAGCCCTATTTATCTTGACTTATGATTGGAAAATACTAATCATTGTTCGGATAGCATCATGTATATGAGACTTTCAAAGCTGTCTGCAGACTGAAATAGCTTTAGCTAGTTCCTCAGAAGAGGAGGTTGAGGGGAGACCTTATTGCTGTCTACAACGATCTGAAAAGAGGTGATAGAGAGGCGGGGGTTGATCTAGTCTCACAAGTAAAAAGCGATAGGACAAGAGAAAATGGCCTCAGGTTGTTTCAGGGGAAGTTAAGGTTAGACATGAGGAAAAACTTCTTTATTGAAAGGATCATCAGGCCCCGGAACAGGCTACCCAAGGAGGAGGTTGAATCACCAGTCCTGGATGTGTTTAAAAGTCATGTAGATGTGGAGCTTAGGGACAGAGTTTAGTGGTGGCCTTGGGACAGTTGGGTTAATGGTTGGACTAAAAGTTCTTTGAGGTCTTTTTCCTCCCCAAACAATGTTTCTTGCCTGGAAGTCAATATACTGACCAGTTACAGTTCTTCTGGTTTCTCATTTGGAAGAAACCTTTTTTGGTGAGAATGATGAAAACGTACGACTGCTAAGGAGTATGGAAGGAAATAGCCAACGATCCAAGGAAAAAGGTTCAAAATGTAAAATTTTTCAAGATCTGAGGTTGGAAAAAATCCACACTGAAGCTTGGATTGCATTCCATATTCAGTGAGCTTATACATCAAATAAGGATGTTAATTGATTGTTGAAGAAGTTTGTTCCATCAAACATTTGTTTGATTTTAATACCCTGTTTCTTAAACAGAAACATTTCCCTCCAAAATGAGCACTCCCTTCTTTTACCTTGTTTTTTGCAGCTCTTCCAGTGGTGTCGTGTCTTTAAAATACTCTCCAGTGAGGCAGAAGTCAAAGTGTGTTTTCTTGATTTGACAATATGAACAGCCTTGAAAGCTTATTTCCTGAATCCCTCACTGTATAGACGGGAACATCAGAAGAATTGCCCTTTCTTGGTGTTTCTTGCTCTCTCTGTGCCTTGGAGTGCAGGGTTAACTCTATTCCTAAAAAGCACAGGAACTTATCTTCAGCTAGACATCTGCATAATTTGCTCTGAGGAGTGAGCATATCAGCTGTTTCACTATCTAAGCAGATCTTTATCAAACTTAAGATTTCCATGCATTTCACCCTTTATTTCTTTTCATCTTTTTATTCTGTGATCTCTTCAGGCTCCAGTAAAACTCCGCCATGGCAACAGTCACTTTCTTGAAAGTGACAGTGGTAGGAAGACCCAGCAAAGCTTATACATCAGCTTGAAGCTGACCACAGAACACAGTTTCATAGTGGAACATGTTTTCCAAAATAAGTCCCTGCTAACATTAGCATGCCTGTCATGTCAAAGGTGTGTTGTACTTCTGCAACACACCTTGTGTTTCAGCCTGGATCTGACGTGTACCTTCATGGTGCTCAGGTTCATCTGGAAAGTTTACGAGTAAGTGGAATTACACCTCTTAAGTTTGTGGTTGCTTTAGGACATAGAGCAGTTTGATATTTAATGTGACGGTACCAGCAAAGGAATGTTTCAGCTGGGGCCGATTGCCCTGTTTTCCCAGCCTCTGTGGAGTCCTTGTCACCCACGTAAAGTTACATGAAGTGTCATATCAAGAGCTTAGATGGAAAGCTGGTGATGCAGCATTTCACTAGGTGGATGAAGTTGCCAGTCACAGTCCGTCTGTCAGGATATATTCAACCAGCCATTTGCTAGAGCTTTTTAAAAATCTGCATCGCCAATACAAAGATTTGTTTGGCAGCTTGCATTTTTCACTGTATGTAACGCAAGTCTTTCATAGTCATGTCTCTTGTTATTCTGAAACTATTGTGCACCAGATTGTCTTTATTTTGTAGCTCATCCTAGAGGTTCATATGACCAAATGACAGAGTTTTCAATATGTGTGTGTTTTTGAAATGTTGAGCTTCTTATGAAGACACGGGGGTGAAACTCCCATTGGCTTTTGTGAGAGACACAGTTAGCTAGTGAAGAACATTTATGCAGGTACTGAATTGATTTAATATGCCATCTGTGTGTGGCTTGAGCTTCTTGCTGTCACTTCTTAGCAAAGGATAAGCAGCCAGATGCTTTTCAGCTGGCTCTCAAACAGAAAAGAGGACTTGGATGCTACTCTCGAAAAGATTTCAGATGCTAATAAAAAGAATTGAGTGCAGTGACTTCATTCGTTGTGGTGGCAGCCGTCCCCCTGTTTCATCAGTTTGAGGGATGTAAAGGAATGTTTTGAGATTCTTCTCTGTGGAACAATCTAATAGAAACCAGACAGAAGCATGTAACCATTGCAGTGATTTGAAATGTAAATATCCCAAACAATGTGGGGATTTGTCAATCTAAAAGGATTGCAGATAGCTGTCCAAAAAAGATACCTGAAATAAGGACATTAGTCGTCTTCATTCTGCGTGACAAGACTAATAAAACCGCATCGATAAGGTCAGGTAGAGAGGTCAAATTAACTTTCCTTATTGGCCATTTTCATTTCAACAGCACATAAAACTAAGTGAGTATTAGATTGCCACTGTTGAACTGAATGAGATACTGGCTTCATTTCATTTTCATGTCAACTGTGCCTTGCTTATTTTCCTTTGTTATGTAGATGTGCTCTGAAAACTGTATTTGAAATTATTTGTGGGCTTTGATTTAGCATGACTGAAGTGAGAGTGTATGAGATCCTTCTGACTGTGTTGTGAATTCTTGTAGCTCTTAGCAAATGCAGTGTCAAAGGATAATGCATAGTGCACTAACACATTGACGTTACATAATTAAAGGGCCAAATTCTAGACACCTCAATCTGTGTGTTTGTTTAGGATCCTTCGTAATCAAAGGCTGTAACTGAGAGCTGATTTACAATGAGCTGTAAGATTTTAATTACTGAATGTTAGTAACTGTAGCTTCCTATCTGAATTCACTGTGATCTAATCTTTTCAGTGCCTGCTGTATTCCTCATTAGTAGATGTTGTGCGTGTCTTTTCACACAGGAACTGACGCTGGAGCAGGTAGCCTCAGGAAGGAAGAGAGGACAATTGTGAAAAGGGAGTCTTGCGTATGCATTGATAAAATTCCTATGGCATGCAGGATGACTTAAGATTTCTTTAATAATTATTTTCTTTAAAAAAGGTGTATGGGCAGTAACAAGAGAGGGAAATTAAAAGTGCTGTGTTTCTTTTCACAGTTTAGCTCCGTGCTTTTCAAAAAGAGGTTCAGGCTTCCATTAGTTAAAGGTACCCAGATCATACCCATGTTTTAGGTAACAACATTAAAGCAGTTTTTCAGAGGCTAGCTACAGACAAGACAAGCATACAGCATTACCCACTTTTCTGCGAAGTTGAGCTTTAACTTCAGCATGAGCTGCTTAAAGTAACTTTCAGTTATAATGTTCTGATAACACCTGGCAAAAGAAGCAGCACATGGAAGGGCTTCAGCACATTGCTGTAGTTTTCTCCTTGTAATCCAAATCCTGTGCAACAAAACTAGAGTCAGCACCAGTAAAGACAGTTGTGCTGTTTCATTAACAATTGTCAGTGACAATGGCAGGATTCTCTTCAGATGTTAAAATCTTTGACCTGCTAAAATCCATGTGCGTTTTATCAATGTATGACAGGCATACTGACCACCAAATAATGTAACATACAAACATACTTGTGAGTGTTCAAGGAAAAGCTTTACATAAGCTGATAAATTAAGTGAAAGTTCAAAGGGATATGAAGGGGGAGTTGCATCTCTGAAATCTTCATTTGACATATTTTAAACACTGTTATGAGAAACACTGAAAGAAAAATGGATTAACAACAATGGGAATGGCTCCTTATGGAGAAGAAAAAGCAAACTGGGAATGTGCATCAGGGAAACAAACCTACAGAACATTTTTCTTCTTTACAAGCCCTCTAGGAAGGATAGGAAGGGAAGGAGAGGAGGAGGTGTTGCCCTCTATATTAGTGATCAGCTGGAGCTCCACCAGGGGAAGGATGATGAGTTGGTTGAGAGTGTGTGGGTTAAAATTAAAGGGAAGACGGGAGGGTGATGTTCCTGTAGGGGTCTGCTACAGGCCACCTGACCAGCAGAACCAAGCAGTGGAGGCCCTTCACAGGCAAATAGCAGCGGCTTCCAGGTCACAGGCCCTGGTCCTCATGGGGGATTTCAACCACCCTGACATCTGCTGGAGGGACAACACAG
>JAOXOE010000343.1:50727771-50741828 GCA_028565055.1 Phoeniculus purpureus | reverse complement strand
ACAGATGTGTTGTACCAATCAGCAATGTACATGTGTCGCATGGACCGCCCGGCTGTGTATAAAAGGGTTAAGCTGACACTTAATAGGCGGCATTCGCTTGATCATATTGATCGTCATGCGTCTGTCCATTTTGTACTCCCGGAGAATTGGTGGCCCGTACGGGGAGAATTGGTGGCCTGTACAGGGAGAGCTAGGTGTTCTGTTCCTGCCACATGAGATCCTGAACTCCATCATCTCATGGTCACTGCAACCAAAGCTGCCCTCAACCTACACTCCTTCAGCCAGACCCACCATGTTGGTGAGTACGAGATCCAGCAGCGCTCCTCTCCTAGTGGGCTCCTCCACCATTTGCTTCTGGAAATTGTCACCAATGCACTGGAAGAACCTCCTGGACTATGGATGTCTGTCTGAGTAGGTCTTCCAGCAGATATCAGGGTAGTTAAAATCCCCCATGAGAACCAGAGCCTGTACCTGTGAAGCTGCCATCAGCTGCCTGGAGAAGACCTCATTTTCACCCCATGTGTTGTTTTGATAATCCATTTATTTGTTAGCAGTGCAAAGGTGACTAGATGACCCACTCATTTAATTGAGCATCCAGTCTGTTGTGTCAGCAGGAGCTTTAGGAAAGAACAATCTCTTCAATGCATTTGATAAGTGGCCAAGACTATTGTTGTTTTGGTAATTTACTAATTAATGGAGAAACATCCTACATTTTAGTGTGGAGTAAAACATTAACATTTTTATTACACTGAAATTGCTTACAGGAAGACATTTCATGGAGCCTTTCCAGGTCAACGTGTTGAATGGTGTTAAATTTTTTATTACCGGTGTCACTGATGTTAAAGCTGGAGTATGTCAGATTATAATCAAAATAGGAGAATAACACTTTATTGGTAATACATGAATTGCTGAATATTTATAAAGTAGTTAGAAATGTAGACAGAAACTGAATAAGTAATAGCATTCATCATTGTTAACTCTTCTGCTCAGTTTCAGGCCAGTAAGTAGAATTACAAGCGCACATACTGAGAAATGTCTTCAGAATAATGAGATCTTGTTCCTTCAGTTGCAGAAGGGTGGACTAGTCAGAAAAACTGAAAAATCCCTGCCTCTTACTGCTTTATTAAATACATTTTCTTCTGTTATGTTCCTTGATCTTTCAACTCTTGATTTTCTAAAGAGTCAGGCAGAAGATAATGCTTACATTTATTGTGCATATGTTCATGTGCTACTTGAAGCCCTTCGTTCATGAGAATTATTGATGCACTTAGAATACTTGAATATTTCTCCTTCACTTATTTCACTATAAATATCTTCATTTTTCCCTTTAAAATGGAACTTTCAATTATAACTATGTTAGGAACCATGTATTACTGAATAATGACTGCAGTGATTACACCAATGGACTGTCAATACAATCTCTGTCTTTCTTTTAAGGATAAAAAGAATTATACCTGTCCTGTGTGTGAGAAGTCATTTGCTGAGGATCGACTTATAAAATCTCACATCAAGACAAATCACCCTGGTAAGGAAAAATCAAGAAGGAGAATTTCCCAGTCCATGGGAATAAATAGATTAAGGGTTAGAGTGAGCTGTGTAATGTGATTACACTCAATGAAAGAGAAGTCTGTGCGTGCTCACTTAATGTGTGGTTTGGCTTTGCCTCCAGAGCCAATTGAGATCTGCAGCAGAGGTCTTACTAGAATGAGCTGTGATTTAGTATGGTTGGTACCCTCTGCAATCACAGAGTGTTGCCGGTTGGAAGAGACCTCGAAAGCTCATCTAAGTCCAATCCCCCCACTGCTGGCACAGGGTCCTTTTGCTCTCTCTTTATACCTTGCATTCTAGTGACCCAGATTTATCAGTGCAAGCACAACGTTAAATGAATGTGAAGTCAGTGTGCTGTGCTCGAGTAAACAATCCTTTCTCAACTGTTGGGAATTCAGTGTCAAAGTGGATGCGTAACCAGTGATGAGACTGATTTAAATCCGGCTGATGTGAACTCTGCAGAGCTATGTTGGTGTGTCCATGCTTTCCTCTTAAGTGTCCATCTGTGATGTGTTGGTTAGAAAGGCCCAGTGCTACTGGGAATGGAGAGTTGACTGCATTGGCCATGATACTTTTAACTTTTCTACAGTGGTACTTATCACCTGATACAATTTGCTGTTAAGAAATAAAATACCAGCCATGCTCAAACTGAGATTGAGAAAGAAAACATCCAGTTAAAATCTGATTAAAATGATGTAACTTTCCTTGTCTTTGTCAGAAACACAACAGAATAGATAAAATAGTAGTTTCTTGTTTTCCTACTGCCACTAGATAGTGCTAAACTTGCATTTTAAACAATTCCTTCAGTCTTTTTTCAGACTTGACTCCCACTTGCTCTTTATTTGCAGACCACTCTACAGTAGTATGGCTGGAGGGCTTGTCCATCAAAGGACATGCCTGATGCAGCAAACTGACTTGAGGACAGGCTTCTATGCCATACTGTAGTCCGGGGGTATGTCACACAGTAAGCATAGACATTGAATCTCAGGAGCTGTGTCTATAAAGCCTTAGTGGCGTCTCAGCCATTGGAGGTGTCCGGAAATGGTGTGATCTGTGGATTAGCAGTACGTTATCTAATGTCCCCTTATAGGCTGCCACTGATCAGCAGTCTGCTCACTGCTGAATTATTAGTGTATAATGTGCTTGGGACCCAGAAATAGTGGTAATTCCTGAGCCCTGATGTATGAAACTCATGGACTTTAATATTTTGGAATAATTCATTTGGTATCTGAATTCCTCTAAAAGGAAAAGATACGGTTCTTTAAAACGTCGGGTTGTAACAGAGGTAAGGTTAAACAAAAGAAAATCTATGCAGCCTATTATTTTGTGTCATTTCTAATTTGTGTATCACAGGTGTATAGAAATTAAAAGCAAAATACCAGATTTATTAGATGTCTGCATGGTACTAAAGAAATACATCTAGGATATGCCTATGTAGTAGCTGTACAACAACACTGCTTTAATATATGGAGGAGAATTAATGCAGAAATCCTTTTTCCCTGCGTGCTGTCCTTGTAATCGGGAGGTAATACTTTATTCGTACAACATACTTAATTACAAGCAAAACAAATGTGAGAGGGCTGGTGGTATAAACTATCAAGTACTACAGTGGAGCAAGTGCAATTATTTTTAAGACTGTAAATGGAAGAGAAAAAAGATTAAAGGAAAAATTGATACTGTTATAAAGAATTCAATTTTCAAATGACTTATTAAAAATTAATTTAAACTGAAACACTTTATTTTTTTCTCGTTAAAATGCTTTTTTTGGAGCTTCCTTCTCCCTTTCTTAATATCATTCAGCATGACCACTCTCATGTATCTTCGATGAACTAAACCAGTACTCCTTTTTCAAGGTTTGCAGGGGTTGGATTCTGGTCCCATGAAAGCAGTGGGACAAAAATCTCTCTAGCCTTTGGCTGAGCAGTATTTCAAGCCAGATATATGAGATCTGGGCTTTATTATCAAATGATTTGGGTACTCAGCAAAAAAAGGAGTCTTGGATTCTGGTCCCAACTCATAATTATCTACCTTTTCATCTAGTGTCTGATTTATTAAGATATTATTTATTAATAGTTTTGAGACGTGAGAGGCATCAGCTTTCATAGATCTCTAATGAGCAGACATACCAGACCGCAGGCATGAATGAGGGTTCCAAGCAACAGAAGGCAAATGAAGGTTCAGACTTGTGGCTGTAACTTTAATTTTTGAGTACTGTAGAATATTTCTCTGCTCAGTGCATGGGCTTTTATATTTCCCTTTTGAGGTTGTTTTCCTTGTGCATATGAGTTCAGGCAGGATTTTTGATTCTACTCTGTGACAAATCACCAGGAGACTAGATGTGACAATTCATATTAAGTAAAAGTCTAAGTTGAGACTGTAACTTCCAATGGGCGTAAGAACACATCAGGTTTAATGTCTTAAGTATGGCACTCGTGAAGTCTAAACATTATCATTGTGTCTTGGTATTTAGCATTTTATTCATCTGAAATGCATTGGGTGGTTGGATTTGTTTTTTAAGAACATTTGTCAGTGTTTTCGTTGTGTGTGTTCAGGACATTTTAATTGAAACTTAATTGAGATTTTTCTCTTCAACAACCATTAGATGATATGAAGGAAAAACTTAGAACATTGAGTGTGTTTAGCTTGAATAAGCACAGGCTGAGAGAGGAAGCTAAGTTGCTATCTTCAGCTACCTAATAAGAGACTAGAAAGAAGACAGAGCCAATATCTTTGTGGAACTGTACAGTGAAAGACAAGAGTTGAAGTGAGGAGACTGATTAGAAATTAAGAAAATAGTGTTGACTTAAAGATGGCCAAACACTGGAATGGGTCAGGAGAGACTGTATAATCTCCTTGCTGAGACCTGGTTCAGACCAGACTTGGGTATGAGCTCAAGCAATTTGTTGTAATTTTAAGATGGAACTCCAAAGCTGTTCTGTGCAGTCTGGTTTTTGCCTTCAAAGTTTCTAATTTTCAGGCATGATGATCATTATAACTGTGGCTGAAGTGAACTGTTTTCAGATCAATATCTGGAAATCTGGGGTAAAACCTTGAATAAAGTCTTTGGAAAATATTGAAGAAAAAAACTTTCCCATTAGCTGATTGGGAAAGTTCATAATTGAAAATTCTTTTCTGAGATGGTGGCGCACCCAAGATTTTTTAATATTTTAAATATTCTTAAGCAGGCAGTAGGGATCTTGAGTACACAGATCAGGAGAAAAAGAACAGAACATACTAGGAACTGTAAGAAACCCAGAGATCCTCATGTTCTTTGCTCAAGTCTTATCTTAGTGGCAGCAGGCGAAGTAGAGATTTTTAAAAGGTGGAATGAATTAGGATCTAGCTCTTCAGTGCTACTTGCAGAACAAACTTTCTCATGTCCTTCAGGATTTTATTACAAATTTTTGTTTCAGAGGTTTCAATGACTACTATTTCTGAGATTCTTGGCAGAAGAGTTCAGCTGAAAGGACTTATTGGAAAACGAGCTGTGAAATGTCCTTACTGTGATTTTTATTTTATGAAGAATGGATCAGACCTTCAACGTCATATTTGGGCTCATGAAGGTAAAACCTCTTATCTTAAGCTTTTGAGCCTGTATCGGTCCCATATATTCCACAGGCTCTGCTGACAACACAATAAATTTTTTGCTATACTTTAATCAAAACCTCTAACCTACAGTGGAGGTTAAATAATTAGTTTAATAGATTTCAGATCATGCTTAGTCTTTTAAAACAAGTAATTTTCTGTATCTTCTCTTGAGTAACTGCCACCTAAAAATACTTGGTCTGGAAATCTATAAGTAAAACAATTGAAATCCAGTTGCTTTGGCGAATGCATATAAATTCTGTGCTTATTTACTATTTTAATTAAATTATGCTGACCATAGCAGCTAGCTGACATAGTCATAAAAAGTGATAAAAAACCCATGAGCTACTGTTGACATAGGTATCTATGACATTTTTAGGGAGAAATTGCAGTAATATAGCAACACTCAGATTAGAAATCCCTTGAACTTAAATGTCTATGCCAAATAAAATCTTGTGTCTGTCTAGGCTGTCTATTTTTGAAACAGATGAGAGACCCTCTGCATAAAGGGGATAATGGAATTTGATACTACCCAACTGATAGTTTGTTTGCAAGGGATTTGTGCTCATGCAGATAGTTCAGACAATTACATTAGTATCATAGAATCTCACAGAACATTAGGGATTGGAAGGGACCGTGAAAGATCATCTAGTCCAATCCCCCTGCCACTGCAGGATCATCTAGATCAAGTCACACAGGAACGTCTCCATGCAGCTTTTAAACATCTCCAGAGAAGGAGACTACTCCATATAGTACTCCATATGTCCTCCATAGTACTGCATATTTGTTTGAAAGCTTTACCTATGACCTTTACCTGCCTGTGTCCTGTTGTAGAGGTCTTCTCTGGAAGCCTTCACTGCATTAAGGTAATGCTAAATTGTAGGCTTAGATCCTACACTAAGGCTGTACACGAGGTTATAGAGCCTATGATAGTATTCCATTTTGTTTATTCTGCCAAGAAAGCTTGGAGTCCTACTTACCTAATGAATCAGAGAAACTATTGAACAGGAATTTACTTCTAAATCGAAGTCTGCAATCAAGCCTGCTTAAAGTAGGCTGTAATTCCTCCTGCTTGTAAATCTAGTTTTAAAGTTATGAATATCAATCTCAGTCTGAAACTGCCAAGAGCCTCATGAAACTGTTGGACTACTCTGCCAATATATTCAACTTTTCTTTGAAGGATTTACTTAGTTCTTATGGACATTCTGCTAGAGGATGTATTCTCCATCTCTCTATTGCGTGCTTTGGAACATTTGAGAGAAGGGACATTTTAAGTGCTTGCATCTTACAGAGGGGTAGGAAGAACCCCAACTACTACAGCATAAGCCATTAGCAAATCTGATACTAATTAACAGTAAAACATCGCTTTGCACATTTAACTTCTGCTTACATATTGAGTACCTAATGAGCCAGTCCTTCTTAAAACAAGTTTCTTCATTCTTTATTGTAGCAAATAGAGAATGAAAGTTATCTGAAGACTTTTGGAGGAAGATTCAGTGTGTAACTCAGCTAGGCATCAGCTTAGGCAGTCTGGATTCTACTTCTAAATGAAGGATGAACGCACTGAGACCAGAACATTAGTATGATTTGCTTGCTTAAAACTCACTACCTGGCTCGAAGAGGGAAGCTGTTCATTCTAAAAGAACCTCTCCATTCTCTTAGTAAGCTAAAGGATGTTGTCAAGAGCTTGGTGTCATTCACACAGAAGCCTCGGATGAATCTTCTAAAATGTAGATAAGCAAATCTTAACATGTTGACCTGGTTGTCACTCTTGCTCACATGATCTGAATTGTTTGCTCCATAGTATGTTTTTATCGTTACTATTTTTAGGTATCAAACCCTTCAAATGTTCTCTCTGTGAATATGCCGCTCGTAGCAAGAGTAACTTGAAAGCTCATATGAATCGTCACAGCACTGAGAAGACGCACCTTTGTGATATGTGTGACAAAAAGTTCAAGTCAAAAGGCACTTTGAAGAGCCATAAACTCGTTCATGCTGCTGACGGTAAGTCTATGTTTTACTAAATCCAAGTTTATTTCATGGCAGTAAATACCGGTTTGCACTGTAGGACCTTATTTTTCACTTGAATGCTAAGTGCTACTTATAAATACTTATTAACAGGAGACACTGTTTGTGAAACAATTCAGTACTTTGCAAAATCAGTTTCTGTGAAAGACAGACGGTAGACTCTGGAATACTTAATTTTTCTGAAATTTTGTGGGGTTTTTTTTATATCCTTAATGTTATTACAGGAAGTTCTTGATTTCAATACAAATTTGAAAATACCTGTAGTTCTGTGCTTTCGTCTCTTGGTACCTCCTTCTGTGAGAATATTGTTAGGAACTGCCGAATCCAGCAACACAGTGGAGGGAAAGCTGCTCAAAGGTCTTGTCAAGCAATGAAAGCCTGAGGTTGCATGTTCTCTAGATGCACAGGCAACACACGCATTTCCTCTATCATTTTTAATATTTCTAATGATAAAATTAAAAAGTGCAAATCCAGAGGAATATAATCTTCTATATAAAATTTTGACCCAGCAATGCTTTGCTCTTCTGTGATTATCAAATCAAAGGATACAATTTGGCCTGTTTAGATGAACAGACCTTCATTATGACTTAACAGCTTGATCATAGAATCATAGAATCATAACGGATTGGAAGGTACCCCAAAAGATCATCTAGTCCAATACGCCTGCAACAGCAGGATCACCTAGAACAAGTCATACAGGAACTCATCCAGGTGGGTCTTGAATATCTCCAGTGAAGGAGACTCCACAACCCCCCTGGGCAGCCTGTTCCAGTGCTCCATCACCCTCACTGTGAAGAAGTTCCTTCTTAGGTTGATGTGGAACCTTCTATGTTCCAGCTTACAACCATTGCCCCTTGTCCTATCACTACATGATACTGAGAACAGCCCAGTTCCATCCTCACGACACCCACTCCTCAAATATTTGTAAACATTAATAAGGTCACCCCTCAGTCTCCTCCAAGCTAAAGAGCCCCAGCTCCCTCAGCCTTGATTGCTCATGCAGCCTTGCGAAAGCTCATTCTGTTCTTTATTGATTATTTAATGTTTTTTTCTTTTGAGGTTGTACATACTCATCTGCATAGTTCTTTCGCAGAACGTATACACTCCTTTCTTACATATTGTGAATTTTCTGTGCCAAACATATGTATTTATTTTTCTGAGTGCTCATACCTATAGGCATACGTGAAAGAGAGTCTCTGATTTACATTTCTCTGGTTCTTATCACTGTCTACAATTACGTGAAAGGAGGTGGTAGAGAGATGGGTGTTGGTTTCTTTTCACAGGTATCAAGGGATAGGACGAGAAAACAGGGACATGGTTTAGCAATGGCCTTGGTACAGTTGGGCTAATGACTGGATTCAATCTTCAAATGCTTTTCCAACCTAAACAATTTATCATTCTGTTTTACAGGACGCATACCGTTGGTGCAGTACTGCCAGGAGTTAGTAAATGACACAGTATTCAAGAAGTATTTTCCAGTATTTTTTAATAAGTCAGTAACAAGCAGGTGTTGAACATACATCTAGATTTTGTGTGCAGGAATCAAGATTCCATTTGTCAAACGCAATCCTCACCCAGTTCTTGGCTGGGAGAAGGAAGCAGATTTTACTTGAGTTAAAAGGAAATTTGGAGCACTATCAGACTATAAAGAAATAAAAGGCCTTTTTCTTTGGTGCTGTAAAAAAATCCCTGCATGGGGTTTAGTTTCAAAAGCTTTATGTTTGTTTTCACCGTCCGGCATGTCCAAATAGTGAAATTTAGCTATGAAAGTTGAATTTGTTTTTACCTGTGAGTTAGGTCTGTTTCTTGAACAAAATATATACGAGAGTGAGTAATTAGAGCAATTCAGCTGAGGCTGCTTTGGAATTCAGCACTGTTAAGAAAGCAGTTTAGTCGTACAGGAGCTAGCCTGGGTTTGGTTTAAAGGTGTGAAGTCAATCATTTCATTGTGTGCAAAGAACTATATTCCTTTACCATTTACTGCTAAGCCAGGGTGACTCTAGAGGCAATTTTATTAACAGGAGCTTTTTTAACGTGACTTCAGACTGTCATGAGTCTGCAGCACCTGATGTGACTGCATGTTCCTTTTTGCTGCACCTCCCATTGTGACAGAGACAAATAACTCCAAAGCTTAGGCTGTGTTTCCCTTGCATTTTACATTTCCAGAAGTGTTCCAGGACATCCCCTTTACCTGTGGAAAATGTGTTTTACCATTAGCTCCAGTGGAAACAGAATCTTTCTGCCTGTGGAGTCTTAATCAATTTTCCTCACTAAGTCCACCCCAGAAAACTCTCTGTGCATTTCAGACGCGTGTGAAAAATAAGGTGACAGTTTCTTTTTGCCCTGTACTCCTTCCCATCGTGACAGCACTTCAAAGGTTCTTACTAGCACACATCTGGTGTTCGTTACTTATGCCTTGAAAGGTGTTTCGCTTTTTATGAGATTTATCTTTCTTGACTTCAGAATCCAGGCAATTTTTGTTCAAATAGCAGCTCTGCAAGGTCAGTTTAACCAGTGGAATATGAAGTAGTTTTCTGTCTGCTGCATTCTTCTCCAGAAAGCAGGCTTCTCACGAGTGGTGTGATGGAAAACAATGCCATAGTTCAGGCTTATTGCTCTTTGTGATTAGAAATAAACCAGAAAATATCTTTTCCATTTTTTTGTTAGATATGAGAAATTGTCGTAAGATTTTTCTTAGCTGTGCTTTATGGAAACTTTCAACCCATAGTATAAAATGCCTATAAGCTTTTTGAGCCAGATCAAGAATTTGAATAAACCCGATCTCTTCAGGATAACACAGAGTATTCTCTATCCTTTCTTTTCATACTTCTGCTTTTTGGAGTAGTTTGTAGCACATTCTTATTCCACGTCAGTCCACATTTTGCAAACCATGAGCATTTCATACAGGAAATCAGTCTTTCTGTCATTAACACATCTTGTAACTTGTCTGGGTGTAGCAGGACAAAATCTTAAAGATGAAATACGGAGAAATGGAGTACAAACCCCAAAGAATAAAAGGAAGGAAATTGTGCTACTTTAAATCATAAGGGAAAAAATTACTAGGGTGAGAGAGTGCTTTGAAAGGAAAGTAAGAGCAACCTACAGAATGGTAAGATGTTCAGGAGTTTCACACTTTGCAGAACCACGCGTAGGAACAAATGTTTCTCAAAAATGTCTGAGAGGATTCACTCCTGTGCAAGAATCCTACAAATATATAAAAAATGAGATCATATTACCTTAAGAAGGGCTCAAACTAATCATTTCAAGGTCAAAAGCAGATTCTTACAATCATGAACTCTGATCTTTAGTAGAGTACAGGCCATAACTTAATCTAATATTTTTACATCACATTTCCTCCGGATTGTACTATATCACTTTATGAAGGACACAACAGACTTGATTTAAAGACTTCATATGATAGGGCATCCATCTGGTTTCTAAGAAAATTCTCACAGCCATTAATCATGGCCTATGTTAAAAATATTGACTGTTGTAGACTGAATGCTCAGAGTGTCAGCTTTCATTA
This sequence comes from Phoeniculus purpureus, assembly GCA_028565055.1. NCBI lineage: Eukaryota > Metazoa > Chordata > Aves > Bucerotiformes > Phoeniculidae > Phoeniculus > Phoeniculus purpureus. Next base: position 50,731,141 of record JAOXOE010000343.1, on the reverse strand, counting down.
GTTAAAATTTCAATTCTTGTTTTTCAACTTTACTGTTGCTATTTTAGGTTAAATGTAGGACTTTCAATACTGATCGCTGACTAGAAATCTCACAGCCATGTAAAGAAATACCGAGTATAATGTCTTGTCTGTGAAACTTAAAGTAACACGTTTCTTTGGGTAATACTTCTGACCTGAAATATTTCAATGCTTTTTTTAATAGAAAACTATATAAATCAGTGTATGGGCTTTCCTTGGTGGGACTGTATGCGAAACCTAGGGTTAGCGCAGAGATTTAGGTGAGAAAAGACACTGTGTCATGATGAACAAGGAAATAGACATCAGTAAATCTGATGTTGATGGAGCAACTTGCCCCCATTGGTTTACAACTGCATAAGCAGAACTGAAAGGTTAACATAGCAAACCTCTGTATTATTTGCTATTCTAATCTTGGTTTTGTCTCTGGCATATTTTCCTTCTCTGTGTATCCAGGGTTAAGCTTAGCATAGAGCACCCTTTTTGTGAGAGGTCGTTACTTGAAGAGTAATGCTGAACACATGACCGAGTATCGTGGTGAACATTACGGGCATGATATACACTCCCAGAAATACATCAAGAAAACTTACAGTGGCAAATCAAAAAGATTTCTGTGTGCCCGAATCACAATTCAGTGCTTGGGACAGCAGTAGCTAGCAGGTGTACATGGCCAAACAGCTGTGTCCTAAGGATTTCCAAATCTGCTTTACGAATCGCAAGATGACTGTGCCTGCTGTAGATATGAATTGATTCCTTTCTTCCATTCAAGCTGCACTGTAATGCTGCTTTCTCTTGCTTCCACAGTGACTATCCCAGATCATACAGACTATTTAGTGTTAATAATGTAATGATGTTGCTTGAGCCTTTTTTCTTCCTTACTCTGCTGTTAACTATTGAACCCAAATTTTGCAGCACAAGTGTCACACTTCTAGTATTGTTCCTTTTTCATTCTCAACATTTTGGAAATAATCTTTATGAGGAAATACATTAAAAGGTTTTTTGAAATTAAATAGAAAAAATTTATTCCATTTTTCTATTCTCATTTCAGGAAAGCAGTTTAAGTGTACAGTTTGTGACTATACAGCTGCCCAAAAGCCACAGCTCCTACGTCATATGGAACAGCACGTCCTTTTCAAGGTAAGAAGACATATAAATAATGCTTCTTGGTAAGTGACTTAGAAATACATGGAACCTGAGACAACTGGAACATTATCCTGTTTGGTAACAGTTGTGGCATCTTAACATTGTAATTGTTAGGAAATTTTGATTTTATGTACAGACTGTAGTTTATGGACAATTTGTAATTAGTATTTTTCCTTTCCTAAAATATGCTAGTTGCTGTATAAACCAGACATTAGCAGCTTTTTTTGACAGTCAACCCTTAAGAGAACTCATCTAGAATTTACCCTAAAATGTCCTAGTGAAGTAGGAAGGTGAATCCCATACATCACTGTTCAGTGCTCGCTCACCTTCATTTTCCCTGGCAATTTGCTAGTCTAATGTGCTATATACTTGAAGAAAATGGAAAAAAATTCATTTTAAAGCACCCAATTTGTCTGAAACCTGTCTTGGAAAGAGTTTTGAAGATTGTTAATATTTCTGTAGAGAGTTTATTTTAATAAGCTGTAGTATGGTTGTATTCTTAAATTCCACATTGGTTCTCAGCATGCTAGCTCTTGGTGTAATGAATTGTGAAATACTATATGTCCAGGAAGTAGAAATGATACAAGGGTTTTTTCCAGGAAAAAAGTAGTATTTGTATGTATGCAAATGTTGATGTTATATAACGCTTTATCTTGGCAACGAGCGTATGTATTTCTTATCACAGACATCGTACTATTTTCATATGCAACATCTTTTATTATCTAACAAACCATTTTGCTTCTATAAAGAGAGTAATTCAGCCATTCTTAATAAGAACCTATGCTATATGCCTCTGTAAATCAGGAAGACAGACAGTCTTTTAATTCGTAGCTTAAATTTCTGAATACTAAATGCATGAGAAAATGAAGCCATCTAAAGAGATTATACCTTTTGAACAAATAATTTTTCATGGTTAAGTCTGTGTGTCGTTTCGCTGTGGACTTATCTTTTTAAAAGGCTATTTTGTAAGTGCAAATACATACTTTTCCTTTTCTAATGGTTAATGGGATGAGTGTAGTCATAAGGCAATTCTTGAAATACAGCTGGCTCTGACCTTGGAATCAGCTTTAGAGCTGTTGACCCAGCATCTCTTTTCAGTCCTCTGTTGGCTGGCTGTAAGTGTGGCTACTCAATGTGTGATCAAGAGAACTGCAAAACACTCTTATGGGTTAATCAGGTGGACTTACAAAAGGAGTTCAAAACCTGTTTGTTAGTAACCTAACCTGTTGCCTCCTTCTGAGGGAGTTGTTCACATGTATCAGACTCAAAGCAATGCCAGTAGCTGTGCAACCTAATGATAGATTCATATTTCTAGGCTCCATGAATTTGCAGTATTGCTGTATGATGGCAGATAACATTCAGGACATAGAAGTGTGTAAACAGTGATAAAGAACACAGCAGTCTGTCTGGATTGTTTTAGTAAAAAACAGACAGCTTCAACAATGGAAAAATTGAATAGCAGTGTTACAGATACCTCTGAATTGTAAGATGAAGGAAACGGAACACCACTTCTTAATTTTTATCTGTCTGCAGACATTTCTCTGCTTAAAATTCTACTTTTTAATAAACATTTCTGTACCAGTCACTTTCTGCTGACTGGCTTTACGTGGGCCTGGTTGCTGTGCATGAAGCATTTGGTGTCCTGTTCTGAGGTACTTGACCCTTCCTCAAGGACTTTGGTCCATCTTTTCAAGCACCCTAATCACAGACTGACAGAACATTAGGGATTGGAAGGAACCTTGAAATATCATCTAGTCCAATCCCCCTGCCAGAGCAGGATCACCTAGACCAAGTTGCACAGGACCATATCCAGGCCAGTTTTAAACTTCTCCAGAGAAGGAGACTCCACAGCCTCCCTGGGCAGCCATTCCATGAAGAAGTTCCTTCACATATTTGTGTGGAACCTCCTGTGTTCCAGCTTACACCCTTTGCCTCTTGTCCTATCACTAGATGACATTGAGAAGAGCCTGGCTCTGTCCTCCTGACAACCACCCTTAACATATTTATGAACATTAATGAGGTCACTGCTCCAAGCTGAAGAGACCCAGCTCCATCAGCCTTTCCTCATAAAGGAGGTGTTCTACTCCCTTCATTATCTTCATGGGTCTGTGCTGAACTCTTTCCAGCAGTTCCATGTCCTTCTTGAACTGAGGGGCCCAGAACTGGACACAATATTCCAGATGTGGTCTCGCTAGGGCAGAGTAGAGGGGGA
>JAOXOE010000343.1:50689479-50712144 GCA_028565055.1 Phoeniculus purpureus | reverse complement strand
GGGGGGGGCGGGGACTGGTTGCCATGGGAGTGACGTCAAAGAGTGCCGGGGACAGCGAGCAGAGACACGGAAAAGGTCAAACTAAAGGCGATGGGACGCGGCCGCCGCCACAGGCCTTTTCGCGGGACTCACCACCGCAGCGAGGACGTGGGGGCTGCGGCCCGGCCGGGCGAGGCGGACCCTGCAGCCTCCGCTCACAGGTACGAGGGGCCGGGGCTAGCGCCAGGCCGCGGCCTTTAGCGTGGTGAAGGGAGGGAGTAGTGAGGTGGGGGTGGAGGACCAATGGGTGTCTGAAGAGCTTTGGGAGGGAGAGACCGAGGGGAGCCCTTGCGGTTGTGGAGAGCCCTTGGGGCTGTATTCCCCCCTCACCGCTTTTTGACCTCCTTGACCCGGGAGCAGAAGTTGGGCTTTTTTTCCCCCTGTTTTTGCTTTAGTGAGGCTTGTTGGGACTTTTGCTCCCCTGGGCCGGCCCCTGTCTTTGCCTGACTTGTCTCCCGAGTTGACTGTCCCTTCCTCCCTGCACTTTGCCCTTGCGTAGGGATATGTAACACGGAGGAGGGAAACTATGCAAGGAGCAGGTTTTGTTTCTCCAGAGAGAGATCGCAAAGCAAGGCGTACTGCCTTACAATACATACATACGTGTATACTTACCTCCCTTTTCCCCCCACAGCACCCCAGTGCCATCTAGCATGCTGTAACTTTACAAAACAAGGCCCTTGGGCGCCAGTTTTTATTTTAGCAAAGCCTAGAGTGGAGCTGCTGTTAGCATGGACAGTTCAGATGCCACAGGCTGGTTGTTGTCTCTTTATGTTCACAGAATAATTCAGAGCAACTCAGTGACTCATTAATAGAAAGTGTTAGCTACATGAAGGCAAAATCAGGTGAAGTTTCTTACTTTACCACAAAGTAACTCTGTGACCTTGGATCAGTCTCTCTGCATTAGCCTTCTGTTTGCTTGGGAATTGTGTGATTTCCAAAAGCGTGCTGTGGCTAAACACGCTAATGACTGTGAATAGCTTATCTGCTCAGTAGTAACAGGTAGATAGAACCATAGAGACTTCAGCCAGGATGTGTTTTGCTTGTAGAGTTTTCCTGTAGTCGCTCCGCTTCGATGGAAATAGGCATTTGCTTGTGAAGACTCTTAACTCTGATACCGCAGGAGCTGTACTGTGTGGTCATCTCACATCTCATTTTTTTATGAGGACTGTGTACAAACATTCCACACCGCACATAGTTTGTGGGTGGTTTTTTCCTTCCTAGAACAAAGCTGATGTCCTTTTCTGCGGCTAACGTTCTGAGCTACATGGGTTAGATTTGATGCTTTGGAAAGGAACTGGAACAGAGTGTTCTAATGTAGTTGATATGATGAAGATGTTACTTTTTGCATTGGCTTGTAACTTACCATGATACTGTTCAGTTGTACTTGCCAGGGCTGGGTAGTTGCAGTAACTCAACGCTTTCTCAAGGCGCCTCAATTTGCAGGAAAATATTAGAGTGACATCAATTTCATATGTGATGAGAGAGAAACTGATTAGTTCTGTTCTAGGAACAGTATTTTGCCTCTCATCTTATGTGATGCTTTTTGTAGAGAATCAAATGCCTTAAGTATGCCATAGGCAAAAACTTTAATACAGGAGTCCCAGAACTGTGAAGAAGTCCTGGCTCACTCACTGCTGTGAAGTTGTTTGCAGCCACTGCAGTAACAGGTGAGAGCAGCCAGGCACAGAGCTGGGAGCTGCTGCTGTGAACACTGACCTGAGTGAGCTAAGTTTTCCTCCTTTACAGTCTTGCTTTATACTAAATTCCTTGTCTCTTTATTTTAATCTGTTGTAGGATACAACAGATTAAAATAAAGCAATGTGATCTATACTTTCTCACTTGTCTACTTGAGTTAGTATGAAACTTCCATAATCATTTTGAACATTAAAGAGGAAAGCTTTTGTGTGTTGGCAGAGAGGTAAGCAGAACACAGAGTTGTTTCACTGGAGTTATTCTTTTTTTTTTTTTCTAAAGACTGAAAGGTGCTCTGGCAAAATGGCAATTCATTGTTAATTCATAATATGTAGGTGCCCTGGAAAAATCAAATACCCAGTTTCATAGCTGCCCTTAGGCGTCTTTAATTTATGCAGGCAGGGCTCACTGAGTAACTACTTTGTCTCATTGACCTTAGTAGGTTTCTAGAGGTCATATTTTAAAACAGATAATTTATGCTTGGACTATTTTTTCAGTAAGTGTTAGGAGCAAGTATTTGTGTACATAATAACAGGCTCTTTCCAGAGCTCAATTACATCTTCTGTTTTTCTTTCGTTTCTTGCTTGTAAGTGACACAGTAAGTCTAGAATCTTCTTGGATTTTTTTTGTCTCTCATAATATTGGGAAAAAACATGGAGTTTTGAAAACAAGTTCTTTTTCAGTTATCTCAGTGAAACAAACTGTGATGTTTTACCAACAGCTATAAAGGCACATTTTAGAATCAGAGAAACTTGACTGGCACGATCCAAATGTAGACAAGTCATATTAGCATTTTCCTGAGCCATTTATGCTGTTCACTTCTGTTGGTTCCCAGCAGTGCCTTGTGTCTTATGTAAGCTTGCACTGTACATCCTGTCCTGCTGTTCTCATGCATGAAAATTCATTAGCGTTATCTTACTCTGAAGGTTTTGAGAGTGAGATAGTTACTGGCCTCTTGTTGTCTCAAATGTCTACATGCAGATTTCTTACATGCGTGCCAAGGAGGTCTGTGCCAGAACCATAATAATGTCATCCTAGGAGACACCAGAAGAGTAACTTGGGAGTGAGATGCAGCTCGTGCCTTGCTCCATTTGGTAACAGGAAGTGTAACCACTGTGAAGTAGTGGGACTATGGAGATAGTTGTGTGAGAGGTTTTACTGGGCAGAAGCCTTGATGCGTAATGCGGATTTGATGGTTGGTGAGAAAAGAGCCTTAATAACCAAAGTTTCAACAGATGCTTTGATAATGTTAAGACTGGAAAGTAAAGCCTTTTTCTTATACTACTACAGTGTGCATCTTGTTACAGGGTCTTTGAGAGAAGTTGTGTCTTCACATACTGATGCTTTAAGCATGTTCTTGTTGTTAGCATTTAGTCATGCATAATAAAGATACTGTCGCTTGATGGGTGAAATTGAGGCAAGCCTTCCATTATAAGCTCTGAAAAACCAAACGTTCCTTCCGTTTTTCGTTCTTGCTAAATCTAGCAGAAACTTGCTGGCATAAAATCTTGCAGTAACACAATGTTTGCAGTTCAATTCTGACTAAAACAGGCATATTCTGAACAGTCATTTTTCAGTTTAAAACATACGAACTGTTTTTGAAATAAACTGTATTTTGTTAGTGGTTTAGCAGTGTGAGGAAGCACAATCCTGCTTATCTGTCTTGGTGAGCTCTGTATGGAAAGAGTGAAGGGTTGAGGTAAAGAAGTGCTGATGTGGCCCCTGGAAGTAACAACAAATCTTTCCTGTGACTTTTTGTACTGCATGAATCAGTTTGTCATTGTCTCATTGTAATGGAGAAACAAGATGAATATAAGACTTGACAAGGAGACTGGTTATCTGAAAAGGAGCAGGTGCAGTGCTTTGACACTTGAAAGCCAAATACCTGTAAGTGAGCTGTTCTTACAGAGTTTAAGGAAATGTATTGGCAAAACATGTAAGACAGACCTGAATTTTCAGTTTGATTAGGGAGTTGTATTATTAGTATTGCTTCTATTACAGGAATCTAGGAATGCTTTGACTTTTGTTATTTTTTGAGGATATGCAAGTATGTTTTAAAACCATATGCAGTAGAGCGGTTGTAAGCATTTCAGAGGCTTGTAGCAACTACAGAAGTAAGTCTCATTTAAAAAAATACCCCAACCTCCCAAACAATCCCCAAAACAAAAAAAAAACAAAAAAGGAAAGCTCTATAAAGCGAACTCCAGAAGCACCTGCATGTGGCACAGTGAAGATTCTGTGACATTGTGTTGCTTTACTATAGATGCAAATATGAAATTCCACATGTGTGCTGTTATTCTTCAATAGCTTTTTGATTCTGTAGATGTAGGCAAATAAAATGTAGACTCGATGCTTAAGTCTGCTGAAATATTTGTAAGACAGTTGGCTCTAGGAGAAAGTTTCCCACAGGATTCAGTGGGTGTTGGGTCTAAAGGTCAGTGTCAGACACAGTAAAGTGAAAGCTCTTTTGGATTTATTTTTCTACTTCTTTTTTAAACAAGCTGTCCTTATGTGAAGAAGCATGGACTCATTCTTCCTAAATTTCCAAATCCTAGCAAGCATTTACAGATTAATTTGTACCTAAGTGTTTTTTTAAAACATCTTTACATTTTTCTTTGAGGGGGGAAATCAGTGCTGTTAATGTGTTCGTGAACTCTTAGCACTGAAGTTCCTGGTGTAAATCAAAAAAAGCCAGATGGAGTTTTAAGTGACTGTCATGTACAGCTTGGAACCGAACATTCCTGATACTAATAAAAAGGCCAGATTGGAACTACATAATTAATCCCAGTGTCCTTTTCAACACATGATAAGATTTGGCTAGAACAGCCCTGGAGTTAATGGAGGCAACTGCCAAGTTCTGTGAAGTGGTGGATTGTTTGCTTAAAATAAAAATACCTGCCTGCTTATCTACTGGTGATTAGTGCTTGGGCTGTGCTTTAAAGGGAAAATGAGCATGAGTGTGCTCGCTGACTTGGTCTGTTTTCTGTCCTGCACATATGTTTACATACGTATTTAATCTATGTATTTATCTGCATACATATGTCTATAAATATATTTAAAGACAGGAAATAATTATATAGTACATGGCAAAATGTTCTGTACATCGAAATGTACTGAATGGGGACCTCCACGAAAAAGTCTCGTAGTTGAGTTCACTGTATGTGGTAGTGGCCTGGAAGAAGCATTGCAGGAAGGTGCTAAAAAACCCCACAGGCTTATGAGATGGTGCAAAGTCTGTGTCAGTGATGGAGGAGCGGGCAGATGGCAGTCAGTACAAACCAGGTAAATAATCACATGGAGAACAAGTGGAGTAGCCTGCAGAAGCGAGTGTGCTGTTTGTGTGCTGCTTGCTTGGGTTTAGTAATGTGATGGGAAATTTTTCTAGTGTGGTGTGTTGAACAGAGTTAAAAAGCTTATCGTTGGAAGCATATTTAATGGTGGACTTGATGGTCTTAAAGGTGTCTTCCCAACTGCAGATATTCTATGTGAAAGCATTGCTGTCCTTGTCAGAGGGAGCTTTTGGAGTGAGTAGAAAAGTCAGTGCTTTCAGAACTATGTGGACTGGAAAACCTTAAACCTGTTTAGTTTTATAGACTTAACGTGCAAGTTTATTCAGATCTTTGGCATGCCCAGTGTGGAATGATGTCATCTCAAGTCTTAGTGTCTGGGTAATAGTGGTGTGCTGTGTGATGACAGAGTTGGGTTTTTTATGAAATGATCTAGAAGGTAGGAGGACATACTCGCTATAGGTTGTATACATAATTTATCTAGTTTAAGAACTTCTTGTGTAGCTGTCTGGTCTACCTGCTCATTGCCTCGCTCAGTGATCTTTCCCAGAGTGTTGCTTAGAGGCAGTACCTGAAGCTAAGAACAAAGGGCTGGTTGTACTGATGAATGACTGATCACGTAACACCTAGCACAATCGTAAAGGTTATACAACGCAAGAATAATGTTTCCTGTGCCTGAATTTACCCTTTAGTAATACCAGCTTGCTCCTTATACACTGTGGTATTAGTGTGCCACAGTCTGAACACCACCAGTGAAGAGTTAGAGCAGCGCAAGAAGGTTGAGGGAATTAGGCCTGTATTTCTGCAGAAGTGAAGGTTAGAAAGATAAAGGAAAAAAGATTAAAATCTTCACAAGAAGCGCCCTATATAAGATTGTTTCATGTCTGAGGGCATGCTGAATCCTGTGGGAATGAGGAAGCTGAACCACTAAAAGGCTGTTTAATTCTTAAGTCTCACACTGAGTCAACACAACGTTAGATATCAAAGTGGTATTAGTGAAATTTGTAAGAACGTGAGCATTTTAGATAAAGAATATAAAAATAAAATCATCTAAACCAAATATTTTGTGTCAGAGCTGTGGAGAGAATGAACATTGGAGGCTTAATGCAACTGTAGTAAATCAAAATGCCAGATGAGTCCCTGAGGACTTCCTCATTCACTTCATTGTTTTCTCTGCATGGCTCAGCCAAATGCAGGGTCTTCATTTTTCTAGTTAAAAGCATTTTCAAGTGTTCTTAAAGACTGAGCTCTTTTCTGTGACTTACCTGAAACTGCTCGGTTAATTTGGAGTGTTCAATGCACTACCTGAGTACTTCTCTATGCAGAAATCTGTGTGAGTTCACAGTTTAGGGTGACTGGTGAGGTATGTTGTGTACTCCTGATAACCTATAGAAAAAGCTCAAACTAGTATCTGCTGGAAAGTACTGCTGTCCCAAAGCTGATGGGACAGCAACAGAAGATGCTCTGCTGACCTTCTGCAGCTTGGCATAAAGTGCTCAATTGTGCCTGAGCTTCCTAATCATACAGCCCAGGGTACAGGCTGCTTGGGGCTGCTGGCACAGAGTGGTTTGAGTTTTTTAACCTTCAACAAACTGTCTGCTTTGCCTGCATTCCCAGTCCAAGGCAAACTAAGTAACCTAGAGGGCAGAGAGACACTGGAAAGAAGTAAGGTAAAAGTGGAACAGTCTGACACCTCTGTTCTGATTTAAGCAAATGGTGACCTGTCTCGCTGTTTAATTGCTTCTACCTAGAATTTCTAAGAGCATGTCTAAGATGCTGGACCTGGAAAGTCAGCCCTCACTGCAGTAAGCTCACATCAGTGTTAGCTTTAAATCTTCAAAGTTTAAATGCTGTGAGTTTTCCATCACACATTACCTTTCCCCTGCCTCATACTTGTGCTTTGTTGAGGGGGGGATGGTGGTGCAAAAGCTGTGTTTGTGGCTCTTCCTCGGTTTGATATGCATCATTACTTGAATGTAATTCATATAGCATATTCATATGCTTGGTGTAATGTGTGCTGTTAAAAGGTACTCTCACAAAACATCGTCAACTTTATGTAGAGATCACATATGAGGTATTATCACTGCTCATAAACAATGTAATTAGAGGAGTACATAGAGCATGCTTGTAAGTAAATATTTTTTCTTATCATTGTTCCACAATCTATTTCGTTTGGGACTTTGCTTATCTTAAATTTCTGTTCAGTAAACGTAACCAATAAAGCTTTGTGTTAAGAGTAATCAGTGCTCCCACTTGTAGAAGAATAAGTGAACACATTTTTTCATCAAATTAGCATAAGACAAGAAATACTACAGCTAGCTGTTTTTCAGTATTATTTATCCTGGTAAGACAAGGGTTTTCAAGAATGTTTTTCTGAATGGTGGTTCTCTGATCTACCTGTAGGTCAAGGACATCTTAATTTTCACATAGCGCTTTGCTATGGGGTAACTAAGCCGGCTGCTGACAGGATCAGGTACTTTCAGGTCACTGGAACATGGGGAATGTTCTGGTATAGGGGAAACTTGTTCTTTTGCAGCCTGTCCCTTATCTGTTCTGAATATATCACTGGAGTATTTCAAGAAAATATCAAGCAAAGCCAAGGTGACTTCTAGAGCTTTATGAAGCTGGGTCTGCTGTATCTCTGGCCTTTGTAGCAGAAAACTAACATTAAACAGAGCTTGCCATGTTCAAAACTTGAATCAGCTGTGATATAAGGCAGATTCTTTAACAAGGAAACTTGAGACATTTTCTTTGGTTAAAATTCACACATGTCTACTGACTCTTGCCTCTCCTGATTATTTTTTGCAATTAATCTGTAACTTGAAAAATGGCTTGCTCATTCAATGTTTTTCATACTAATTGTAAAATAAATGTAGTAGTTGATATCCTTAAGTATTGCTTCTTGCATTGTTCATTTTATTTCATCCTTTGTGACTGCTTTGAGTGAAGAAACCTAATCAGAATTCTACAGTTTTGTGGGGTGTTTTTTTCACTTAGAGTATGGTGAATAAATTACTCATCTTGATAAATACTGTAGTTGGATCAGGAACTGCAGAGCTGGTGGTTTATTTAAAAGTCAGGCTGGGCCAAATATTAACTAGAAGCAGTAAAATCTCAAAACAAATCTATGTACTTAAACATTCCTTGGTTCTAACAAACTGATTGAAGCTGTGATTATATATGTTAATGTGAAGTCCCATGCTGAAGCATACTCTCACATAGCCCAACTTTCAGTGTGAAGTTCCTTACTGTTTTACTTAATGATATCTGAGTTTTTGCTTAAATGTAGACTAAGAAACAAGACCTTTAATTACACAGCTTCAGTGTATGTCGTGTAGTTTTGAGGTTCTTTGAAGTTTATGTTCTTCTTTATGGTTTTATGTTACCAAAGCTTTGCTGCGACTCTCTCAGAGACTGTTAATCCTTAATTATCTTTCCTCTTGTGAAAAGGGGAATGTTTTCTTAAGTCACCTGCTTTAAATGAAAAGGTAGATGCTGAGTTTTCTCTGAGTTTACTAGTCCACAATGAACCTCCTGTTGCAGAGTTCTCCTTAATAGTTCAGACAATTGATAATTGCTGTTAACTTGAACTGTGTGGCTGTTTCCTTTAGTCATTTGCCTACTCCTTGTAGAATCAAGAAGTTATTTTAGCTGTCTGGTTAATCTTTGCGCGCAGAGGATTTTCAGATCACTGGAGTTTGAAACACTGGTGTACAGCTTGTTCATAACTAGTGTTTCCTGTCAAGATCTTAAGCTGCTGCTTTAAGTTGGAGAATAGAATTACTAGTCTGAGGAGTTCCGCTTTTAAATAATGCGGTAGTTAAGTTGGAAATTGAAAGGTAAATGTGAGGTTCCATATGCATATGGAGATTGACCAATACTGCCAACTATGATATTTGAGTTAAAAGTTGAGGCTAAGGCAGATGACTTTTGGTGGCTTTATGAGATTTGATGAGGTTGGTCTGGTTTTGGTGCTTGAGTTTATTTTATACAATGACTGGAAGCCTGTATTTGCAGCATTTCCCTAAGTGTCAGTTCATTGGTCCCGTTGTACAGGTTAGTTCTCAAAATTCTATGTCTGATGCTTATCATTCTAGTACCAGTTCTATTTTAACTTTTCATGTGGAAAGACTACAACCTGCACATGACATTGATTTTTTTTTTTTTTTTTAAATATCTTTTTTAATTGAGTTGACTCCTTAGAGGAGTTTTTGGATGTTTCTACATCTGAATTAATAGTCTCTACTGAACTTTTGAGATGCGACAGTTCTGTAAAACACTGAGACTTTGCAGTTCTGGGTGTCTGTAAGAAATTCTTCGTAACTCTTCCTACGCTTGCAGGTAAAAAAAATGTAGAAGAGGTTAAGGAAAAATGGCTGATTTATGAGTTGAGCCAATCTCCAAACCTATGCTGGTTTCTTTGCCTTGTAAAAAAAAAAAAAAAGCAGCTGGAACAGATGATAGCTTTTGTGGAAAGCATTTATACAGAGCTCTACCCTTGACCTAATGAACTAACTAATGTTGATGTATTAGTAGCTGGCCAGTCACTAAAGGAGGATTGAACCACATCCTGGGTTAGAGGTTTTCACAAATATTTTTCAGAAAAATTAGTGTTCAGAAATGTAATATACTGCCAAGTTCCTCGGGGGAGTTTTGCCTTGGGTGCTTTAGATGCTTCTGACTGCTTGGAAACATTCTTGTTTATTCTTACATTCCCTTGGTTTGTCTTCGCCTCTTCAAGGTCGGGATGCTTGCTGGACTGTTCTCTATGGCCTGTGTACCAGCAAGTGGAGCATCAGGAACACGAGACAGACTTTGATCCCCTGACATTGAGGGATGCCATCTAAGTCCTGCTCCGTTAACAGAGGTGGAGTCTGACTCTGTTTGGCATACATATCTGTGGGAAGAGCTCCATGTTAACACAGAGTGTTAACAAAAACTTGCCAAAGGACAGTGGTCAGACTTGCAGTTGAAGTGAACTTTGCAGAGTGAAAGATGATGTGATGATCTTCTGCTGGTTTTTTCAGATGTCAGAATGGTTTGAAAGTTGATACTACCTTCAGGAGAGCATGAGCTTGCCAAATTTTTTTTTCAGGCTGTTATTTACTGTGTCTTTATGAAAAACACAGCTCGCTCACGTTACTGTTCCCCACTTAAAATGTTGATATTGGAGGTCTTAAGTATTGCTACATTTTTATTTTTCTGGGAGTGGGGAAAGAATTCTGTTGTGGTTAAACAGCTTACCCATGTTGATGAACTCTATATTGCCATGAAAGCAGTCAGCTCTGCCCTGTGCAGCACCACTTTCTTGAGGGTGCTAAGGGTGCCGTGTAGTAACTGTGGGCAGCTACGTGCTGTAACAAAATTGATCCTTTCTCCTTTTATTATTATTAACCCCAGGCTTGGTTTACAGTTAATACAGTGATTGTCCATGTAACCTGCGTCATGACATTATAAAAGTCCTGTATCAGTGGAGGAAGCAGGAATCTCTCCATTGGAAGACAGCAGGACCACTGTTCTGCCACAGTGCGCCTCCCATGTTCAGTTTAAACCGTGCTGAAAACCAGTGGTCTGATTCTGTAGTGTGAGTATTCGCTCAGTGTTTTTGGAATGGCTGCTGTGCAACAGCCTCCCTCATTAAGATAATTACAAAGCAATACCAGATTGCATTAACGATATTCTTATTGAGCAGTTGTTTTCTATTTGAGGTGTGAGGAGGATCTCAGCTGTTTGTTGCATTCGTGTAGCACTCTTGTATTTTGCAGGCATGCGTAAAATTTCAGGGTTTAGGTTCTTATGATTTTAAAATGCAGCTAAAATTGCTTTTGGATTAACTTTAGAGTAACCGTTATCTCCAGAGCACCCAGCACTGTAAGCTGAATAGTAGTGTTCTTTGGTCCTGCTGAACATCAAATCAACTCTCAACAGGAGATTGCCTCCTCTTGCATTCTACTCACTAATGTGGGTGTAAAAAAGAGAGTTCAGAGTTCATTTTAGCTACTAGTCTTACTACTTGAGTACCTTGAATGACCTAAAGTAGTCATTCTTTTGAAACTTGGTGACACCTTGAGAGTGTTCAAGATTCACTGGCCCAAATACCAAAAAAGGAATGACCTAGGTTCCCCTTCACCAAGCTGTTTTGTTTAATCTGTGTGGTCCTAGGAATGAGTTGCAGCCACCAGTCCTTCTGCTCCCAAACCATGTGTTTACTGTAATTGGTTTAATTTTGATTATCACTAAAGCTCTGCAGAATATCAGCTTGATGGGTCATATTGTCCAGCTTCTTTACTTAGTTTATGATTATTTCAAAAGCTGCATTTAATAATTAGAGGAAGTAAAATTGAGCCATAAAATTTGTAATTTATCCTTAAATGTGAGGTATCCCAGTATATTGCTTGACAATAAAACTATGTCTTGCAGGAAACATTCTGTTGCCTTTTTCAAATTAGAGATTGCTTCTACAATCAGGTTATGTGAAAATATATTCCATATTGCCTGTTCGTCAAGATAATGGCATAAAATAATAATCTTAAAGGGTTTTTTCTAGAACACTGACTGATCCACAGAGATGACTGTGGGGTAGTGTTTGGCAGCATATTTAAATTGGGTAGGCTTAGGTGTGCAATTTCTACTCGTATTTTATAAAATACTTGGCACTTGCTTAGTTAAATAGCATTGACATTAAATATTTGTGATTTCAGAACTGTTGGAGCTGCTGGCGCTGCGGTCTGTTGATAACTACTGGCTATTTATAGGAAAGTCTGTACTGATGTCATCTATAGACAATTATTTTTCCAAAGACTTACTGACTTTATCATGTCTGAGGGTAATTACATAAACAAGTCTATAGTTGCTGGAAGTGTATCACAAGAATTGACATCATGGAATTGCAAGTATAGTGGTCACAAGAGACTTCTGGAGGGATCCAACCACTTGTTCAGAGCTCTAGCTTGAGGTTTTTTTCCAGGGAAAACAAGCCACTTCCTTCAGCGTACCCCCACAGGTGATGCCTTTGAGGCCCTGGACCCTCCTTGGTTCCTCCACATCCCATTGAAGTAGTGATCCTCACCTGAGCGTGGTACCTGCAGAGTGGCCTTGCCAGTGGCAGGCAGAGAAGGGGTGACATCCTTTACCTGCAGTCCTCTCAGCAGTGAGATGCTGGCTCCTGTTCCCTGGCTTCTGCCCCAGCACCTGGGCCCTTTCCAGCCAGGCTGCTGTTACTCAACCAGCTCTCCCCAGCCCATGCTGATGCACAGGGTTCTTCTGCCCTGGCTGCAGAGCTTTGTGCTTTTCCTTCTTGAACTCAGTGAGGTTTCTCTTGGCCCCGTCTTTGGGTTTAGTGTGGTCTGTCCTTGCTGGTTGAAGTGCAGCTGTTCAACCCCCCTCTTCTTCTCTGCCCTCTCCACTTTACTATATACCTGCCAGTTTGGTGTGAGTGCAGTCTGTGCTATCTACCTGGTTGCTGATGAGTGTGTTTGGAGCCCTGGGTTGGTCGCTGGGGTCCTCCCTTACCAGCCTGTAGCTGGACTTTCAGGCATTTGGTTGCAGCCAGAAACCCAACCACGTTTCCGGTTCAGCTTCCCTTCTGTTGAGCCGGGGCTTCCTCAGCTCCCAGGCGAGGCTATCTTCAAGCCATACTACAGTCAAAGTGTGTTGGCACGTGTCAGTCCACTTAATCAAAGTAGCCACGCAGCTCTTCATGTGAGGTTGGTTGGGTACATTCTCCCTGCGACAAATCTCCAGTTGTTCGTTATTATCTTTTTTCTACATCATCAAAAATTCATTCCAAACAGAAGTGTTCATGAGCCTTCCAGCAGCTGGTGGTACTTTTTACCTTCTGACTTTCTCAGAAATGAGGATGATGGGTTTGTGCTCTTCAGCAACCTTCTGTGAATACTGTGACAGTTTTTGGTACTGGTAATTGTGTATAGAATGGAGCCAGAAACCACTGCATTTCGTAGTTGGTAAGCAAAGCTTTTAAGTCGTGAAAATCAAATTATTTTAATAGTTTAGAAAAAACCATCCTGCTAAGTGTCACGTCTGTCTTCTCAAATAAAGCATACTGCCTCTTACTGTTGTTCAATAACCAAATTTTAAATGCTACATTGCTTCAAGTAGCAATGATTTAAATTTGTCACATATTTACAGACTAGGAGAGTCTATTTTAATTCTTGTTGGGTTATAAAGTATTGAAGGAGGTGGCCTGATTCTAAAGGAGATGTTTGAGAGAGAGGCTGTGAAAGTAGTAATTTTCTAAGTATATTTGTCAGATCCTGTGTAAGATCTGTTTGAGAACACAGAGCAGTGTTTTCACAATGGACTGCTTTGTCACCACATTATGCCTGCTTCCAATTACTGTCAGTAAATTCTGAAGATCATTTTCTAACAAGAACTTGGAGTAATCTACATTTTAAATAGTTATCTACATTTTAGAGATCATAGCTGTGAGAAAAGCTGAAAGGTGGTTTGTATGTTTTATGGCACGTAGTTACTAGTCTGTTTTTGAGATTGTTG
Organism: Phoeniculus purpureus; assembly: GCA_028565055.1. Lineage (NCBI taxonomy): Eukaryota > Metazoa > Chordata > Aves > Bucerotiformes > Phoeniculidae > Phoeniculus > Phoeniculus purpureus. The sequence goes on along the minus strand of JAOXOE010000343.1, from coordinate 50,698,612 downwards.
ATCCTGAAGCGGATACCTTGACTGCAGGTTGTGGCTGTGTAGACTGTTTTCTCTGTGGAAGCAGGTTGAATCTGTGTACTTGAGAGCCTGGGTCTCTTGGGAAACTAATAACTATTTTTTTCAACTGGTATATAAGGACAAAGATGCTTTGTAAAATCAAGTGCTGTGCACTGACTGATGTTTGTGATTTGCAGGCGTAATGGGCTGAGCTTATTTTCTTGGAAGTAGTTAAAAAAGAGAAGATACATGCTCCAGGAGCCAGGCTAGGATTGATAGTGGTGCGCAGATCTCAGCCTGATACCCGCCAGGATTTAATGCTGTGGAGGAGTTTTGGCTCAGGTCATACAGCAGGGGAAGTGTGGCTTTGTGAAGCTGTACATCACTGGATTTTGCAGACTGCAGTAACAATCTCCAGATCTGCTTACCGAAACAAAGTGTCAGAACACTTGTATTGCCTGTGGCTCTGTTGGCACCCAGGTTCTTGCCAGATTCGCCAGCAAACTGCTAGTGTGGTTTAGATTTAATTGTTGGGCTGCTGCTGTCAGCAGTGTCCCCAGATATATCCCTCTTCCACAGAGGTAAGCAGAGGGACTCTGCAGGCTGAATGTCTCCTTGCAGTTTTCCACTTGTTTCCACCACAGTGTTACAGAGAACTACTGATGTCAACTGATATCCCCAGAGGATTATAATTGCAAATGTGAATGAAAAGTCATTATGTAAAGGAGTGAGCTAAATGTGTCATTGATTTGAGTCTGCTACATCAGACTCTGTTGATATCGTTTCAAAAAGATCCCCCTCAAAAAAGCCAGAGCCAGCCTTAACAACTGATGTTTTTATATGGCTTTTCTGATCTTGATCTTTTTACACAGGTTTTTTCCGTTCTTGCTTGGCCGTATTTGAGTTGGCAGGCATGAAGGGCTTCACTGTCAGAGGAAATGTGCTGCTGGAAATAGTAAAGTTTGAATAGTTCATACATAGGTTATTTTGCAGTTGTTTTTTATGATTAGGGGTGTTCTGATACTACTGCAAAGGACATCCATGAAATGTATTTTGCTTCAGTTTCTTTTAAGGTGTTTGGGTGGATTTGTTTGCCCTCCTGTTTTCAACTTTGCTAAGGAAAGAGTGGTCCGATCAGTTACTGTATATTCAATAGTGTGAACTTCATTTTTTTCAGATTGGACTATCTTCTGCATCTTAAACTTACAGAAGCCTTTAAAAAGAAAGAGCTGGTTTTCTGCAGACAGCTTTGTCGTCTTGGACCAGAGACAGTGGTTACCTCAGATGATGAAAAGACAGACTGTGGGCCCAAATTAGGAACTGGAAGATGCTTCAGGAAAACATGGAGGCATGCCATGTAGAGGTATATTAAGAGTAACTGATTCTAATTGTAATTTAATATCTCCAAGAACGTACCTCAGATTATTCTACTTTCAATGTGGCTCTTCACGAGGAATGAGGCAGAAAGTCCTTTTCTGTAAGAGAGACCAAAAGAGGAGGAGGCCAATAGTTGAAACTATGAAAACTATGAAATTATATTGCAGGCCACAGTATAGTTCTACAGTTATTTGTCAAACCCATTCTGAGTTTGTATAACCAAAATTCCTTGATAAATCTGAAGAGGGAGCACTTGTGGGCACATAAGGAAAGAAATTGTGTCTTTTAAGTCTGGCCTAATACACTACAAAGTATTCATGCTTCTGTTAATTTTGTAGATGCAGTTTTTCAGGTTTCTCATACAGTCAGTGCACTGTGATGTAGCTGTCCCATTTAGAAAAATGTAAAGTCTAAAACCTAAAATACCAGTACACATTGCTATTCACCATACAACAATGTGAACAGCAAAATATCTGTTCTCTGAGGAGAAGAAATACAAGTTAAGGGTGTTTCTTCTGTTTTCTGTGCTTGGTTGCAGGTTAACATATTTAATATTTTTTAAGTGAATCTGTTATGGTTACTGAGATTGCTAAAAGGATTTGGGGGGGTTTAGCTCATTCTTAATGTTTTTTTGGATTAGCTGTTTCCTGTCTTCTGTGGTGACTGGAGAGGCGACTGGTAACAGCAGAACTTCCAAAGTTACCTGAATTTAAGATGTAATTTTGCTGAATGACCTTTTGGGTATGGCACTGCACCTCACAAAGACAAGATGGTGTTTTGGAAATAAGCCCATGGGCTCTTTAGGATGAGCTATTTTGCTCAGCCCAAGGAATACAGGACTCCGGAGGGGTGCGGGCAGTGCCTGATTGCTGCCACCATTCTTAGCCATAGCAGGCTAAACTTGGGATTTTTTAATAACTTTGTTCAGACTCATATATGGGGCAATATTGAGTTGGAGTCTGTCCTTTCTTTTAGCTCATACCATTATCCTTTTTCTGTAGCTTTGTCTTCCTTGGATCTCTTTTTTGCAGTTAAGAATAATATTTTACAACCCAGAATCTAGGTGCTTCTTTTTCTGAAATAAATCTCTCTGGGGCACATCCATCCAGCCCTCACTCCAGCTGAGTATCAGCTGTGTTACTAACATTGAACTTGCATGCTTTTCTGTACGTTTTAGAAATACCAAGATGTTTCCCTTTCTTTACATTGGCAGTGTTAGATTCAGTCTCTTTAGCTGGCTTAGAATTCCTGGCCCATTTAAAAAAGTACTTCAATTTGTACCAGAATTGCAAGCTGTACTGCCTGTGTGTTAGTGACGGAAGCAGCGGAGTCTGTGCTCTCCTGACAACACACATGAAGCACCACATTAAAACTATTCCTGTATTTCATTGCAGTTCATCATATGTTATAAGAACCTAGTAAAATGGTCACAAATTAATCACTTAACACTTCAGAGCTGGATAAATTTGAGTGTTTGGTTTAGCAATGAGCCATCTAGTGAAAAGAAATGGTTCTCTCTCTTACCAGCTTTCCCCCCCCCAAAAGGAAAAAAAAATTAAAACCAACCAAAGACTTCAGTATAAAATCTGTTCTTAACCACAGTGTCAGAGGCATGGATTTGTGTTTAAATAGTTTGGTGTAATCACATGAAGGTAAGATGGGAAAGAATGTATGAAAAACAAATATCAAGGTTTATATTAATTGTTTTGCCTAAATTTACACTTAGGAGGGGTTTGGGGGGGAAGAGGAAAGAGCATATTGAGAGCTTCTCTCTTCATGGTGCATCAGTTTTTAAATAGACTATACAGTAATACACTACTGAACGTTACAGTTGAGATCTAACTACTAGAAAAGTGGTGAATGGTGGCTGCTGATTTCCACTGTGAAGTTCTTCCTACTGTTTTTAAAATGTCTGTGCATTTTGAGGAAACTCTTCTATAGAATTGAATGTTAAATTGTCAACACATTTCTGGTCAATGTGCATGATTTAAAAACTCAACATAGCAAAGCAGATAGTGAGCATCAGTCTCTCTCTTGCCAGTTCTAATCACTGGTTTGCTTGCATGAGGCATCTGTTGCTGAACTTTTGACTGCTAGATGGGCTGATTGACAAGGCCTTGACTACTGAATACACCCACAAACACAGTTCACAGGCAGACTCCTTTGACACTTAGCTATTTGTGTGACATCTGAGGCCTCAAATTTAATGGGTTGTAGTGGCTCTGCTTGTTGTAGAGTGAGGACAAGATACAGGGAGAAAAGAATGAAGATGCTCCTTTTGGCCATTTACCTCTTCACAACATTGCTTAGGATGGAAAAGATCTTTAAGATCGTCATTAACGTAACTGTCCCAAGGCCACCGCTAACCCCTGTCCCTGAGCTCCAGATCTGCATGACTTTTAAACACGTCTAGGGATGGTGATTCAGCCTGTTCCAAGGCCTGATAACCCAACCCTCCTGATAAAGTTTTCCTGTAGTCTTGTTCAGCTCCTTGCTCAAGGTGCTAGTGTAACATGCAGGAGAAGTTCAGTGTGACTGGTAAAAGTAATGCTTGGGAAAACTGCAGTAAGTCTCATGGCTTTGGTTTGGGAATTGTCAGTGAATGTAAACTTAAGGCATCATCATAATGGTATCCCTTTCTTAGTTTCAGACCTTTTTTGCTCTTCCAGAGCTTAAAAGCAGCTTCACCTGAAGGTCACCACCTAGGCAGGTGATGGTATGTCATTGTTGGAAAGTGACAATTAGGTGCATCTCCTGTGTCAGAAGGACTTTGTGCAGTCGTACAGATTTCCATAGTTCTGTGTGCTCTCAACATCTGGAGTTAGGAGGGGATTTCACAATTGAAACAGCCATTTCTGTAATTGCTGTTCTTAAGAAAAACAGCTGAAGACATTAACAGAAGGCAGCAGGATTCCTCAGTTTGTGATAACAGGAGAACAAATCCTGTTTGCTTTCTGTGCTTTTAAACCTGACAAAAATGAGGATGCAGTGCCTTTAACAGAAGCTGGATTGTGGTGTCTACTTTTGCTCACTTAAGAGAAGGGATGGAGAGAATAGCTGAAGATGCCTCTTAATAAATCCAGAGCTTCAGTTTTGGTTGAACTTTTGCACAATTTGTATTTTTCAAGCATGTAGTTGTATAGTGTTCTGCACTGCCTCTCCACACCTTTCACAGCACATTTGGAAATGAACGAATTTCAACTCCTTTGATACAAATACCCTCGGTTTGTGAGACCCTGGGTAACACAGGAAGTTTTATAAGGCAGCAGGAGGCTTCATTGTTGTTTATATTGGCTTTTTTGTGGTGATTTATAGTTTAAACAAGAGGAGGTTGTGGAGAGTTCGTTCTCTTTGGGCAGGTGACATTGTAGTAACCTTCATTACTCCTTAAGAAGGAAGTATTAAGGGAAAGCAGGGTAAGAAATGGTTCCTTGCGACTTAATGCTCAGCAGCCTAATTAGCCACATAGCATGTGCCTACCTCTGCATGAAATAGCTCATTTCTTTCCAATGTAAAATAGGAATTTTCAGGTTTGGAACAGCCTGAAGAGGCCTTTGTTACCAATGACCACTGGCTTTTTAACTGTTTATTCTCAAAAGTAATGAAGGTCAGCATGGTTTCCATAGTGACTGCATGCAGCCTCCTCGTTAATGCTGGGACACTGCTGTAATAACGGAATCCACTTACTGCCCACAAGTTCTCCTGGTTTGGGCTGGGGGGGGAGCCTTTCTTTGAAAACTGCATGTGACTAGGTTTCTGTAACTGAGAGATCCTGAACCTTGGGTTTTTTTCACTTTGAAATTCTTGTCATCATTTCTTTGTTTGAGTTGCAGTGGAGGAACCTCCCAGAACAACCAACTAGAAATTGCTGGTCTGCACATAATCTGGCAGCATAAAACTTTCTAAGGCATGTAATTATCATATGACTGCACTCAGAGCGGGAATTATGTGGTTAAAAAATCTGCTGATAGTGGGTTTGGACCCTCCATGTCTACTGTAAAGACAGAGGAAACTTTTGCAAAGGCAAGAGCTCTACAGGAGCGCTTTGAATTTTGACTTTAGGGTTTCTCTTGTGCCGCGGCGGTGCGGAACCAGAGCGCTAGAATATGCAGCACCTAACTCAGTACAATTCACCACTTAATTGCTTCAGTTGCAATTATTTTCTCTTTAGGTGTTGAACATTATACGTACACGTTTTTAATATTATGAAAGGTATTTTAACACAGAGGAAACTGCTGCAGAACTCAGTGAGCCTTGGTAGTTTTGGTAGTAACTCGCTGAAAATGGCAGTAAAATGGTTCCATCCTGGGGCTGTTTTTCCTTCTACCTGGCCCTCTCCTTTAATGCTCAGTCAGAGGTTTGGGTTTGGGGGGTGGTTTTTTAGTTAGCCTGTTGTAATAGAGCTTTACGTTGTTCTGGTAGGATTCTAAGACTTGAAAGTGTTTCTAGAACTCTGCCAAGTTTCTGATTCTGTCTTTAATGTGAGTATGCCTTGTTTTTCTGCTGTCTCTAATTTTGCACATAGCTTTATTTTAAAATATAATCAAGAAAGGACTGTTTATCTGCAAAATGCATAGGACGCTCAAAGTGGAAATCCAGTTATTTTTGAGAGTTTCAGGAATGAGGGTATAGGCAAAAAAAATCAAGGGGCCTTTGAAAAAGGAAGTTTTATTAGATGTGTAAGTAAAATGCGTGTTAACAAATACCACTATGTATATACATACACAATACACAGTTGGGCATAAAGAAGTCTTGATGTACACTGAAAGTTTGTTTCTAATATGTTGTGCTTAGAAGCTTTGTTAATAAAAGCTGAGTATCCAGAACTGTATTTTTCTTACTGACTGAAAATAGCACTTTGCTCAGAATTCTCTGAGCAGTGATTGGTTGGGATGGTACAGAGGCAAGTCTTGAATCTTTTACCTTTTTATTTCCCCTCTCCTAAAGGTGACTGGCTGCTTTGCATCGTTGGAGAATTGCAATGATGTGTGGTAGTCTGTTGCTGTAAACATCCCCGACTGGAAGCTGTTGCAGCTCTAGCTTTCAGTCAGATGTTTGCTGCACCTGGCTATTCTTAGGCAACACGGGAAAGCGAAGCTGCTGTGAATACCTGCTGGCATCCATGTCCATTGCTGTTGCCACAGGCACAGCTGGACTGCTTTCTCATGACTCATTATTAATGTAGGTGTCATTTCTTGCAGTCTACTCTGAGATGGGGACACAGATGTTGCACATGTATCACTTGGTAAAGTTTTTCCCTGCTTCATGGTAGGAGCTGTGGGATTATGGTTCACTGGACTGTAGTGGCAAGTGGTGGTTAAGTGCTTATGCAGTTATCCATAAACCAGCCTGGCTTTAGGAACTGCCTGCTTTAGCAGCTTCTGTTACTTAGGACTCTTAGGAGAAATTATTAGCAAAGCTGTCAAATGGTTTGCAGGTATTTTCAGCTGTTCTGCCTTACTTTTTGCTGTGTTTCTTCTGAAATTGCCTGTTCTGAGTCCCCTATAAGTGGATGGTGGTGTCATTGTTTGCAAACTGGATATAACCCATGGCCAAAATAAAGGTTAAAAAAATAAGTCATGGGGTGTATTTCTGCACTGCCGCTGCACAGCCTATACACGTTTGTGCTATTGTCATCTGGGTTTGTGCGCACCCCACCACGGCACTGCAGAGTTGTTTTGTGTGTAAATGACAGCTTTGGAAAGGACTTCTTCAGAAGAAACTCCTGGCTAATGCAGTTCCAAGCTGACTTGCTGTGATCATGTCAACAGGAACAGCTGTCTGCAAAAAAGCTTCAGTGCTTTGCACTCTTTTGAGTGAGATCTGCACACCCTGTTCCCCAGATCTGGTTTGGGATTTCGTTTCTCTTTTGTTTTCCAGTCTTCTGTTTTTAAATCAGTGTTCCATGCTAGTTATTTTATGCTGTTGCTAAGACAGAAGATATTCTTGCACTGTTTTACTCTTCTCAAATTGTTATCCTTTTCAAAGATAACATTTAAAAGAAAAACTTTAATTTATTGATTGTATAGTAAACTTACATAGCATTTGTTCAGCTTCGCTACAGTGATTCTGTAAAAGATTATTTGCAAAGTATTTGTAGCTTTGGATATAATCTTTTAAAGTGAAGGCTTATCTCTTTAACTTACCAGAAGTAAAACTATAAAGCTTTCATGGTCCTGGGAAAGCTGGACTCACGGGCATTTAAAGGTAATGATTTTCCAGCAGGCACTGACTTGACCAGACATGAACCAAGGACAGTCATTCTTCATCTGCACTGATGGCCCCATGGCCCTAATAGTGGTGTTCTTGTTAGCTGCCTGGTGTCACAGTAACACATGTCGTGATGGAAGATACTGAACTCACTAACTGATCCAATTAGTTGCTAGCACCTCTGTGAAGATCTGTTTTTAAAGTGGTTTGAACACTGAATACAATTGTGAATAACATTTAAAAGCATGTAACTGCTTGCCTTGACAATTCATGTGAGTGCGTTTATGAAAAGGACCTGGAAGCAGAATCCACGGACACTGTGGTTAGTGCAGAGTTAGCCTTTCCACATGCCAGACACCAGCAGTGCTTTCCTTTTTCATAAGCTTAGCTCACATGCAGTTTGTCTGTCCAGCCCTAAGGAATTGTATTTACTTGCACACTTACATTGTCCTAGTACCTGAGAGGTGTGTGCAGACACAGCTGTCCAGTGTCTGCCCCTGACACAAACATCAGTGGCTTGTAACAGCAGGAAATAAACTGAAAACTACCCTGCACTTTTGTTTGGAGTTTTTTTTTGCCAAGTGTTTTTGAAATACAATGTCTTTCTGTACATGAAACACCAGTGTGTCTCAAATGTGGCTGCTGTTTGCAACTGAAGGTGGTGGCATCTCTTAATATACATCTAGACAACACTGTAATGCCATCACAGAATATTAGAGATTGGAAGGGACCTCAAAATACCATCTAGTCCAATCCCCCATCATACTGGGTGAGTTCATGGTACTGGGATTAATGGGAATGGATGATGAGAATTTGGCAGCTGTGTGGAGGAGGAGCTGCAGCAATTGTGGCAGAATTGGGCAGCATGGGGCCATGACTAGAACAATGAATTTGGGGAATGAAGAGGCAGATCTGATGCAAGTTGGTGATGAACAGGTTACCCTACCTAGCTGATGTCACTGTTGCTTGTACTCTAACGAGTCTGGATCAATGTCTAATGTTTTGCAGTGCACTGATTTATTTTTTTTCTTTTTTAAGGACAATACCTATATGAAAATCAGAGGTCAACTGGAACTGTGGGCACACCGCTAGTACTTAGAATCATAGAATCATTAGGGATTGGAAGGGACCTCGAAAGATCATCTAGTCCAATCCCCCGCCACAGCAGGATCACCTAGACCAAGTTGCACAGGAACACATACATACTCTTTTCTAGATGTTCTAAGCACCTGCAACACAGGCTTTAAGATGACAGTACCTTCCCCACTGTAAGTCACTATAAAATCATAGAATCAGTCAGGGCTGGAAGGGACCACAGGATCATCTAATCCAACCCTCCTGCCATGGGCAGGGACACTCCACCCTAGATCAGGCTGGCCAGAGCCTCACCCAGCCTGGCCTTAAACACCTCCGGGGAAGGGGTCTCAACCACCTCCCTGGGCAACCCATTCCAGCCTCTCACCACTCTCACACTGAAGAACTTCCTCCTCACATCCAGCCTAAATCTACCCAGCTCCAGCTTTGCTCCATTGCCCCTAGTCCTGTCGCT
>JAOXOE010000343.1:50669814-50689379 GCA_028565055.1 Phoeniculus purpureus | reverse complement strand
TGGATGAGTTCCTGTGTGACTTAGTCTAGGTGATCCTGCTGTTGCAGGCAGATTGGACTAGATGATCTTTTGAGGTCACTTCCAATCCGTTATGATTCTGTGATTCTATGAAAAGCACAGCACTGCTCCAGCTCTAGGTGCAGACAACTGCAACAGCAGGCAGCAGCACTGGTTTCGCAAGATGTAACCTAGAGGCCACTAGAACTCTGGAAGAGTAATATGACCTCTATGTTCTGGTATGGCACTGGCAAAGAGAAGCTCACTTGGCCATTATGCCTGAGAAAGTTGCAGACAGTGACCAAGGGGCTGGAGAAATGAGTACGTCAGAAATTACAACATCTCTTCTGGTGTTGCTGATGGTTGACATGAGCCAGAGAGACCTTCAGGAGGGAAACGTCAGAGATCAGCTGGATACTGAGCTCTGGATGGCTTCCAGTCAGTAAGCTGGATGTGGCCCCGTTTTGAAGATGTATGGGGATGTTTATTAGTGATGCCATGACACTTGTCTTCAGGACCAAGGTGTCGTCCCTGGATATTTTCAGTTGTTAGTGTGCTGCCTCTACATGGAGGTGAAGCAATGCAGAACTGCAGTCCTTGCAATGACTTGCTTAGAAACCCCTCAGGACTAGAAGGCAGTCAAACATGACAATGCCTGCTGTGCGGCTTCAGCTCAATGTAGCCACCTAAAATCAGAGGCAAAGTTAAAGGGAAGGAGCTCTTATCACACACATGTTCTTGGCATGTCACCAGTTTCAGACTGTGTGAAGCAGCCATGCATGGACTATCTTTCACTCATCTGGAGCCTCAATGTGGCCTTGCCATAAATGCACAGTGTGGTTCCCACCAGTCCTTTGGTTATAACTGAATGATGCCTACATGTGGTTGGCCTTGCTGCTGGAGTTTACAATCCCCCCAAGAGGCTGCAGTGACACTTCTGTGCCTCTGAAAGCTTCCTCAGACTCAGCCTGGCTCACCATTTTTCTCTCATACCCAATCCAGTAGCTTCTACCAGAAAATATGATCCTTGGGTGACAGAGAAGGGACTTCGAAAACAAGAGAAAATCCAAACTGTGGAGCCCAGCTTGCTTTCCAGAAAGCCTTCCTGTGGCACCGCGTAGTGCAGAATCCCAAGGAGTTCACCCAAGCAGTTTATAAATCAAAGTTCTTGAGGAAAAACAGGTGGAAACAAGACTATTTTAAAGGTAAATTTGTAAGCATTGTAATACCTTCCTTTCTGAGATACTTCACAGAGGAGATCTGCAGAGTATCTCTGCTTGTTGTTCATTGTGATAGACTACTTCCATTCTCTTCTTTATCATCAGCTCATTCAAAGTTGTCACTAAAGCACTGCCACATCGTGCCCTTTGTCTTGAGGGGACTGTTACATGGAGGTACTTTACAAAGTAGCATCACACCTTTTGCTTCTCTTGCCTGATCTGAGCTATGGTTTCTTCAGGAGTGTCGTCATTTCCAACGACAAGGGTGTGGTAGTGGAAGCTGCAGAGTCTAGAAGCCTTTTCTACTTAGGAAAAACAGCAGGATGTCCTTCAAAATACAGTTCAGCTTCTCAGAGAAATAATCCCAAGCCTTGGTTCATGTTCCTTTTCCCTTTGCACTATCATTTATCACAGGCAGGAGGATTTTTTCATTCTGTCCTTTGCCTCATCCCTCATGAACTTTGTCTTTTCTATGCTTATATTACGTTCGATTTTTGCCTTCCTCCGTCAGCATCTGAATTTATACAATTTAGGGACTGTGATGGCTTCAGACAGATAAAATATGTCATTCATTAATAGCTTGGACTGTGCTTGATGTGTTTCCTTTCCTCACTCAGAAGGTGAAGAGCTTCAAGAAAATTATGTCCTTTTTGTGTAATTTCCTGCTTTGACTTGGTCTTTTCACTCTCCTTGAAAGCACAGTGAGTAAGTACTTGGGGACTGTGTAATTCACTTGTAATTGAAACAATAGACCATAAAGGCTCCTTGAGAGTAATTACATCTATCGAGCCAATGAGTCAGTTGTGCATTTGCACCAAGTCCAAGCAGTAAAATATATTTATGATTTTTGGTTTTTTTTAATGAAAGTTACTGCTCACTTAGTCTTTAGAGGCAACACAACGCATCGTGAGGCAGGGAAGCTGAAATGTGAATCTACACAAACAGTGTGCATGACTCATCATGAAAAAAGCGCACAATATGCTTTGTCTGGACACACTGCATCATCCACCCAAAATGCTGGGACATGAGTGATTAGAATCAGTCCAGGACATAATGATTAATCTATAAATAAGAAAGTAAAAATTAAAGCGAAGTTAAGACTGTGGTCCTCAAGACTACATAGTGAGAAGGGAATAAACTGCATATTACTAAAATTACAAGTGCCTCCATGTCTTTGTTTGCTTTTATCCCTAACTACATCATCATCTAACTGCTGACAAGCTTAGCTGAGGGCAGAAAAAAGCAATTAGACTGCATTAAGCCAGCCAGCCAAGAGGGATTCTGAACAAATGAAATCCTACACAAGGCACTAGTCTACACATATGAAGGAGCCTGGAATCAGCTACTAACCGTCTCAGAAACATGGTTGTGTGTATGACCCAGCTGTGTCTGTACCCTGTAATCCTCTGTGATCCTGGGCAAGCCATTTGGTGGGTACCAATAGCCAAATAAAGTGCTGTTTTATTTTGGGGTCACCAGTAGGACATCTGCTTCTGCATTAGGCAGTACAGAGCCTGCCAACTCCATGGGGGCTTTGCACAGGTGCAACAGCCCAACCCAACCCCAATAGGTAGGAATTTTGCTCAAGGCTGAAGGAGTACATACCCCACCTGTGCAAGACAGAGCCAAAAAGATACAACATACTCAGGGCTCCATTAAGTTGGGAACTAGCAGCTGTATGTTCTCCCACCTAAGCCAGGTAGCTCCATGGAGTACCTGCAGATTAATGAACTGAGAGCTTTGCAGTAACACAGCTGCACTGCTGCCAGCATCCAAGCCAAAAGCCCAGGTCTTCAGTGCCATGTAAACACAGCAGCACATTTGGAATCTATTCAGGTATCTCTGTTGCACCTCTACAGAGTAGCTTCCTGAGAAATATATGCTTTATATGCTTTATGTGATAAGGTTTGTTCTCTTGTCCACAGAGGTTGTTTCAGCTCCCTTTTAAAAGTAAGCACACCTTAAAGTGCTTTTCACAACAGAGATAATTGAGTCCATGTACAACACCTATCACAACAAAAGCCATGTCTCAGACAGATGCTAGGGCACTATCAAAGACAAAAAGAAATAAATAAGAATAAGAAATAAAAAGTAATAAATAAGAATTCATAAGGCTTTCAGTCCAACACTTTCTGCCAACACTAAATCCTTTATAAAACAATTCAAGCGTACAGCACCTAATTCTACAGATCGTATGGGCACTACTGGAATACAAGCAAAGCTTACAAGTAATAGTGCTAAAAATAATTAACAACTTTGCCCTGTGTAAACTCTTATCTCTTTTGAAAAGCTGCCTTCTGGTTGTGGTGTTCTAAACCTTTTGTATTTTCCTACTGTAATAAGTATCAATAAATTGAATGTTTTTATAACAAATCCCAAGAAACAGCAAAAGTGCACATGCAGGATTTACAGATGAGGTTTATGATCTGGATGCCAACACATCGCTCCTGTTGCACACAAGCAGGACATCGCCAGCCCATAGTGCTCCACTGCAGTGACAAACTCACCAGTACTGAAAAGAACAAGAAATTTCTCAGCAGCTCTGGTTTTTTTTCCTGACACATCAATCAGACACAACCCTGGTTTTCTTAGTTTGGTTTTTTTGGTTTGGTAGGCTTGTTGGTTTGGGTTTTTTTCAGAGGTCGGGAGGAGGTGACTGGACTATGTAGGTGCTTTTGTCTGTGACATTTTCATATTTCCTCGGAGTTGTCAGAAAATACTACTGAAACAGCAGTTTTACAACACTGGTAACAAGGAGAAGAGAGACTACAACTTTCCTCTCATGAGATACTCTTTAGGAAAATAATATTCTTAGGAAAAATATCGACTTTTCCAGTCGTTTACATTCTCTTTTTGTCTCTTTGCAGAACAGCAGCACATTCTCAAAAGGACAGACCATTGGCAACTCTGTCCTCACTGGCAATGGGATTGAGGTACTTAGCACTTTTCCGGATTCAGGCCAGATTCTGTATTTACAGTGACATTTATTTAAAACTGATTAATGACTTTGTGCTGATAGAGCTAATGCACAGAAAGAAAACACCTGCCACCAAGGTGGGCTCTTCCTCCAAGTTTGTGTGCCAGGCGGTCAACCTCATCAACCACCATTTCTGTATCCTCCAGGCCATTACTTCTATGAGCATCCCTGGCTCCCCCAAGCTTCAGTGCCCCTTCCTATGCTGGCCGCTCCCTTGCAGGCATTCCCAGAAAGTTTTTGGACTTTTTGCTACAACATAGATCTGCTGAATGTTTAAAACAGTAATAAAACCTCTCAGTACTCAAAATTTCCTAGTTTGAAGTATGCACAGTGTTCCCTCTTAGCTTCTGAATTGCACAAAACTGAGGCTATCTTGAGCAAGCTGGCTGCAGGAAAGATTGACGTGCCATACAGCACAGACACCCCACAGCCAATAGGCAAACACAGGTAAGATAATCTTCATAAACTTTTAAAATGAGACAAACCTGGGGCACGTTGCAATGAGCAAGAGTCTTGTATAGCTTGAGCTTCTGTTGACTGGCTCGTCAATCTGTGGCACAATGAGACTGTGTCTGTGAAACCTGCCACTGAGATGCTTCTGTGTCTGCCTATACCTGTCCTGGTTACTGCTGCAGCAGCACCAGTACGTGCAGCACTCACACCCACAGTGAATGCATGGCATGCTATGACTGAATACTAAATTTGGATGAGGACAACTCATGCAAAGCATAAAGCCAGCGGCAGGATGGCATGAATGACTTGCAAGGGTCAGATTCCCTTAACTGTGGGGAAATTAAACAAAGCTCAGGTTCAGAAGGTCATGGGCCTGTTGGCCACAGCCCCACCTCTACTGGCCGGCAGAGCACAGAGGGAACAAAGAGAAGAAGATACAGACTGAGGTAGTTCAGAAACAAGCAATGTTTGTTGTGACAACTCCAGACTTCTTACGCAGGAGCTGGTAGAATCTTCCTTGGCTTTAAAACCATACTTTCAAAACTCATCATGCCCCAAACAACCGTGACAAGAAATTAATGTCATTTCAGATGGGGCAAGAGAACAACAAATCCAAGTAGGAAGGTGGAGGAGCTGAAAAGTATTAAAGAAGAAGAGCCTGAAGAAAGAAATTGTTGATTGCTTTCTTTTTTCTCTTATATGTTCTTTACACTCATTTGGTGAATGATGTTAAAAAATACCACACAGAAACAGACAAACCCTGAAAATACAAAACGTATCTGCCAGAAGAGGTCTTAGAATTAGGGAGAGCCTGTGCACTTACTTCTTTAGGATGGGGAAATGGTATGAGTTTCCTCTGTCCTTGAGGCGTTCTGCTTGCTTCTGCAGCCATCCACTTCTGCCTTGCCAAGCTGCTTTGTATTTGTGAGCTCTCCACAGAGAAACTGCCACTGGCCTGGCAGCTCCCACCTGAGCGCAGAGAAAACACTGTTCTTCTGTTCCCTCACCCTGTCTGATATCCTTGGCCAGTGACTGTTTAACTGTCCAGCTTCCAGAGAGTGAATGTGGTGATAAAGGAAGGCAGAAAGGATCTGGAAGGCACCAACAAGTAAGGTAATGTTATTATGGAGATGCTTGCTTACTAGAGGGCAACAGAGTGCAACCTCAGCCATTCAGCCACAGTTTAAGACAATTGTCATTTGTCATAATACCAAGTGGGAAAAGTAGCAGTTCTTGCTGCAAAAGCTTTACCAATGCACATCCAGTAGAAAGTTTAAGAATATCCTAAAGGATAAGAACCGAGAAAAGACTTCAAAAAAACCAAGGTAAACCCCTCATGTTTGTTAGAGCTAGAAATGTCTCCTGCCCCACTGCCACGGCTTTCAGCAAGCAGGGAAAGCGGACAGCACAAGAGAGGTACTCAAACCACACCAATTCATCACTCCAAGGTGGTAACTACACCCAGAAAGATGCCTTCTGCCATTGCCCTGGGCTTTCATTGCCTATCCAGTAATGTGTTCCAGTATGTAACTGTAATGCTAATTGCAAAGTGTCTCATAATATGTAAGTACGGTTGCTCTTAGTGTACCACAACCCCCTCTTTAGTCCTGCTAGCAGCCAGAGCAACAAATGGTGATTATCCCTTTCGTGGCCCTGCTCTCTGTTTGAAGTCTGTTTCCACATCTACGTGTGATGCTCTCTGTTAAACCAAACAACCCTGCTTTGGTCACCGTCTTCTGCTGGGTCACGCTGTCTATGTCTCTCAGCAGTCCTGTTGCTTTCAGGCACACCCACACACTCTACTCCTTAAAGTACGTGTGCCCAAAACAGCCCACACCAAGACAGGTCTTGCCCCTGCTAAGTAGAGTGGAATAACAGCATTTTATCTCTTACATGTGACATACAGAGAATGCCTCAACAGCGTCTTATCTGCCAGCTTATAGTCAGCCTCTGGTCTAATACAGCTCTAGTGGGAAAACAGACCAGTATTCACCATTTTGGAGGGTTTTCCACATTTCATTTTTCTTTCAAAGGTGTAATACTTTGATGCTGTTGAGTTTTACTTTATCAGTTACAGGTTATTTCTCAAAGTTATCATTATTACTTGAATTCTAATGCTGTCCTACCAAACACTTGCATCTCTTTCAGAGAGTCATCTTCTGTAAATTATACAACAGCATGTTCTGTATCCCCAGGAACCCTGGCAACAAGAACATCCAACCATCCTGGAATTGGGGCAGACCTGTCAGCCCCAAATGACCTCAGTGGTAGAAAGTGAATGATTTATAAACTCTCTCTCAGGTCGACTTTTTCAGGCAGTTGTGCTCTCTGCCTCGTAGCCATTTCCTCTGAGCGAGAATGTTCCTCTTCTCAGACCTTTCAGCTCATGCCTTCCTCCAGCTGGTGGAAGCTTCCTCATCACAGAAAGTGGCCTCAGGGACTTGATGTGACCTCTGTCTGCTGATGTGGCCTATCACCTGGCTTAAGCTGTGCTCATCTAGAAAAGTTTTCTTTGTGTGCCAGTGAGGACATTTCACAGATGAGACGAAACTGTTTTGTCTTTATCCACTGGGTTAAAGAACTAAAATGAATTCATATGAGATGCAAAAAGCATCTTAATAAATCCATGTTGACTGCTTCTCATAGGCTTCTAATTCTCTAAGGATGAGCAACTACTTCATTTCAGTATCTTTCCAAGTATCAGAGCTGTAATGTTTGATTTAGAGTTGTGGGTCCTCCCCATTTTGTAGATTTTTGCCTGGCTGACCTCTGCAGAAAGAAACAGAAGAATACTTTCAGATGTTTGAAATCACTAACCAAGTGGGTAAATGAAGGAATATGAACTACATCCTGCAAAAGAAGAGACCTTGGGAAAACGGCTGACGGCAGAATGTTTTGTTTGGTGTATCTCTACCAGCGGGGGCCTGGCACAGTAACACAGAACATCACGCACTGCCCTGTTTCTGTGAGCAACGCTGGAGATCGGTAGAGGTCCATCCATCAAAAACTGATGCAAAACATGACCTCTGTGGTCTACACAGATATTGTTCTGATCTAGGAAAACATTTGAGAGAAAAGATAACACAGCAAGACAGAAGATATCTCACAGTAAAAGATTTTGCTCCTTATAATAACAAAGAGGGTAAAAGTGCATCTATGCAGCAGAGAAATCAGAGTAATAACTAAAGATAATCTCATTACAGTGTAAAACCAGAAAAAGCAGGGTTTTTTCAGTTTCAGATGATTCTGTTGTGGAGGGGAGTCAGAAATGAGCAGACACTATAAAGAAATATCTCTGGCATGTGTAGCAGGAGAGCAGGAGTGGGACAGGGGCGGGACATGGTGGCACCTTTGACACTGTGATGAGAGCAGAGCCAAAGCCTTAGTGCATATCTGCTTATAAATTATCCTCAAAGTGAGCACACCAAACCACAGAAAGAGAGTTGACTATGAAGAGTTTGTTTTCATTAGAAGACAAATCAGAGCAATCAGTTCCTAAATTAGAGAAAGTTGGATGTTCTGGGTGAGAAACTTCAGTATTAAAGCTTTGCTGAGAATGTTTTCCTCCATATGTTCTTCACATCAGGAACAGTCAATTAAAACTTCTCAACGGAAGACTGTGCCTGACCAGTCTCAGGTGATGGGCTGAGGGGCAGCTTTGATGACAGTTGAACTGCCAAGAGCATTGATTTCATCAGGGTTTGGACATGCCCAGGCACTGGAAGCAGGGCTCAGAGAAGTGAGGAGCAGCTCAGGCTGCCTGGTGCCGGACACAGCAGGAGGCAGCTGGTCCCATCCAGCTCCAGCAGCCCCAGTACAGAACACAGCTGAGATTCTCAGCTGAATGACTGAACATCCTGTTGCAGGCTGGCAAGGGAAGACCCCAGCAACCAATCCAGGGCTCAAGAAGGAAAAGCACAAAGCTCTGCAGCCAGGGCAGAAGAACCCTGTGCATCAGCATGGGCTAGGGAGAGCTGGTTGAGTAACAGTAGCCTGGCTGGAAAGGGCCCAGGTGCTGGGGCAGAAGCCAGGGAACAGGAGCCAGCATCTCAGTGCAGAAAGGACTGCAGGTAAGGGATGTCACCCCTTCTCTGCCTGCCACTGGCAAGGCCACTCTGCAGGTACCAAGAGCTCAGGTGAGGATCACTACTTCAATGGGATGTGGAAGAACCAAGGAGGGTCAAGTTGTGAGCTGCCAAGGAGGTCAAGGGCCTCAAAGACATCACCTACAGGGAGAAGCTAAGAGAGATGAGCGTTTTTAATCTGGCACAGAGCAGGCTAACACCATATGAAAGCTGTCTACAACTACCAAGATGGGAACTCTAAAGATAGTCAAGACAAACTTCCTGACCACTAGCAGACAGGGTAAGAAAGAACAATGGCCACAAAAATCAGCACACAATATTCAGGTTGGACATGAAAAATTTTCACTGAGAGGATGGTGAATTCTAGGAACTGACTTCCCAGAGGGGCTGTGGATTCTCTGTCCTTGCTGGTTTCCATAGTTTTACAGGTCACAGCCACATCTGACACAACCAAGAGCTAGTCAGAGCTCTGCTTTGAAAAAGTAGTTGAAACAGAGACCTCCAGAAGCCTCTTCGGACCAGCACTTCAACAACTCTGTGATTATAATAGCAATAAAACAAAACTCTGTTGGACCAGTTTTGATAAGTAAGGAAAGTAATATAAGTCTGGAAGAATTTTTGCAGTCACTGTAAAGGAATACTTGTGCTTGCAATAGGGAGTTTGAAGGTTATGTTCTCTTGAGGAAAAAACACAATAAAGATAAAGGTGGTATAAAGAAGGTTGGTGAGATCATAAAGGTAGATGACCTGAGGGATCACAGCATCTTCATTTTGAACATTTACTTTGTTTTCTTCTCATTTTTATAAACAAATAATCTGTGCTTTTGGAATGATCTTCAAGAGAAGCACAGCAGCGAATGCTCCTTGCAGCAAAGGTATAGCTGAACTGGGTACGCCTTGTTTAACCTAGAGAAAAGGAGGCTGAGGGAAGACCTTATTGCTCTCTACAACTACCAGAAAGGAGGTTAAAATGAGAAGGGGTACAGCTTCTTCTCCCTAGGGGCAAGAGATAGGACCAGAGGAAATGGCTGCAGCTGTACATCAGGGGAGGTTTAGACTGTCTGTTGGGAAGAATCTCCTCACCAAAAGGGTGATCAAACATTAGAATAGATTGCCAGAACAGTAGTGGAGTCACCATCCTTGGAGGTGTTTAAAAGTCAGCTGGACATAATGCTGATTCACACAGTTTAGATGTCACCTGACAGTGCTGGGTTGAAGGGTGAACTTGCTGGTCCTAAAAGCCACTTCCACTCAAAAATATTCTATGATTCTATGATTCTGAGGAACTACTGCTGTGTTCCTGCAATTGCTGGAGGGTTGGTGGGCCTGCGGTTCCTTGTAGAGCCCCAACAGTGTTGCCCAGCTGTTTGGCAGCATGTTTTCCAAGCTTCTGGGGCTTGGGCACAGGCAATGGATCCAAAACTAAGTAAAAGGTATGAACCCAACTCATTTGTGCAAAGGGATTTCTGTTTTCTTTCTAGAAGTGGGAATCACTGCTTCCCTGGAGGATCCAGACAGAGGATCTGTAGGGTCCTGTCTCTTTTGGTGGGAACAGCTGAGTCTAACAACCCATGTGGCCTAAAGAATTCCATTTGGAAGGGCAGGAATGGGATGTAGGGAATAGGACTCATAGATGCTGTGGATGCTTTAAGGGTATAATGAACAGCAAGGGGTCTCAGAGACCTGCAGTGTGCCACTGTGGACCCCAGCAAATGCTGCCATTTATCCATCCATCCTCTCTGAAAAATTATTCATCATCCTCAGACCACATCTGACTAAGTTAGTTCAGAAAAGACAGACTAGGAGAAAGAAAGGGCTTTTTGAAGGACCATAGAAATGGTGAACCTATTTTATAATGTCCTGTTTCATAACGAGTCTTGTTTAGTCCGGAAGAAGAGTGGCTGCAAGGGAACATGACTGCTTTCTATAAATACAGCAGGGAGAGAAACACTGGGGAGAATTATTTAAGTGAAAAGCCAATTCTGGTGCAAAACTACGTGGTATAAATTGGCTCAGAGCAAAATGAGTCTGTAAGATTTCTAAGAAGCTGAATAGGGATGTCCTAAGGCTGTCTAATAGCAGCAGTTTGTTGAGAGTGGGCATCCAAACTATTTTCCTGACACAGTTTGACAGGTTTAGAACCAGATCATGCGGCTGCTTGTAGCAACAGACAACGGGATTGGGTCACCCAGGAACTGCTCTGCCTCTGGCCCTGCAGAGCTGCTATGTCAGAGGGCAAGAGATGCTGCATCCCTCATGTTATTCTGCTATCAGGGCAAAACTTCATTGCTCTTTAAATTGCTTTAGTAAACATAGCCTAAATGTTTTCTTTTGCTTTCATAAATTTCTTGTTAACTGCAACACTTTGTTCTCCTGGTGTCCTGGGGAGATGCTTTGGTCCAGCCAAATAATCAATGCCGCCTTCTCTGCTTTATCTTCCGGGTTTTCCTGCACTGTCTGACATTGCTTCTCAAGCAGCCTGTTATTCCCTTTTCTCCTTTATCTTCATGTTCTCCCATCCATCTCACTCTTCCTCCTTATTTCTTTTCTTTTGCTACACTCATTTGAGCTCCCCTATTATCCTTGGCCATGTTTAGCTCTTATCCAGGGCTAAACTACAGCATTTGCTCGATCACCAGTGACACCTTCCCAGACAGAAGGGGGGATGAGAAAAAGACTCCGGGGTTTTAATTAAAGCAGATTTAATGAAACAGCCAAAGTAATATCAAATACAAATATATACAAAGTTAAACTCAGCCTAGCAAATGGAAAAGCAGTCCTCAGGAGCAAGAAGAGGAGCGGAATGGTAATCGAGCCCCTCTTCTGGGATGGGGCGAAGCAAGAGCAGGAGTCCAGGCAGGAAGCCCTTCTCTCCTCAGAAAATTTCCCTCTTTATACTGAGTATGTAGTTTCTGGTCTGGGATACACTGTCAGCCAGCTTGGGACAGCTGTCCTGGCTGACTCCAAAATGCTAATTGACGTGTGGAAAACAAAATCTAACTCATGGAGAGTTAAGAGCAGGTATGCTTTACTGCAGCGTTGGGCACACGGGGGACTTCTCCTCCAAATCGTGTGCATTGATTAAGACAAAAGTCACACCCCACATACAAGTAAAACACACATATTCATATTTTTCATAGAAAAGGCAGGGTTATGGTAATTAGTTCTTGCTACCCATTTCCATCACCCTCACCTACACACAGTATGCACAGTAGAGCTCAGTCTCTTGGCTCATGCTCTCTATAGTTATGTGGTCTTAATTAGTTAAAATAGTTAATGAAACAAGGAAAGGTTAGAAAAGGTAAAAGGAGAGAGGTAAAGAGTGGGGAAAAAGCCTTTGAGGTTTCTCAGACAGTCCCCAACATCCTGTTGATCAATCAATCAATTGGGCTTTGGCGGGATGGGGGAACTGCTGCTCCCATCAGCCCACAAACAGTTCAAAAGGTCCTTTGTTTTCTTCTTGCTGTATCTTTGGTGTTGAAATCATGCTGAAGGCCTAAGGCTGAAGATGCATCCCGTTATCTTGTTTTCTGTTTTCAGCAAGGCTGAAGCTGGCTTGTGTATCAATTCTTGTCTGGGCAGCTTGGGAGAGAGGCCGTCTTTGGACTAGTCTGTAGATACAGCTGTAAGCTAAACTACACCTGTTACTTCTTATAGGAAGTCTCTATGACTAATACAAAGCCCCTTTTCACTAATGGCCTGCACCCCTAAAGATTCTGTTGCCGTGAAACCAGGACAGTCCTGGAACACTGACTTCAACGCCCGGCTCTTTGTGCACCACCACTCACCACTTGAGGGACTGATATGATTTAAACTGATGTTATGTAAACTGATGCTACTCAAGAATCTCTATCTACCAGATTCTACCTCTACAATGTGGCGTCTGTGTCTGATGAGCACTGCATGATGAACATAAATTAAACAAGAGCAGATATACCTTGATAGAAAGTGTGACTAGAGGGACTACAAATGCTCTTTTCTATGAATGAACCTTTAAAGAAAGACACCAGGAGAGCCCTGAGGGACAAAGAAACAGCACAGCTGGGTTAGGGAGGAGTTTTGCTTGGAAATCTGTCGTCTTTCTTTGAGAAGTCAGCCTCCTAGCTAGAAAGAAGTTCCTGCATCCTAATCCCTTCCTACGTGGCTCGTTCTGCATGTAACTGTTGTCTGGGGTGCAGGTTGTGTTTAAATCAGCTGCCAGCATGCTCACTAAAGAGAAAAACACATCCTGCTCTGACAAATGTATAGTCTGAAAGTGAAGCAGAAAAGCGTGGTGACTGCCTACCCTAAAGTGGACACTTAAAGTCTGGTCAACAGGACACTCTTTAGGCTCTACTGACTGGATCTCTGCTGACTTGAATAGAATGTAGACACCCAGGTCCAAGGTAGCTGCTCATGTGCAGACACATCTAACCAACTGATACCCAAGTGTCAAGTATCACTGAAGATGCGCCAGGATATCTCTGATGTATTTATGAGGTTGGTGGAAATTGCACAGGATCTTCTATGAATTCATAATCTTCTGAAGCAAGAGCTGGAAGTTAGGCAGAGTCCTCTAGGACATCTCACATGGCACTGATGTTCTATGTGTGGGCAACTGAACGTCTCTGTGTGTCTTAATCTGGAGCAGGATGGCCTCTGTGAAGGCTTACAGCTACAAAAGAAACCTTCTTGAGAGGCTGAAGAAATCAAACAGGCCAGTTGTGCAAGCTCCAGAGTTTCAGTGCAACACTTGGCAACTCAGTATTGTAAGAATAACACAGACCCAAGGAGAACAATCCAACACTCATGTCTCCAAGGAAAGGCAAAAGCAAAGTCTCAGACAAAATGATCAATGCCAGGGACCACTAATTTATTTTTTTCGTAGGATACAGTGGCTGAAGACTTCAATACTGTGAATATGAAGACAGGATTAGAAATAGCCTAAACTGAAATAAGCCCAACTTTGAATGAAAACAAAGTGTTCACTGGTTCAGAGATGTGAGAGTGACTTAGCTGCTGGTAATGCCGCTGACTTTCCACATTATGTCCCGAAACAGTAATCTGAACTACTGCTAGCCTGTTAGATTGCTGCTTGACAAATGCTTCTTTTTTTCCTCTTAGTGGAAAATTTCATGTCTGTTTTTCCAGCAGTCCAAAACATCCTCTGCTTCCCACATTGTGAGATGACAACAATACTCAGCTGTCTTTGGCCTGAGGTACAGTACTGTGCCAGAAAGTTGTGAAAAGTCTTAAATCAACACATTGTACCACTGAAGAGTGAGGAAAAATAGTTTCTGAGCGATATGAAATATTCATGTCTAGCATTTTGTGAGATACCATCTGGTTAGATCAAACCGAAGCAGGGCTGATAGTGACACAGAAACACACTGGATAGAAAGCAGGATGATGTTGCTTGAAGAGTCATTGTTTCATGACCTACAAAAGATGACTGCAAAGCCAGCAAGCATTGCTCAGGAACAATTAGCTTTTCAAACAAACAAAAATTCAAGAAAGAAACGTTGATCCTTTGGGTCTGCTCTTAGGAAAGTCATAATGTACCACAGATAAAATCATGCCTCTCAGGAAGGCACTGGCAATTTCACTGCAATTTAGTATTTCCCTAAATAATAAAGTGTCTACAAAAAAACCCCCAAAAACTAATCAAAAACAAAATCAAAAAAACCCTCCAAAAGTACCAAACAAGCACTTCTTGAAGAAGAGTAAGTGAGGGGCAGATCCTGCTGCAGATTTGTGAGCTCCCAGAATTGTGTATTTATATTCCTAGAAGTAAATATGTCCTTTTTAGCTCTAAAAGCCACTGTTCACAGGGCATTGTACTGGGACTTGGAAGAGCAACATTCTTCTCCTGCCAGAACCACTTTTCTGATATATGACCTTGAGACAAACATTTTGCTTCTGTGATTGCTTCCCCTCACACTTTCAGTCGACTCCAGACACAGTTTTATTCTGCCTTATACAGAGGGCCTTGCAGCACTCTTGCAAGGCAAATAGTGGCAGCACAGGTGCAACTGCGAGTGGAATACGGCTTTGATTTTCCAGTTACCAGGTCACCAGTGGCCGAACGGGTTGCTGCATAAAACATGACTGAGCCTCAAGCCTATGGCTGCCTCCTGGTTATATAATAATGTTACTTTAAATGCAGGCAAATTATTTGAGGCTCTCCAAAGCTTGTACAGCATCTGTGGTAAAACAGCCCCACACAGGTGTGAGGTGCTTCAACTGACCAGGCTATACCCGCTCTATCCCTATTGCTTGCAGTCTACCCATTCCTTTTTCTTCTTCTCAGTTAAGCTGATGGCACTTTGAAGGAAATATTCTGCCCAGCTCTGCAGAGGGGAAAAATGAAGGAGGAAGAACTGAAATGGCTGCCTTGGAGTGGTAGAGCTGGAATCCAGACCAGGGTAATCTCCATTCCCTCGCCACACTGTACCTTGTGATAACTGAAGTGCTACCACTTTAACAGCAGTGTCAGTCACACAGTGTAGGCTCTGCACAGGCTTCGAAAACCAGGGAAAAGAGCATCAAATGTTCCAGCCCACTTAATTTGAAAGCCTATAATAAACCCTTGGGAACATGTAAAACAGGTCAAATTACACAGTCACACAAATATCACTGGATTTCTGGCATTTAGTAATAAAAGGCTCTGATCTGCTCAATTTCAAAGTGTCGAAAACATGCCTACATTATGGTAAAATCTAACATTAGATGCTTTTCTTTTTTTATTTTCCACAAGCTTAGCTAGAGACAATCTGTAGACAGACAAAACTTTGCCTTAATAACACAAACATCTACGCATAAGCAAATTGGCATGATGTGGCATCGCAAAATATCTCCAATTCGGTAAAATGACAGCTCTTGTCTAGTTCTTACACACAGAAACCCTTAAAGAAACCATCCAAAGCCCTTTAAAGGCCCCTCTCTATTCCTCACATTCCTATCGGTCTTATTTATAGCTCTCTCCTTTATAAAGCCCTTCACAATCCTATGAATGAAGTCATAAAAGCTATGTGTGAGCCAGGGCTTCAAATCCGCAGCACTTCTGGATGTTACGAACGTGGAGGAAGGACTTCAGCGCAATGCTTCACCATTCAAAATCACCCCTGTATCAGTGTCCTCATCAACAGTTCCGCTTTAAACCAGCAGTCACTCGAAGTCTGTATAAATGCATCAAAACACCTCAGCCCTCCTCCCGCTCCTTTTCAGCAGCCATTCCATGAGGGATCCTCTCTCCCTGTTTTCCCTCATTGCACAATTGGTTTTCCAAGGGCCTCTCTGGCAGCTCCAGCACTTTAGGGAAACAGTTTATTCATTTCCTTCACTCCCTCTTTCAGCCTCACACTGAGGAGGAGGTCTGGGGGGGGACTTGATGACACAGAATGTCAATGTCAGAAGGGGCCTTTCTTATGGAAATCAGGTGCAGCAGTCCTGTATTATCCATGCCTTTCTTTTTGCCCTCTTTTTCTTGGAGATTATATTTGAACCAATGAGCTCTGGCTCTCTCGTGCCTCACAAGTGCCAGATCCTTCCTCAAGACTGATTTCTCCATCTCCTCTCTCACCTACATTGTTGCATCATCTCCTCGTCCAGTTAATCATTAGGAGCTTATCTTGGCATTCTTAGGATTTCACGGATAAAAGTGCCAAATAAGCAGGTTTTACATGAACTGACTCCTGCTGAGGACTGTATTTACCTACCCCAATATATGGCACACAAGCACTGATTACACTGCTTGATCTTCTGTGAGAAAAGTCATGTAGCTATGGACGACATCGTTTCTTGGTGGGCTTGGTACTTAGGTTAATGGTTGGACCTGATGATCTTAACAGTCTTTTCCAACCTAAACAATTCTATTATAATTTTCTTGCCAAACTGGGGGCAACAGGAGATGTGCACAAAGTAAATTACTTCCCTGGCTACACAGCAGTGTCATATTCACGTATCTCTCGTGGCATATTTATCTATGCCCTTCCCAAGAGCTAGCTGTTCAAACTGCTCCTCCTCTAGAGGGATTCTGTGGGGAGACCAGTACTACAGACACTGCAGGTTTCCAGTGTTACACATATGAAGGCCCAAGTCCTGGTGTCTGATGGATAACAGTCACATCAGGCCAAGACTGTTGTTTGGTACCTTAGAATAAGCTACCAAATAATCACTCCTGCTTGCTGCTGACTGGTCAAACTCACCCTCTCCACAGTCCTGCAAAGCCAGCTACAGGACTGCATCCAGGCAGGTTTTGAATATCTAGAAGAGACTCCACAACCTCTATGGGCAGCTTGTTCCAGTGCTTTGTCACCCATACAGTAAAGAAGTTTTTCCTGATATCTAAATGAAACTTCCTGTGTTCCAGCTTGTGTTCCCTGCCCCTTGTCCTGTCACTAGTCACTGCTGAAAACAGTCTGGCATCACCCTCCTTACACCCACCCTTCAGGTATTTATAGACATGGATAAGGTCTCCTGCTGTGGCGGAGGGATTGGACTAGATGATCTTTCGAGGTCCCTTCCAATCCCTAAAGATTCTATGATACTCTAGATTAAATAGTCCCAGCTCTCTTAGCCTTTCCTCGTAGGACAAATGCTCCAGGTCCCCAATCATCTTAACTGCCCTCTGCTAGACTCTCCCCATAGCTCCCTGCCTCTATTTTAAACTGGGGATCCCAGAACTGGACACAGTACCCCAGATGTAGCCTCACCATGGCAGAGGGAGAAGATGACCTCTCTAGACCTACTGGCCATACTTTTCTTAATGCACTCCAGGATAATACTGGCCTTTAAATACCACGCCTGTGTACTTAGCTTAACGCTTACAACATGCAAGGGGCTGTTAATGCACACACCTTTCATGAAACATGGAACAAACTCAAGAGTCTAATACAGGCTGTGTGCTGGGTGTCTGCAAACTTTTCACAGCTGAAGTATTTACACATCAAAAATTCATGTGCATGTTGTACACTGAGGCACTGAAGTATGCAGCATTCCATATGTTCTATACCAAGTATCTATATGATATTTAAGCGATATTTTGGAGAAAGTAAATGCAATTGCCTGTATGCTTCTATATGGTTGAGCTGTCATCACTAGAGGTATTTAAAAGGTATATAAATGTGGTTCTGGTGGATGACATGATTTTGAGGTGACTTGGCAGTACTGGGTTAATGGTTGGCCTTGATGATCTTAAAGGTCCCTTCAAACCAAAAAGATTCTGTGATTCCCCAAACAATGGGAACATGCTGTAAGTTGTGGGACTGGGGAAGCAGCTTATTCCTGGGGAATAATGAAGCGCTGTGGGATAAGGAAGAAAGCTAGAGATAGAAGGGAAGGACCAAACTGTGATGGCACTGGTCTGGCTTATCTATGTGTGTGTAGAGAAAATGCAGTGTTTAAATTCCTCTGTTAAGATGTTCCTTCTTCCTCTGGAGAGGAAGAGCAGAGTCACTCCTTTGAGGAGTGTGAAACAGCTCCTCCCTCCTTCACCTTTATCTTCCTGCTGAGGGATTAGAGGCTTTTTACACACTGATTTGCCCTGGGCTCCATAGCACCCATGTCCAGCACTCCTCCTGCTCCCACTCCACACCACTCCATCTCTGCTCTCACTACAACATCTCCCTCACAAGAACTTCAGTTTTCGCCTGCTGTGCTCTCCTGCACAAGGCACCACCAACCCTGCATCGCCAACAGACATTTCTGCATGAGCAGAAACTGCAGCTGCTGGCAGACAGAATGCAGTCTGATGTGAAGGATATGCACAGCTCATTGTGCACTACATCTTTTGTGCACTGCATGCACCACGTACTATTGCTGTAGCTGTCCCCTATAAGAAGCTCTGTAGATGTTCCCCACATTTCATGTTCAGACCTACCTCTGGCTAAGGTGCGTCAATTAGCACCTCTGGAGACACCTGCTGAACAACTCACTCTGTTGTTGGTTTGAGAGGTCCTCTTTGCTTGGGGAACAAAAGCTCTGTTCAGTGAATCACAAGATGGTAGGGTTTGGAAGTGACTTCTGGAGATCATCCAGTCCAACTGCCCTGCTAGAGCAGGATCACCTAAAAGATCGCACAGGAATGTGTCTGGAGTGTTTTGAGTGTCTCCAGTGCAGGAGATAGATACCACAAGGTCTCTGGGCAGCCTGTGCCAGGACTGTTAACCTTACGGTGAAGAAGCTTCTTCTCATATCTAAATTGAACCTCCTGTGTTCTGGTTTGTGTCCATTGCCCCTTGTCTCATCACTGGGCACCACCACCAAGAGTCCAGTCCCTTCTTCTTGACACCTGCCCCGTAGGTAGAATTTCTAAGCGTTGATTTGGTCGCCTCAGTCTCCTCCTCCCCAGACCAAACATGGCCCGGTCTCAGCCTCTCCTCATGAGGCAGCGAACAGGTTGGAGCACCCGTTGGAGAAGTGAGCCAGAAGCAGCTCAGCTGCGAGTAGATTTAAGCAGGTGACGAACCCACAGAGGCTGCCTCTGAGGAAGGGACTCGGCTGGAGGACTCACGTCCTGTGGGGCAGGCGCCAGAGCACAAAGGGCTGTGAAGAGGTTTTCCCCTGGGGCGAAGACGTAACAGACGTGAGAGCCCCGCGCATCTCTCCGAATGCTGCTGGGGGGGTTTAACAGTTGTCTTAAATGAAATCGGCTCGTTTCTCCCCAGACTGAGCCGGGCCCTTGCGCCTCCCCCCTCACACGCGCGGACCCCACTCCCAACGCCCGCCGCCACGCCCCCCTCGCGCAGACTGCAGCGGGGAGGGGCCAAGTGCGTGCGTGCGTGCGTGGTGGGGGAGAGGGGTGGCACAGGGGAGAAGGCGGGGGCTGGACAGCGCGCGCGCGGGGCGGGCGGG
>JAOXOE010000343.1:50651200-50666368 GCA_028565055.1 Phoeniculus purpureus | reverse complement strand
TCCAGAGAAGGAGACTCCACAACCCCCCTGGGCAGCCCCTTCCAGGGCTCTGTCAGCCTCACTGGGAAGAAGTTCCTTCTTTTCAAAGAAGATGTTGAAAGTCCCCACACAACATGGAAAAAACACTCTTTTCCCCTCAGATGCAACAAAGCTGAAAGAAAAGGTTATGGATGAGAAAGATGAACAGAGCAATCACATTCCCAGAGCAACGCTCACCCATGTACACCCCTGCCCTGAACAAAAGCAAGAGACAATGCTGTAGCTCAAGTATCCATGAGGAAGGCTGCCTTGCCTACCTCAAATAAATGCTGCTGGGTTGTTTGGGGGGTTTGGGGTTAGACCACTAACAGGACAACGATTGTGCAGCGCACAAGCCCCCTAGAGTCCTAGTTATGAACCTCATTAAAGCAATAACAGTAACTGATACTTTCAGTAAACAGGGGAGAAGAACCCCCACAGGCCAGGTTCTTCCATCCCATTACCCAAGCCGGCTCTTCTCTGTCCTGTCACCGTAACCCACTGCTGTTCGGCTCACACTGGTACTGCCACAGCCCAGCCTCTCCCCTTGGCTCCCGGTCGGTGGATGAAGCGCACACATGCTATTCCAATTAAAGTTCCATTCGGAGAATCAGCTCTTCTCAAGCAGTAAACACGGCCCAAAGTTCCACTATAAAACAGCACACCAGTACCCCAAACCAGCAACAGAGCAATGCTGGCTATCAGGCGAGATGAGAAAGCAACTGCTGTGCCCTTATGTCCGCTGGGGTGCCTCTGCAAGCACGGGGGTCAGGGTCACAGGAAGAGAGAAGAGCACTACCCTTCAATGCAATGCGTGTGGAAGGTTTCTTTTTGGCCAAGCCTGTGTGAAAGGGGATAAGGAAAGAACCTCCATACCCAGAGCACAGGTCCCCACACAGCTACCCTGAATGCCATCGCCCTCCCCCAGAACACAAGCCTGCCTGCCCTGACACTCGGCACCGGCAGCTGCTGCCTTTGCGGATGCCGCTGCAGTGCTGCCTTGCCTTCAATTAGAGGGTTAGAGGGCAGAAAAACGATGGCAAGGCACCATGATCTCCTCTGCACAAAGTCCTTATAGCCACGGGCTGCCTAAGCACTAAATTTAAAGTCAGCTGCTGAGGTTCTACATCAGCACATGGTTAGCACGTATGGTATTCTACCCCATTTAAGGGCCGGGAGAAGAGTAAGAGCCAACTGTGTCCAAAGTTAGCTGGAGGTCAAGTTAAAGCACAGCGAGACAGGCAGTATTACTGCCAAACTATTCGCTGGAGAGAGGTTAGTCAGGGAAAGGGAAGCAGGGCCAACTCCATGGGACACCTCAATACATAAGGGCTACGCAACTGAAGGTTTTGGAACTGAAACAACAGCAAACACGGACCACTCTCCCACCACGGTACTGCACATAGTCACATCTGCACCGCCTGGGCGCCACTCCACTCTGTGTTCAAAGCCAACAAATGGCTTTGAATAAAACTTGGTACCACTTAGCACACCACCAACGAGCAGGTAGTTGAAAGATGTTTAACACAATTACTTGAAGCCAGCACTTTAGAACGTTGGCAGCTTCGAAGAGACATAGATCACGTTTTCCGTGAGCTGTTTGCATGCAGAGTTTGGCACACCTACACCCAAAAGTGATGGCAACGGGATTTTCCAACGGAGGTCAGTAAAGGCTACCTGAACATTAAAATTCACTGTTTGCTTCTGCATGAAGCCAGCTTCTTCTCAATGTCATCTAGTGATAGGACAAGGGGCAATGGGTGTGAGCTGGAACACAGGAGGTTCCACATCAATATCAGAAAGAACTTCTTCACAATGAGGGTGACAGAGCACTGGAACAGGCTGCCCAGGGGAGTAGTGGAGTCTCTTTCTCTGGAGATGCTTAAAACCTGCCTGGATGTGTTCCTGTGTGACTTGGTCTGGGGGATCCTGCTCTGGCAGGGGAATTGGACTAGATGATCTTTCGAGGTCCCTTCCAATCCCTAATGTTTTATGATTCTGTGATTAAGTGGAAGTCTGCTTTTCATGAATAACTGGCGGTAGTCTGTGCATTTGTAAGAATCCCTTAAATAATATTATATAGAATTTAGGCTTCAGAGTCTGAAATCCAAAATTAGGCTTTCCAATAGTTTGTCTCTCACCTCAGCAGTTTGGCTTCACATGCAGACTTGGAATCGTCAATAGGATATCACCAGTGAGATCAGCAGGCATATAGTTCCCATGACTCACTGATGTAGAAATCTGCATTCCTTTGGGTGAGATTTGTCAAACTTAATATTACAGCTATCAATCAGCTGCATTTGTCTTTTCAAACCGTTGCAAAGTGATGGCAGATCTAAGCAAAACCCTAGTTTACAAAGCTCTAGAATTTTTCAGATCTTAGGTCTGAGGTGTTCTAAGGGTGTCAGGTATTCTAAGAATTGCAGGAGGTTGGTCCTGCAGATGTAGCATGGTGTAAATATGGCATAAACAAACTAATGAGACAAAACGTGACTATAGTAAGTGTTTACATGGAAGGAAATAAACTGATGCAAGAGAGACTGCAGCTCTCAGCATGGAGAGATAAACTCAAAGAGATACCAAAGCTCACCAGCACAGTAAGGCAGGGAAAACCAACTGCAAGTGCAGAGAAATAGACTCCTTCAGGCTACAAGATAAACAGCGAAAAAACACGCTGAGTTCCAGTTTCAGAAGTACATAAGCTACTTAGTCTGTGTCCTTTGCAAAAGTAAGAGAAGCAGTTGGTCTGGTTTGCAAAGGTGCCAAGGACAACAAGGGCTGAAACAGCGCATGGCACAGTGGTGGAGGCACCCGCATCCCCAGGAAATGATGCACCAACACTGTTCATAAGCAACACCCGGCATCAATACTGTCTCCCCTCCAAAAGCACCAAAGGATCAATTGTGTAGAAATATTAGTTTAACTTTTTCATCTTAAGTTCCAGAACTGGAAACACAGGGCATTTCATAGGGTGAAACACTCTCAAACGCCTTTGGTGGCATTTAGAACAAGATTTAACAGGGGCACCAGGTGGGCAGGACTGAAGAAGGCTTTCTCCACTATAAGTGACGTGAGTTAGTTATCTCCTCTGTCTCAACCTCAGCAAAATGCTCCTACCTCACAGTCCTACGTGGTTCAAGGAGACACGTGACGTTTTCTTCACTTTGAGGCAGCCCACGATGTTTTTTGCTCCAGCTGCTGAAGGTCTTTGCACAGGCACTGTGCTCTACATGCAAAACATCTGGAACAAGTCTGTGATTGGGATCTCCAGGGGTTTCCTACAAATTACCCTCCTCCATGAATATCCAAATTTAAAAATGTCAGAATGCAAATATTCAGACACAATCAGTGGAATTGTGATGTTTCCCAAGCTGGTCGCTAAACGCAGAAGCGCGTTACGAGCTGGTCTCCACTTCATCCAATGCCCTTTGGGTCTCCTTTCACGAGGGCAGAGACTAACAAGAATAACACAGCTCTGCTGAGGCTGTCAGCAGCCCCCCAGGGGACTTAACAGCCTTCAGAGCTGTGTCACATGTAGTGAGTCAAATTGGTTCCACAGGAAAATTGTTCCTAAGATGCCTAAAGTGCAACTTGTCTGTTAGATTGCAAAATCTTTAGAAGAGGAAAAAGAAAATCATACCTTTTAAGGGCTTGGAAAGTGTCTTGTGTGTGGCAGGTGCTCCGATGAATAAATGACAGGCTTCAGCAGGCAGAGCCACTTGCAGGTTCCTCCTGCCCCAGTGGCACCTGAGCTAATGATGTTGAGCTGGAGGCCTGTGTACCTGTGTACCCCATTACCCAGCTGTCTCAGAGCCAGCTGCTCCCCACACCTGCAAATCTGGGCAGAAAACAGCTCCCTTACATCTCTGACTGGGACTGGATGACTCCTGCTTCTCTTGCCCTACAGAAAACTACCCCTGATAGCAACTGAGTCTTTGAATCAAGTAGGATTTCCAACACTGCAGTGTGGTCTTTTTCCCCTCATAAGTTAAACTTTGCACAGCTTGAAAACAATTTGGGGAGAAGATGGCAACAGCTGAAGGAGTTTGGCTAGAAACTGTGTTCCCTCCTGATCCATCACGACTGCATTAGTAGCTGTGCGTGCAGACTCCCAGCTCGTTTGAAGGTGGTTGGGATGGCTTCAGGGTTTTGGCTTTTTTATACAGGCAGATTTTCATGCTTTGATATCTTCTCTGACATGACTTTTGATCCAGCAGAGGTGATGCTGACACTTTTTTCACTGGGAATATTTTATTTGTGTACAGTGCTGCTAGAGCAGTGCAGACGCCCAAGTTATTTTAGGGAAGCTATTTCACAGAGATGTCTCATAACAAATGTGATGAAAAGCAAGAACTCTGCTAAGCACAGTCAGTATGCCTTGTCATGGTCCAAACCAAGGCAGCTGGGTTGGCAGCTCATGGGGGCCTCCTCAAGTGACCTAGGAGGAGTGGAAGAGAAAGGACAGTGCAGCACAAATGGGTCTGGGGGATGTGGACAGTCAGAGGGGCACTTTGGAAGATCCAGGCAACTGGTTCCCCCGTAAAAGGAGTGAGGGTGAGGTGTCAAGCTGGCAGACTGACAAATTTGGGGAAAACCAAACAAATCCTGTGGAAAGTCTACTCTTTGTTGTCCCTGCCAGGGTAAAGCAGCGCAGGGAATGAGGGTCATCAGCTAAGGAATGCTGTATGCCTTGGGGAAACCCCTGCTGAAGGACTTTCAGCTAACTGAGAAAGCCAAACATCTGTATTTCTGCTAAAAAAGAGGCTGCATTACCTTCATCAAGCGCTTCAGCTGCAAAGGGAATAGTTCATAAAGGCAGAAGGAATTAAAGGACGTACTATTCAATGGGCCAGACTGATGTGCACACTGATGAGATACCCCTCAAATCGACTATAGGTCTGTTTTGGCTGAAATGGTCTCCTTTTTTCCCTAGGCCAATGTTATCTGTGATTTTTGTTGTTTGTAAGCCATGCCCTTTGCTGTGACCCCAGCCAGAACTGACACCAGGCGAAAAGGAGATGTGTATAAAAATGTTAATCAAAGACAAACAAGGACCAGAAAAAGGAAGAAGAACGACAGAGTCACTAATTTATGCGATTCTAGGGCTCATTGAGGCAAATGAATGTTGTGCTGATGTACGTCTCATCCCACCTAAAATAAATCCCAGCCTGACTGCAGCCTGCCTGCACACAGCGTAAAGACTCACTAGGGCACAATGCAAATTACACCAATGCTTACCAACGCAGCTGACCTCTGCACTAACCAAAGGAGAGAGGTGGGGCTCCATGCCCTTGTCTTCTCTTTCCTTTCCTAAGCTGATGAGGTAGGGTTGGGGCTTTTTTCTGTGTGTAATGACATGAAAGCGCCGTAGCTTGAAGCCAGAAGGCATCACAGAGCTAATCTAGCCTGGATTTATATTCATGCAACTTTTCCAGTTGGTATAGGCACCCAAGTGCAAGGCTCTGTAGTGGGACTTCCACCAGAGGAAGTCTGGCACAGCTTTACCTTACGAGGGAAAACCATCCAACCAAGCGAAATCATTCCAGTGCAAGAGCTTGTTTGCATGAAGCTGCTCAGAAAAGTTGATCTGAATTTTTAAGTGGATTAGTAAACTGCATTAATTAAAGCCCTTTGTGGGAACTGTCAAAATTAGAGTGGCTTTGATTTTATTTGGCTTACTTCTTTTCTAAGGCTAAGTCATATTAAGGCCACTTTAATTGTGAAACCAGAGGTTTAATGCAGTTTGGCTAATTCACTTTAAACGCCTGCCTTTAGTTAATTTAAATCAACTCTCCTGATGGTCCCTGTATAGACATGACTAAGGAGAAGTGAAGACCACTGACACAGAGACACCTAAGGATTATTTTGGAAAAAAATGGAAACATTCCACTAGCACGTGCAGGATTTCACTATTTTTGTCACCAGCCAGCTTTGGGAATTGCAGGTGACAAAGTCAGCGTTCAAGGAGACACCCGGAGAAACAGATCTTCAGTGCTGAGCTACAGATGCTCATTAGACACAGGATGGCCAGTACTGCCAAGAAACTGTACTCCAGCCTAAAATAAAAGGTGACAAGTTAAGAAAATGCCCCTCAGCCTTCAGCAAGAACAGGGCTTAGACCACAGGCTGCAGACAGGAAAGAAGACAGTTGCCTTAATATGTAAAGAGTAAGTTACGTTTCATTTAAAGCGCTGCTGACAAGTTCTGCATCCTTTGCCTCTCACAACTTAGAAGGCACAAAAATACTAGGAAAATGCTGATGAAGGGGCCCTGCTCTTTTTTGCCTTGGAAACAACATGCAAATGTGTTTCGGGCATGGTACAAGGCTACGTAGCCATGCAGCAGCCTGAAGCTCGGAAATTTGGGACATGGAGGCATACAGGTCACTTTGCACAACATCAGGTTCAACCCCAGCTCTGAGGGAGCTTAGATCTGCCAGACCATCCCAAAGTGATAACTACGAACTTGAGCAATCAATGTAAATCTTTGAAAACTCTCTACTTCTATAGGTGCAAGTCATTTTCCTAAGACACTTCAGTACCTACAACAATCTAGAACCTTCTTGCATCTTTTGTTTAAATGACTGGCCTCATGCAAGAGCACAGCAGCCAGTTACCATTGCAGTGAGCAGCGTTTGCAGTGGCAGGGTTCCTCTCTGAGCAGATGAATGATGAGAGCAGGGAACTGCTGTGTTAAATGAGAGGGAGTACAAGACACGATTCTTGTACTGTTGAGGTCCATTTTTTTACTGAATCATACGGCAAATGGCAGCCTAAGTGAGAGTAGAGGTGGTGATTAGTAGGACTGGGTCTATTTGGAGATGGCTGTATGCATGACTGAGCATGAATGCCTGATCATGAGTGGGTGTAACTCCACTCAAAGGGACTGAGCTGAGGTAGCAATGATTAGCTGCCACGCAAAAGAAGTTATTGTCTCTGTGATGCTGAAGTTACACTGTACTTAATAGTTCATTGGCTAAGTGCATTCAAATGGTTGATATTGCCACGACTGGAAATAGTCATCCACGTAATTAGTTTCTCCAGCCTAAGCCAAATGGAAAATCCCCCTGTGAAGCACTCTTAAACCGGCTGCTGTGCCAGCATTGATCAGTACAGTCCTTTGACTTTGCAAAGATGCTCCACTCTTCCCTACGAGGACACAAGGTCCCTTAATCCCCTCTCTTGTCACAGTACTTTATCAAAGCCATTTTAACAATCCTCTGGAATCTTCTCTGGATAACCTGACCCCAAGATTCATAATGGCAGCTGCTGAAATCAATGTAAAATGTGACAAGGCTGCTACCCGGCAGTGATCTTAATTCCAAGCGTGTGACAAGCGGGACAGGGGATGACTCACCCCTTGTAAGAAATCCTGTGTCACAGGTTTTAAGTGACACCTTTTTCCAGAAGAACCTGAGCTACCTGCCTGTAATGAATGATCTTCAGGTGACCTGCTCTCCCTTCTCTGGGAGTCATGAATATTTGACTTAACAAATTAATTGGTTCACTCCCTTCATAAGAAGACAGTTACCTTTATATGTGGAAAGCACGAGGCTGAGAATAAAGAAAAATAGACCACAAAGGAAAGTATCTGGTTTTCAAGTAATTTTGCTCTTCAGACGGTTAGGCCAGACCCTCAGCTGCAGCTGAGGAGCACTATTTAAATCAACAGTTTTACCATTCCATCACTTTCTATCTCACTGGTCCTATTTTGCAGGCAACAACACTCAGAGTCTAGACTTGAGCCTAGAATCACCCTCCACTTGTGTTTAGGAGAGATGTTAGACTGTTTTACCGCATGAAGCTGAAGAATTCAAACTGAACTTCTCTCATCAGAAAGCACCTGAGGTGTCAGGTCTGGAAAGCAGAGAACCAGCCCAGGTCCTTAACATCAGCATAACCACATCACGAAGCAGTATCATTCAGCATTTTGCAATGGTGGTGTTCAGCAAGATAGACAGGTGACACTGCATGGCATCAGCATCAAGCCCAGCTCTGCAGGAGCTGAGATCTGCCAGACTATCCCAAAGTGTTACCAGACACTTCCTAGAAGGCAGCCCAGCCTAGCTCAGCCACCTTCCAGTGTCTTTGCTTCACAGGGACAGAGCTGGGGTTTGTAGTAGCTTTCTTAACACCCTGGCACGTGGTTTTGGAGGGAGAGGACCCAGGTATAAGTGTTTGGTGCTAATATCACGCTCCAACATCTACAAGGGAGTAAAACGGCAGTCAGAGGTGGTGCCAGCATTTTGCTGTTGCTGTGTTATTCTACCTGTTCTTTTCTTTAAGTCTTTTTGTTAAGACTTCAGCAGCAGGGATACACTCTGGAAAGGGCTGCTTGGACGCTCGTAGCCTTCCTCGTGTGGTTTTAAATCCTGTGAAGAGCTCACTAAGCACAGGCAGTACTTAAATTTCCACACACCACTTACAGTCATCCCCAGAAGGTTGATTCTGCTGCAGTTCACAGCAGGGTATCAGGGTCTCAAGCCACATCCATCTGCTTGCTTGTATTTACTTCTGTATTCTGTGCTTTTGATCTATCATCAGATGGATTATTGAGCCCTGCAATTATCTTTCTTTTCATTTTCTTCTTTCCTGACTCTTTTAGCAAACAAATATGTCTTGACTTCTTGTGTGTTGAGATGCTCTGTCTAGTTCACTGTGGTGGAAAGTGTAAATCTGCTGCCTTTGGAAACCCTGCAACCAATAGCAGGGAACACTTGTCCCCTGGACATTTTGTTCCAGTTCCACTCCAGTGACTGCTCATGAAAGAAACAAATTTTTGGTCTGGATTCATGCAAGAACAGAAAAGCCTGTTCATTCCTTGTCTTCAGGCAACCTTCTCAGAGATCACAGCAAGAGGATTGATGGAGAGCCTCAGTGCCTCCTGGACAGGAATGCAGTAGGTGATCAGACCATCAGTAGTGCAAGCACACTGGCACAGTCAGGTGGCTACTGTGCCCCAAAAGATACCAAAACCTCTGAGTGCCACACTCTATCTGCTTACTGATGTCCCTCCTGCAGCAAACCATGTCATACCTGCGTCTAAACCGGTGTGAAGCCCAAGGAGCTTCCACCTCAAAGGGCCTCATTTTTGTTTTGCTGTTTCTCTGCACTTTCTGTGACAGTATGAGAAAACTAATGTAATGAGAGGTTTCTACAAAAAAGAGCGTACTGTGTTCACTGGGTTGAACTGGCATACCCAAAGCCTCCATGCTGATCCTGGTCCTCAAAAGCAAGTCTCTCCCCTACTGGCTATTTGTGATGGTAAGGCATCTGTTTTCATCACAGAGAAGCCAACCTGCATTTTTTCCAACACCTCTGGTGCAGAGAATCCCTGTTTTGTTGTCCTTCTGCAGCAGAAGGGAAATGGATGAGGTAGAGTGGTGGGGCTTTGATGATGTTCTTTCAGTGTTCCCTTTGTTTCATTCTCTTTGTTCACTCTGTCCTTAAGTGAGGAAAAGCAGGTTTGTTGTCAGGTAACAAAAGCTGCTACCTAAAAGGAGAGTTGGAATGAGGGTGAAAGACTAGATCATGTGTCCACGAACTGAGAAGGGACACGTGCCAAGAACTACCAAAAGGCCTACTCATGGCTGCTCTTAACAGAAGATACTGAGGCTCATGGAACTCTTTAGCAAAAGAAAAGTCCCCTCCCCAAAAGGTTTCCCCAAATGACAGCACAAACCAGAAGAACTTCTCAATGATTTTATGAATCTCAAACTTTCTTCTGAGATGTTTGGCACAGAGTGATTAAGCAGTATGGAATTCCCTTTCTCCATGGCTACCGCAAGCCTGTTGGACCATATCAGGGTACAGATCAGGAGTATATGTGTTTCTGAGTCTTGAAGTCAATGTCCTTCTAGAAAGTTGCAGCACACTCTATCTGAGGGTTAGAGGAAGGAGAGGACAGGTGCATGCCTTGGTCCAGTCATGTCCCTGTTTGGGGATTTAGCTCTCAAAGACAGGAGGATCAAAGGACAAAGCAGCCATCTCCCCACATCCCTTCCATCACCAACGGCTGTCCCTGCCTTATTGGATAGGGCTTTACCAGCTTCACATCAAGGCTGTCCATCTCATGTCTCCCTGGTAGGAAGGAGACGCTCATCCCAAGCCAAACATATTACCAATCCCACTGCAACAGGAGTCACCACCAGTGGTTTCCTTGCTGTGACCTGGACACTAGGTCTGTTGCCAGGAGCAGAAGTGTGGTCCAGCCCCTGGCTGCCTAGGGAAAAAGGATGTGTGCCTTTCGTTGATTTGAGACCATAAGATGGTAACAGGGTATAGCTTGGAGCTATCTTATCTGGCCTGTAGCACGCTGACAGCTCTGTCTGAGTGTTGAAGGAAGGAGAGAGCAGGAGGGTACCAAGGTCTGGCTGTGTCATTATCCAAGCATTCTGCTGCAACAGCCAGGAGACGCAACAGAGGAGCAACAACCCTTCACCACCAGGGACAATCCCTGGCCATTCCTCCCCTGCCGTCCTCTCAGTCCTTGGTCACCTGGCTTCTTGTCTGCCAGTTTGGTCTGAAACTCAGAAGAAACCATTAAAAAATGA
The DNA here is from genome assembly GCA_028565055.1 of Phoeniculus purpureus. NCBI lineage: Eukaryota > Metazoa > Chordata > Aves > Bucerotiformes > Phoeniculidae > Phoeniculus > Phoeniculus purpureus. Next base: position 50,655,798 of record JAOXOE010000343.1, on the reverse strand, counting down.
ATAAGCTAATGGATTGACTGGCTGAATAACAACTGGCAGTAGTGGGGTGGGAAATTTGGTAGCTACAGCAGTTAAAGAAAAGGACTTCAGCAGAAGTTAGAAAAGAATTTAAAGCAGCAAGCCCTATCCACTGCCCCATTTTAAAGATCTGTGTGGCACTTGCTGTTGAGATTCGTGGGTTTGGAGACTAAATCCTGGAAGAAAAATGCTTGTCAAGTGGACTGAAGGCAGTATTTCACACTGAAAGAGATGCTCAGTGCCAAACCCCACATCCACAGGTGGCTGACAGTGCTGAGCACGGCTCACGTCTTTTTTCCCTGCAACAAAGCAAAGATTTTGCAGGGACTATCCTGTGCTCCACACTTCAGTTGAACACTAGAAAGAAACACGCGGAGTAGTTTCCATCTGCTTGGTTCACTGCAAGCTGTTAAATACAAGCTCTTTAACTTGACAGGACCAGAGGCAATGGGCACAGATCCAAACACAGGAGGTTCCCTCTGAACATCAGAAAGCACTTCTTTATGGTGAGGGTGACCAAGCACCAGCACAGGTCGTCCAGGGAGGCTCCATCCCTGGATATATTAAAAAACCATCTGGACATGATCTTGGGCAAGTGGCTTTAGGTGGCCCTGCCTGAGGAGGGGCATTGGACCAGAGGACCTCTGGAGGACCTCTGGTCCAGTGTCAAACTTGCTGTGATTGTGTGATTCAGGCACATGGGGACTTATTACTGCAAATAATCTGACACATACCAACTTTTTAAAGCAAATTAACTTTCCAGGTTTGGCCCAAAAGCAGCCACTCCAGTAACTGACTGGACCAGTCAGTTTGCATGATGCCACAGACAGCGGATTCACAAAGAGCAGACAAGAGCCACATCCTCTATGTGCAAACTCTGACCTTCTTTTAGAGACCTCCAAAATGGCCAAAAACTTACATTTCTCAGACTATCAGGTTATCATTTTCAGGCCATGGACCATCTATTTCTGTCTGAAAGAAGATGTTGAAACACTGTAATCCCCATGAATTTTGCACTTGCTTTACTTTCCGTGTCTGCACAGGGTGCAGAGCAATGCCAGCTCAACCCTAAGTGTTCTCAGGTGGGACAGGCAGCTTCAGAATCTGGGAGACCTTATGAGAGCTTCTTCCTGCACTTGCTGTCACCGGCAGTTCGTGCCTTCAGCTAAGCTCCAGCTAAGCCTGTGGATTTCGTGGTGCTCTGCTGAATCCAGCACAAGACCTAAACTATTTAAAGCTCTTGTTCATTCATCATTACTCATTTCCTCCTTTTACCCAGAAATCATCGTCCCATAGTGAAGACACTGTTTAAACCCTCTCATACCTAAATGCACACGATGTAAGAGAAGGAGTAAGTGCACCCTGGCCAGGTTTACAGGCTGTAGGAGGTACCACAGCTTAGAGATGACTGCACAACTCTGGGTGCAGAGTTTTTTCACCTGTTCCCTCTGCAATAAATCCTTTGGAAATCTGGCATAGCTGAGACTTGAGTAAGGGGCTTTTTGGCTCTCATCATGAAATGTAGAGACAGTCAGAAAAGTTACTGCACAAACTTGGCACCGAGGTCTGTGTTCTCTGTGGGTCCCCTGAGGCATTGGTGCTGGGCTTAGGAATCATCTGGATTTTTTTCTCTCTCTTCTCTGTAGCTAGGGATGTGCTAGCCATGCCACACTCCGCTCTCCTGCCTCTCCCACCGCACTGCCAGTTAATGTCTGATTCCAGAAGCTTTGCAGTTGGCAATGTTTTAATAAGCAGAAAGAACACAGCTTGATTCTCAGGTAACAGGCTGAGCTGGCTGTGCTGGCAGCCAGATTAAAAAATCATGGTATTGACTTGAAGACTGAGTGAATTTGGAATAGAAATTGTGGAGGAGGAATAAATGTAGCATACCAGGATGTCACTTTTACATTTCCCAGATGATAACTGCAGTTTAGGGTGGAGAATCTCTGACAGTGACACCCTCTTTTAAGCATCCAGCATCTATGCCCTTACTTGGTCCTCCTGCAAACCCCTGCTTTCCCAGCTCTGTCTGACTCACTTTGTGCATTCTTCAGAAAACACATCGATGCAGGCTCTGCTTAGTAGAGTTACTCAAGTTGGTTTCCAAGTTAGAACCACCTCTTTGTGAGGAGGTGGCTGGGTTAAGAGACAAGAAGTTTGTGCTTGCTGGGCAAGGACGTGTAAAAGCACTCGCTGGGAATAAAAGCTGCAAGCTAAACAGCACACATCTGACCGTGCTGCACAACACACAGTGCCTGGAAATTCCTGTCCTGCCCCTCACCACAGTACCTTTGAGGACATCCAAGATAAGTTTGTTGCACCACTATCTGATACAGCATTGACCAGGGTATTTATTCTTAGGAAGTAAGTAGATCAGCTGGAATCATCTCAGTTGACTGAGATATTTGGGATGTCAGCAAGTGGAACTGTAGACAGAAGAGATGGTTTCTGCAGGGCAAGACCACAGCTGGGTGTGTGACAGCAGCTTGCCCACAGTGCCCCAGAACAGACAGGAAGGAGAGCTGTGGCAAAAAGGCAAGCCGAGGGCTAAAAGTAGCTTGTGTCCTTTTGGGTGGCAGGATCAGTTCTTGCTGGCAGACCCTATGGCACTGAAAGATCTAATTTATTTTCAGGAAAGGGTGAAAAGGGATTAAAAGCAAGAATCAGGCTTTTTACTTTCCTGGAAGAGAGAGACAGTTTGATAATAAGCCTCTTTCCTGCCGGCAGCTCAGGGCAATGTACTTCCAAGAGCATGTCTCTCTGGAAAACAGCCTTGGCGAGTGCGCTCTACCCTCTAGAAATCTTGTTAGAGTGTGAAAGCAAATGTCTGTGTGTGAAGGATGCTAAAGCCTCTTTCAGAAGGTGAGATGCTGACCCTGCAGGGAGGGATGTTCACAAACTGACCTCCAACACAGCGTTTCTGCCCCCAGGAGAGAAACACATTCCCCTCTGTCCACTGCACCTGCTCCCAGAGGCAACCTCTATCTTGCAGGGCTCCAAAGACATGTTAAAACAAGTGTCTCTAAAAGACATCAAATCAGTGCTTTATCAGGCCACATTTGGCACCAAAGATCAAAACAAAGCCTACATGAAAATCATTTGCGACGTGTGATTAAGGGAAAAGTCAAAAGCACAGTGAAGACAGCCATTTGTTTGTGTTTGCAGCCTGATTATAACAGTCCTGGAGAACCAGAATATGAACATAACGATAAAGAAAGCTCAGAACACTGTACTCCACTGTCCAGACCCTGTATAATGTAAAATGAATAAATGTTCCTAATGGAAAAAAGAGAAATTAGTTATTTTTACATTTTCTTTTCATAGCTCCTCTGTTATTAATAATACATTTTGAGAGTTATTTCCAGCCATGCCCCTAGATCCAGTACATTAATTACACGTAAAAAGATGAAGACCCACATATATCTTAGTGACCAGTCCTATAAATACACTGCTGAAAGTTAGCAATCATTGTCATAGCCGGCTGAAGAGAGACTTGTTAACTAATTACAGATCAAATTGCGCGTTAGAGTTACAGCCATTTGCAAGATATTACAGCAAATGTAATGTTCCTGAGAGATAATATTGACAGTCCTGGAAACTTAAGTAGCTGCCACAACCTCTGATGCTCGGTCAGCACAAAACCAACAGGTTTCACTATTCACTAATTCAACACTATTCCCCTGTTACAGCTCAGATTGGACTAGGTAGAAACGCTACCTAGAAAGGGTCGTTCCTTGGTCACGGAGTCTGTGACGTCTCAAGACATTCAACTGGGGTGAACCTATGTCTGGCGAGGGCTGATCTGAGATCTCACCACATGCTGCAGGAGAGACTACCAGGCACTACTACTTCGCTGCACTTAGGCACTCGTTCTCAATCTGTCCTCCTTGGGACTCACAATAATGCTTAACCCATTGAATTTCTAGATCCAAAATCCTACAGAAGATGCACTCATCGCAACACAAATTACTCCAGCAGACATGGTAAAACCTTGGTTGTCACTGTCTGATTTTGTGTTTCACGGTACTCAGCGTGATGGGACCTCGGTTAGTAGTTTTGCCACAATATAGAACAGACAGAATAGCATCAGAGGCATTATGCTTCTGAAAGCTGTATCTCAACAGGGTGACTTAATGCTGCCACAGTGAAGCAGATTTGGTGGATTACATGTGCCTACTAATAAAACCTCATAAGTAGTTTAAAATTACAGATAACTTGAGAAAGAGGAGGAAGTTGAGAGTTGCAGTTGATAAGCCTGAAAGACAGGATGCCATCCAGAGAGATGGACCTGGAGAGGCGAGTCCAGATGAACCTTATGAGGTTCAACAAGGCCAGGTGCAGAGTCCTGCAACTGGGCCGGGGTAACTGGCATGATCAGTATCGGCTGGGAGAGGATCTACTGGAGAGTAGTCCTGTGGAAAGAGACTTGAGGGTGCTGGTGGATGAAAAACTGGACATGAGCCACCAGTGTGCAATCACAGCCCAGAAGGCCAATCACATTCCGGGCTGCATCAAAAGAACTGTGGCCAGCAGATCAAGAGAGGTGATTCTGCCCCTCTACTCTGCCCTGGTGAGACCTC
>JAOXOE010000343.1:50628142-50641934 GCA_028565055.1 Phoeniculus purpureus | reverse complement strand
TGTTAGATAGTTTTGTCCTGCTCCGGCAGGGGGGTTGGACTCGATGATCTCTTTGGGTCCCTTCCAACCCCTAACATATGATATCAGTAATCCCAGCAAGGCTCATCCTCCTAATCTGCTCTCTCTGTAACCTGCTGAGCCACCCACAGGGCTGACTTTTGAATGTGTGTAGAGTTTGCATGTTGTCATTATAGAGATTTGTCCCGTTGCTCGGCCATTGTGCTCGCAGACATGCTTAGGCTAAGTGTCCCTAAAGAGCTCACCTTATACAAAGGCTTAAATTAAACACTGAGGTGTGGCTCGGCCAAGGCAGTGCATCACACAGCGAGCAGGTTACTGACAGCCCAAGTAGCTTTCTAGACTAATGAATCACTTATCAGTCTGAGAAAACATATCCTGCTGCTCCAGAAGGTCAAACTGGCCTTTATTTTGCTCCTGGCGATGCAAGTGCTGATTATAGTGCAGTAGCCGAGACAGGTAATTCATGTCAAAAGGAGGAGAAAGTGGCTTTGATTATTGATGTGTTGTCATCGCAACATTCAGTCTTTCTGTTCATAGCTATTCATGTGAGTTACAGCAAACAATGCCCGCTCCTGGCATTAACTTCCCCCCCAGGCACCTATTACTCAAAATGCACAATGGCCAACGGGACACCAGAAGACTTGCTGTTGGTCTATTGACCAGGGGCAGCCTTGTATTGCACAATAATAATAAAGTAGCATCAAAAGACATTTTTTTCAGAAGAAGTTACCAGGCTGGTAGCCCATGAGGATAGAATCCTCTGCTTATTGCTTTTAACATCATCCACTTCTGCCCTGACCCCAGCAACAAGGGAGCAAACCAGGAAATTGTCCGCACTGGAGGCACTGGGGCAGAAGCATTCAATGGTGCATCTCATCATAGACAAGAAGGACTATTTCACCGTATCTCCATTTTGTTAGAGGATTGTCACTAAGAATAATGTAATAGGTTGCTAAGACCTTTGTTGAAATCACAAGGCAAACAACGTCCTGGTCACCTCCACACCAGCTCAAAGAAAGAGCTGCTAGTGATTTGGTGTGTGTCACTATGAGTCCTGTAGTTCTGAAATGTTTCCTAAAATCCCAGCCCAGGGAAGACTGAGATTAAGCCCAGCTTGATAAAAAAGGTTCACTTGATGGGGCTAATTAGATCCTCCATACTCTTTTGAATTGACCTGATCACTGCAGTTGTCACAGACTGGGGATTTCAATGAGTCTGACACTAGGTTTTAACACATCTGACTATAAACTCTGAGCTGAATGTGGAAGGTATAAAAGTGAATTTCTTAGCAGACTTAAGAGAGACTTGAGTCACTGAGGTGAGCAGCTCCAGTGCTGGCACGATCAGCAGCAGAGAGCTCTAGTGTAGTGCACAGGGGAGTTTCCTGAACCAGAGAAATCTCAATGAAGTACTAAGATCCACTTCTATAAACTAGATTTGAAGGGGGAAGGGGATAAAAGCTGTGCTGAACACACAGGGGCACATTTAAAATACCCCCATAGTAATGCACACAACACCTTACCAGTGGGGGTAGGGCATGGAGACCAGCAGAGCAGCAAAGACTTAAGGGTTGTTGGTGCATTAGAAGTCGTGGAAGGAAGTGAGAACAGTCACACAGGAATTAGAGTTCATCCCCAGTAAGTATGGAAGGTTCAATAGCCCAGCAGTAGTGCATCTACACGAATGCATGCAGTATGTGTAACAAACAGAAGAATCTGTAAGCTCCCCTGTGTATCTGGAAAGCTGAAGTGTTTGTATACAGAAACACAGTGGGATGACTGACACAACTGGAGTGCTACAATGGATGGCTCTGGCAACTTCGTAAGGGATAGGCAAGGAAGTGATGGGCAGTGGGGTAACCCTGAATGTTAGGGAGCGTTTTGGCTGTATAGAAATTTATGATGAGGATGAAAGAGTTGAGTGTTTATGGGGGAGAATGGTATGAAAGGCAAACAAGATAGATATCATGGTGGGGGTCTGTTTTAGACCATCCACCCAGGATGAAGAGGCCAGTGAAATACTCTGTAAGCAGCTAGAAGTATCTCCATTGCTGTGTTCCCATGGGGGGCATCAACTTCCCAGATGTCTGCTGGACATACAATATAATGGAGAGGAAACAGCCTAGAAGGTTCCTGGAGTGTGTGGAGAAGAATGTTCTGACACAGCTGGTAAGTGAGCCAACTAGGTAAGGCTCCCTGCCAAAGTCAGTTTTGTGAACAGAGAAAGACTTGTGGTCTGCTATTAAATGATAGTCTTTAATTCTTGGAGAAGTAAGGAGTCTGGTTTAGGAGTCTGGTTGGCAGAGTGTCTTGGGAGAAGACAAAGATGCCCGGGAAGTCCGGATATCCTTCAAGAAGGACATCTATAAGGTGCAGGAGCAGGCTGTCCCATAGTCCTGTAAGATGAGCTGGTGGGGCAGAAGACTGTCCTGGCTGAACAGAGAGCTTTGGCTGGAACTCAGGAAGAAAAGGACCATTACGCCTATGGAAGAAGGAGCAGGCTGCTTGGAATTACTACAGGGTGATGAAGTATCTCGAGCACAATTCTTCCAAGGAGCAGCTTAGGGAAATGGGGTTATTTAGTCTGGAGAAAAGGAGGCCCATGGGAGACCTTATCACTCTTTACGACTACCTGAAAGGTGGGTTTTACTGAGGTTGGTGTCAGTCTCTTCTCCTAAGTAACAAGGAACAGGATGAGAGAAAATGGCCTCCAGTTGTGCCAGGAGAAGTTTAGACTGGATATTAGGAAAAATGTATTCACCGAAAGGGTTGTCAAACACTGGAACAGGCTACTTGGGGAAGGGGTGGAATCACCATCCCTGGAAGTATTTTAAAGATATGCAGATTGTGAAACGGTGCTCAGTGACATCGTTTAGTGATAGGTTTGGCAGTGCTGGATTAACGGTAGGACTTAATGAACTTAAAGGTCTTTAATCTAAAAAGTTCTAGAATTCTATGAATAGTCACATCATACATGATACCAGACATGTAAGTGCATGGATCTGTCACACAGCCCCTATCCTCAGGGGAAACGACTCTAAGGAAGAAATGCCTGGTGCCACCCAGGTTTGGGGGTCTGGAGGAAGCTCTTCCACAGCTACACAGAGTATTTAGCACAGCCCCAGACACTCAAAATGCCACTTGCATAACTGACAGCCCTCTGGAAGTGGTTTTTCATTTATTGCAACACCACAATTTTTCCGTTTCCAAGACATTTTCGTGTATTTTGGAGTGAAAGGACATTTACTGCCACTTTTATGTGTAAGCTGCCTACAGCTCCAGATTACTTGGGGTATAAAGCAGATGAGCAAAAGGCCTTTAAACCAGTGTTGTTGCACCTCTGATCTTGATTGATGTTGACACCAATTAGCAGAAAAGGAGTCTTCCAGATAAAGGAATAGAAGATTTTATTAAGCCCTAAATGCCAAGAGTCAGAATTCAATGCAAAATTCATTAGTGCGTATGGCAGGAGCCCTACCAGCTATTGCCAAGGGGTTAAAGGGAAATAAAAATTACATAAATAAGATTTTTCAGAACTTTTAAATCCTAGCTTAAACAGTAAATGTGTTCCAGTGATTTTAACTAGCTCTTCTATACACTTGCTTGCAAAGGCTGTTCTGTTGCACTCCATAGTTTTAATCAAAGGCAACTCCTGAAGTCAGTTGTGCTCCTCTGAATGATGAGGAAAAAGGAAAACAGAGATCACATGTCTTTCATTCAGCTCTAAACCCATTTGTGTAAACAGAACATTTATCAGGTACAGGGAGAGTTCCTCACATGGCATACATATAGATTTTAAACATAGAAACAGACACGTACATACCTATCTGAGATCCAGCTCTGACTTAACATCTCTGGCTCACGCACAGAGAGCGATGCAAACACGACGACAAATGTCTTTGCAGACTTTCACCCGTAAACCAGTGCTGAGAAAAACAAGGGCGCTTTGCAAGTTTCCTTTCAGTTTAACAAAGAGCTGAAGCAATACCTGAAAGTTTTTTAAAAGTAAAGATTAAATATTATTTTTATGAACCAGAAGTGAGCCTGTGACAGTTAGGAGTCTGAAGAACTCTGAGCACCTTTTCTGTAAAGGAAGTGCCACAGCTGCCTGTTCTAATTCACAGCTCTCAGACAAACTCTGCTGTGGAGCCAGAGCCAATGTCTGGGCAAGCTGAGGCAGTTCTTTCCTATGGCTTCACATCACAGCACTCAGAAATCATTTTGCATATTCACAGCTCTCCATGTTCACTAGCTCATGGTTTGCTTCCTAGTGCTAGCTCTTCAGCTTTGTAAGGAAAGTGCTAGGTCCCATTTCTGCAAGATGGCACACCTGCCTGTCCACAGCATTTCATTCCTCCCTCTTTACATGCTACTTGCTCTTTCAGTTCAAAGGACTGCAAACAGGAACGCTAATTCTGTGCAATTCAATTTATCCAATGATAATTCAATTTCAACGTGTTCTAAGACATGTTCGTCCACCAGCAGAGGATCCTGATTATCATCAATTTACATCTCCTTGTAGAGTCCCCAGGGCAGACGCTGATTCTGAGTTTACCTTCCAGTCTTATTTATTGCATCAAATGTCTTCAGAGTTTTTGACAACAACATCCTACACTCACATCTAGAAATTTACTGCCACTTCTTGCTTGGTGTGAATATTAGAGGCTTGGTTTATATATCGCTCATCTTCAAGGGGTAAGCACTGAAGTAAAGATTCCCTTTACCTGGCTAGTGCTATTCTCCTGAAAAGTCTTAATCCTGTATTTACTTTTAAAATTAAAGTATCTCATTGCCACTTTTGCACCATTTCTTCCTGCTCCCCAATCAACCATTCTCCCTTCTTTAATACATACCTGTTGTCTCCCTGCTGCTTATGGCAATGAGCCTGGAAACTCTGGTTAGAAAAAGGAGCATAATTCTTGAAATGGGGATGTAGGACTCTGAGGAACACGTTACGTAACCTCCTACTCCGACCTGACACTGCATTGCATCAAACGTATTATGCTCTCGGAGTATTTACGTGTTGTGTAAATGAAGATGGATGCCTGCTCTTTGATAGTAGTTACCTAAGCTGTGCTGGTTTTCATCTTGATCATCCCTCTTGATGTGTCATTCTTATAATAGCAAACCTTTTTTCACCAAAACATTAAAATGTGGAGAAAAAGATGGCTCCTGTTCTAAGTGTAAAACCCACCTAGCTAAACCTTGGAACTGGAGTTAGAACCATCAGTCCTTCAGCTGCAAGTGACACACTGTAGAAAGCTGTTCCCTCCTTTAGAGGGAAAAAATATAGAGGAATCTCTGACCAAGGATTAGACACTATGACCACCCCGTGTGTATGTTCACAACAACAGAGAAAGCATCTATGCAGAGAAGTCCTAGGCATGGTCTCAACCTCTGCACCTCTAGATGGGCGTCTCTTTCTCTTCTCACAGAACTATGGAGAGATGTTTGGGAAATCAGTAGATTAACTGTATTTTAGTTCTCTTTCTTTTGCTTCTTGGCGAGGAAAGGACGGAAAAGCTTTGCTGCAGAAATTCAGCTTATGAATCAGATTCTCATAGCTCTGCTGGAGAGCTCCTTGGAAGATGAGAGCGTGGCATTTACAAATTTGAAATAATGGGGCATTGAGGCAATCACACAACAGATAAACCCTCAGTTGGTTAATTAAAGGAAAAATGATTCTCAGTTAAAAATCTATTTGCAGGGAGTCAGATCTATTCAGCATTACTTACAGATTGTGTTCTCCCTTCTTTACAAAGAAAACACAATTTCATGGGATGTCAAATTTACAGTATGGCAACAAGAATATTTTAAAGCTTTCTGATGCAGAGACAAGGCAGAATTTATAACTGTGTCCCTTTTCCCACTTTGGAGTTACCTTTAAGCAGCCACACAATGAGTAGAAAATTAAAATGGATTGTTTTATCACATATATCCATATATAACAGGTCCCCAGCAGGAATGCTTACGTCACCATCCCTGTCAGATCCAGAAATCCCGCTAAATTCCTAACATCATAGCTGAAGACATGCAATCCTAGATATGCAAGCTGTCAGTAGTTTATGAAAGGCCTCTTATCAGGACCAACACTCACAGTATCTGCAAATGTTGAGGGGCCCTCAGCTGTCAAGCACAAAGTCCCCATCCAGCTGTGTGGTAAGTGTAACTGCCAGGTGCTAAGTCTACAAGCAAAAAATAAGGGGATAAACAACAGCTATCACCAGGACACACGAGCCTGACCGGAGGAAAAAATGTGGGCAAGATAAGAGTTGTTGTTAAATCTGATCCTGTTGTCATTGCACCAGTTGCTGATAGGGAACACCAGGAGGTGACAGTGGTCGTACCCTTATTTCTGTCCATATGTCATCAGGCTGAATGGTCAGTTTAGACTGTGGTAAAATGTGAGGCACTGCCAATAATCTTAACAGCTACTTTTTCAGCCTATGAACGACAAAAATTGTGGTGGGTAGAAACGGTAGAAGTGGGGACATGTGAATGAATCTAGTCCATGATCCAAACTGTCTTCAGTCATGCCTGGCAAAAGTAAGTACAATAATCTACATCAGGCATCTGTTATCAACAACATCCCTAGAAACTTAGAAGGTACTACAGTAAGTTCCATGAACTTTTCTATCTTATAATAACCAGAGAACCCTTTAGTACCCACATTTTTGTATGACAGAGTAGCTGGAAAATGTGTAAAATGTTGGATATAGGAAATACAAGTAGGATTTTCTTCACCTGTAAAGTCACTTATTGAGTGAGGATTTTTTTTCTGAACTGATCACAGAAATCACACTTGGATGGAAATCTATGACAGCAGAGTCCACAAGAGCAAACAAGCACCAACAGCTAGGCAGAATGACTCTATTGACTGTCCACAGGCAGATACCAGTGCAGACCAATCCTTTGATTGCCTAAAGTGTGCAAATTAGAACCAAAGTGTAAATCACACAGTAAGCTACAAGAATTTGAGAACATTGATCACTTTGAGTCAGTCATTTGAGGAGTGAAATCTCTCAAGAATGGTAAAACTGCCAGTCTTGATTATATCTGACAGCTGAGTAGGTAAAATGCCTTTGTTGAATGACAAATACCCAAACACTTCAACCATTTACTGTGGACTGTTGTCAGTATGCTAATGCATGCACGTCATGGCACTCCAAAATTCAGAGAAGGATGCTTCAGAGCCATCAACAGTAGCCCTGTGTCCGTATGGCATCATCTTCACAAATGGCTTTAGCATCTGACCTTAATTAAATTAGTTACCACCGTTTTTTAAATGGCTCCTAATACGAGAGCAAGCTGGACTGTTCCCAGCAAGCCCCTGCTGTTTTAGTGCTTGACACCACTGATCAGTTCCAAGAGAGCCTTGGGAGGGCACAGGCAGAGACTCTATGCCTGCAGGTCCATCAGCAGCTGCTCATAACAGTGAAAAAATTCCTAAGTATGTACATATGTGTAACTCTTGAACTGCAGAAATTGATCATTACTTCACAGGGACTACACACTGAAACGTTTCCATAAAACCACGTGAAAAATAGAGCCCATGGTGGGTGCAGACAGCAGTGAGAACTATCAGAAAAGGATACTCCTACCAGGGTTTTTGGCACCTCTCAAAGGAAGCAGCCAACCTGTAATCATACAAAACTTATTTCTTGTAGGACACTACTTAGTCACCACAATCCAAAATTAGGACTTCAGTTGAAAGGCCTTCATCAAAATCAGAGCCATGGAGAACTGACAACATCTCATGGGTATCTGAGTAGCACATCCAACTCCAACCAAGTAAGAATTTAGATGTCACATGAGGATGTCTCAATAAGCTGCTAAACAGTTTTGCACATCCAAAGTTGAGAGTGATTTACCCACAACTAGCACCTGGTCTATCTGTATAAATGTCCTATAAATTGCACATTTTTCTGAAGATCAGTGGATTCAAAATTCAAAGGGAGTGCCTGTAAGAGCTCAGTTTTCAAATGGACATGATGGGGAGATGAGAAGACTGATTGCAACCAAATAATGCTGTGAACTGCTGAACCCACACAATACCACTCAGTACTCATATGAGTGGTCTGTGTGGGAAAGATCAAGGTTTGTGGAGTTAGGTAAGGACAAAGGGTCTTGATGGCCATCTTGGATAAGCCAAAGTCAGTACGTCTTTCTGGGGATCATTCTATCTGGTGTCACAAAAGCACTAGCTATTACCAAGGAATGCATATTGCATGCTCACGGTGGTGCAAACGTTTTCTAGCCACAGCAGACAGACAGATGTCGTGGCAGCTAAAAAATTGCAATGCACAACTTAATCTGAAGGATATTTGAAATTAGCATAGATCAGTAAAATAAGTATTTGCTTACCTAGTAATGTGAGAATGGATTGCACAGCTTGGAGAACACCTCACATGTAAGTCACCAGGAAGATAAAGAACACGCAGAAATGTGATTATAAATAGGCAGAAATGTGTGAACATAGAGACTGTTTGAACAGTAGAGCACATCATGCTCATCCCACTGGTCTGTGTCTTATGTTCACTTTATGAAACATTGATCAGAAAACAAGAGAAGGAAATAGCACAGGAAGAAGGAAGCGCAGAGGTAGCTGTGAAGGCACAGAAGGATAAACAACTCTTTGTCTCCCCTTTCTGCAAGTGAGAACAGAGGCCAAAGAGTAAAACGCCTTTTTCAGACCCAGCATTCCTTGACAGGCAAAAGGAAATAGTGCCCTAATGGCCAGAATTGGCAAGGAGAGGAAAGAGGGCAGAATGTCACTGTTACAATCGGTTTGAAATTCATCGTCTCTCTCCAAGGTTCCTTCTGCCCTTTAAGAAATCCATAGTTAAAAAATAATGGACCAGACAATTTCCAAACCAGGAGCTTGGTATAACTCATTTTAATGCCACTCCAGTTGGCTGGGCAATACAATAGATCATCACATTGTGAGAGAACCCTTTGGTCCAGACTATGTATCAGACTGAACTTCTAGATGTATAGCATATTTTTCATGGCTGTGCTGTCACACAAGGTTATCATGCTGGTGTGCAATATTTCTCCCACTCTCCCTTAGCAAGTTTAGTTCTTTTAGCCAAAATGGAGCTAATCACCATTAAAAAACTTGTGCTGACTTTCAGAGTTAAGGATCTACCATGACACACTCAGGGAAGGTATCAGCAGGCAGTATGGATTCACATTATCCTTAAGACTATTTTTCTTAGTGTAAGCCAGCACTTAGTCTTGGAAGGGCATGCTGTATTAGGCTTAGTTTCAGCTACATCACAGATCGTTCACTGCTTTTCCTGTTTAGAATGAGCTCCATGAATAAACAAAGAACTTTTTAATTAAGGTTATTTCCCTCAACATAGAAAAAGAAGAAAATTCTGCATGTTTTGGGACCACTTTTTTCTAAATCCAGTGACAAAAGACTTGGAATGTGTTAGATTTTGAGTCACTTACTGTTCCTGTACTAGGAAACCAAGGTGGAAGGTCCAAATCATCGCAGGACATAAGTCAAAGACCCTTGGATCATAAAATAGTGTCACAACTAACTAAAACTTTGTTTTATAAGTTGTTCAGTACTTGGTAAGTCCACTGCTCCAATGGGAAGTCAGTGTTCTGAACTTCTAACAAATGAGGTGATTTGTTGAAGTTCCCTACTGTGAACTGAGGTCTCTGAACGTAGTTCTGACCACTACTGTGAGCTTTGATTAAGGAGGTGTACAATACACAAGGGTAACAGAAATACAAACCAGTTTGGGTCAGAGGTCATTGTCAATCATGTTTATTTTATCTGGTCATGGTTTCTCTTCCAGCATACGTGCAGTTTTGTCTATAAGTGACAACTTTGACCAGACCAGCATTGATTAAACCCAATTCGTAGGCGCACTCAATATTTCAATGATTGGGGATTGCTGGAGAAAAGGAAGTATTTATTTTTGTTTCACCTTCCTTTTTCAGCTAGGAATGAAGCCAGCAGTGACAGAAATCTGCCACACAAAGATGTTCCTCTGCTATTTCCATTCAGAAAGCCCAGAGAGTCTCCCAAGAATGCTTCTTATGAGAATTTCATCTAGTTCCCATGAGCTTCTGTGTCTTGAAGAGCAAAGCTGAAGTCCTTTCTGGATAACTAGATCAATGCCACCTCTTAGATACCTATTTTCCTCCCCTCCTTAACATTCACAGCACTGCAGTCACAGCTCCTTATCCATTACCATTCCGACTGTGTAGCTATTTACCGACAGTCCTTAACCTTCTTTATCATATCTGTAACTCTGTCCTTAAGGTCTTGCGTGGTTTCTTCCTGCCCATGTTACGGTCTTCATCATTTCTGCCTTATTCTGCCCTCACATTCTTTCCTCAAGCTCATTCTTTCTTCTGATCCACTGGGGCTGTGTCACCCCCCTATTCGTGTTTGGACTCCTTACCGTTCTATTCCCTTGACAGACTTCTGCTTTCTCTGTCTGCAAGAGCCAGAGCTGTAGTCTTGGAGCACAGTCCTGCAGGCCAGTTTCCCTGAATTACATTTAGGTAGGGCTTCACTATGCAGTGATAGGAACAGTAGCCACACTACTGTGCACCTACTAGCTTTTGGGAGAAGTGGTGTTTGCAGCGTGGAGGGAAAGGAGACTGAGGTGACTGATATCTGGTGTCTCTCCTGCAGTGCTGCTGCTGGGCAATAGGAAAAAGGTATCAGGGTGGTCTGCCCTTGCACAGACTTACTGTGCTATCCCATAAATGCCTCATGGCAGCTGCCATGATGGGAAAGAGCTGGAAACAGATAACAAGAGTCAGAGGTGAGACTTGGCAGCAGCTTTGCCTGTCCATAGCAGAGGACAAGGCTCTTTCATGATAAGCCAGTCCTCCAGATCATCCTTGAGGCCAGCCAAGGAGAAAGATTATTAGGTTTGGTTTCACTTGCACTTTTTTCCTTGGATACAGGCCTGAATAATGTAAGAGTGGGAAACTGTTGTCTCAGGGCACTTAACTACTATATTCTTCATCAGGGCAAATTTCACATTTAGTTCAGCAAGAGCAGACTTTGACCAAAACCAAGCAAAGCCCTGTTTCTTGGGTTTCACTCCTATGTGCAGGATGAAGAGCCTAACCAGGCAAGTCTGATGATACTGGCATCCAAAAGGTGTCCTAGGGTATCATTTCTCACACTTAAATGATCAGTGGCCCTGAGATTTGCTGGCGCTTGACTCTACCATATGCAGGAAACCATGGACAAGTAAAGAGGATGAGGCTCTTTGAAATGATTTGGCTACTGCAGGTCACCTTCCAGGGTGCAGCAATGAGTAAAAACTCAGGTCAGATGGTCACAGCAGGCAACTGGGATCCAAGAGTTCTTGCACTGGCTCGTTGTCCTCAAACACTGGCATCATGCCGTTGGTATTTCTGTGCCTCACTCTACATGAACACAGCTAGCATTGCTTGAAGGAGTACACACAACACTACCTGAGAAATGCTTGCAAGTTGTGTAAGCTTTAAGCAACATAGAAGAGTAAGACAAGATCCCCAGTCTGCTTGCATCGATAGGTATGAAAATCAGGCCTCCTGCTGTGTCACACTTCCAGGGTAACTGCTGAAAAAGAAAACGATCTATTTGTCAAGTCAACTCATTAACAAATAGAGACTTTGAACTACTTGATTTGGGTGCAAATTTAATTAGAGAGCAAAGGGGTGAACTGACACAGAACACAACTCCTATCTTCTGCCCTGGGGCCATTTCAGATATTACACTAACCATGTTCTTATTTTATAAATAGGTGAAAATCAGCAGGACTTTGTATGCTGCTTTTCCACAGCGACTAGAGGAAGTACTTATTCATAGATCTGTAGTTAATATGTGCTTTAGAAACTAAGCCAGACTATCTCTCACCTGTACTAACTCCCGTGGTACGGGGACAGAGGGTGGGATGCAGACCTGCTGATACAGTCACTTGGGGGATCAGTGTCCGCTTGCGGGTCAGTACTTTTACATAAACAAGCAGAAGTGTGCAGTACTAAGACCTTATGTCCTGCTGCTGGTACAATCCATGCTCCTGCACTGTATGGTCCTGGCTCCATAAGCGCACCCCAACAAACTTTCTTCAGGCCTCCCATGTTGAAGTTTAATCCTGTCCAAGGATTCATCTCAGTACGTGAACAAAATCAGTCCTGCTCATTCCAATCAGGGAGCCAGCAAATAAATCTCATGTCCTGCCACTGCAGGTTTTTCTGTTGTGTTGCAGGCTGCACAGAAATTTTCTCCAAGCACCTGCATTGCTCCACCTGTTTCTTTTCACCAGTTAAAACTTTGTGTAAACCACAGCATTCAGGGCTTGCTTCTGCGCTGAGCAAGATCTGTGCTGTATTTACAAAGCGAAAGCCAATACAAAGAGCGCTCACTGTAATGAACAGTGTTTAGAATGAAAAGTCTAATGAGTATAGATGCTATCAAAGCTGTTCTGTTGCTCAGAAGTGCATGTTAATGCCAATTACTCATGTTTCTTGATTAAACTCTCGCTGAACATCAAGTACTGCAGAAAAAAAATCCTCCATCACAAAATGTGCCTGTTACAGTTGAGTCAGAACCTGGCACCAAGAGTCCAGGGACAAAGTGTCTATACTTCGATAGGAAAGCTACCATGAAAGTGCCTTGGATGGGAATTGTAAAAGGTGCCTGTGCTGAGTACCCCACGGCCAAGCAAGTGGACAGCAGACTAAGATGTGATAAACTCGGAGTTTATATGATCACAAGAGTCAGCTAGCGACTTCTCATACCTGGAGTTGGGGCTACTGCCGCAGTTTGACCACTGCTCTGTACGATGAACCATTCTGAGGTATGACTGCAGCAATTTTTTCCATCAGGATTTTGGTATGATGCAAAAGAAGAAGGCAGGCTGCTATCTATCTTGTATACTTGAGCTCTGAAATAAAGGGAAATGCAACAGCTAGGGAGAAAAGTCAACACCCAGTCGCTCACGAAAGGTGAAAAGGCTTGTTGTCAAAGCTACAGGACTGTTTTTGTTATCTATTCATCAAACCAGAGTTTACAGGCAGGCACGATGCTTAAACAGCCTTTTTCAGACATCTCCTCTGTCTCAGACCATTGCACTACATACAGCTTTCTGCCTTGAGCCAGAAGTTTATTAGAGCCGTGACACAAAGACACCCTAAAATAGTGACACAGCAATGTAATGTTGGAAACAGTCAACAACATGATAGTTTAGAGTTCAAATAAAGCCAGAAGGGGCTGGTGGAAGAGCTGCTTTTCTTTTCCATCCCTAGAATCAGACTGGGCGGAAATCTTCCATCCAAAGCCTTAGGGCCCCATGAGCATCCAAGACTTGCTGTACCTGCCTTTCAGCCAGCACCTGTAACAGCACTGCTCACCAGGAGAGATATATTTTGTAAAAGCTGGCTAGAGAGGAGCGTCACATCTAGGGACAGGCAGGAAGATATCTGCAGAGCTGGAAAAGGCCATGGATGTCCCAGTCCCAAAGACTGTGCTTTAAATATTTAACTACCCAAAGTTCATCTCCTTTGGTATTGATAGACCACAGCACCTGGCATAAATAATGCTCTACACTTTGAAAATATCACTTCATACATCTTCATGACAGGCATGTGCAGTGGGTGGGCAACCAGCATTATTCCCACTTTACTTAACTGGGATGTTCACACGTGACAGTAGCTAGAGAGAAAACTCCCAAAGATGTGCCCACAATCATCAGGTTAGGGAGAGCCCAAAGGCCAACAAATGCCCACAGAAATCTCTCCATTAATCT
>JAOXOE010000343.1:50610755-50628042 GCA_028565055.1 Phoeniculus purpureus | reverse complement strand
CTTCTGCCCTCCAACCCAGCCACATCTGCCCCCAGCTTTGTGTCATCTGCAAACTTGCTGATGACTGACTCAATGCCTTCATCCAGATCATCTATGAAGACATGTCCCCAGCCACTGCAGAACTCCTTATGGGCCCAAAGAGTGTGACTTTGCATTTCAGACTGCTGAATTTTATCCCTCTGCTGCTTCTCCAGCAGTGATGACCGTTCCAGTTTCCTGCACGCGGTTTCAGCCTTCTCTGAACTGATCGTACCTGCTGCGTCTGTGTGATCAGCAGACGCCCGGTGATTTGTGTGTCACTGGGGCAGTACCTTCATGAGGGCTACTATGGCATGTCACTAGTACTCACAGCCCTTGCCACCCTGCTCAGACTCAACACGGGCAACCAGCAAAACTGTATTTCACTGGAAAATTATCATTAGGCAAAAGCCTGCGGTGGCAACAATCAGGTTTTCTTGAAGAATAGAACAGGAGAAATGGTTCTGACCTGGGGAGCTCCGGTTTTCCTCCTCAAGGTAAAGCTGGCATTTTTAACATCAGGTTTCCATTTGAAAAGGAAATCCTAATTTTCTCCAGATTTTTGTCAGTACTTTTGGTGGGAAATGCTGCACATTGTTGACATTGTCTTAGTGAAGGTCAGTTGCTGGAACCTCAGATTTCCACAGAGCACAAAAAACCCATTTCACACCTGATTTTACTACTTCGAAAACAAGCTGAAGCAGGATCTTTCACTACTGTACATATAAAGATGCCTTATAAAAAGCAAAGCCACTGTGGCTCCTTTTATGGCGTTTGTATTATTTTTAAAGCAACCTCTGTCCGCCCCTCCAGCTGATCTCCATTCTCCTGTTTTTCAATCGCTAACCTTCATAAAATTCCAACTTTCCCCATAATTTCCTGTTGTGTCCTTCAAAACTGTCATTAGCCACATGCCCGAATTACTTTTTGTTCAACAGAATTCATCAGAAAAAGGCAAGTTAAGCCTAATCAGCCAGTCTTTGTTCTGTCAAAGGCCCCCGGCTGTTGTTAAGCAACTTGCCCTCTCACACCCTAGGTAGCCTGACAGGCTGCGAAGGAAAACCAAAAAGTACTTTCTATAACCACGGTGATCAACAAAATCTGCCCTCACTCTACTCTAATTGACTTCAGAGTCTAACACAACCCTTGGACTGACCTCTTCCCACACAACTATTAAGCTACCAGCCCAGGCGTAAATCCATGCACAGATTTCCAGCCAAACACGAAGTAACGTTTGAAACGTCTGAAAAACCGGGTGCTACAGCCTTCAGTCAACTTCTGTCCCCCATCAGCTTTCCAACACCCATGACATGAAGGACAAGAACTGCCTGGGCACACAGCATTAGACAGGTGGGAAGCTGACCACCTGTCTGCTTTCCAGAGCTGTTGCCCTATTAGCCAGGGTATCACCATTAAGACACTAAAGCCCATTATCACTGGAAGGAGTTCAAAGACTGTTTGTTTAGTCCCACAGGGTTCCTTATAGCACGCTTTGCCTGCCATCTAAATGTTTTCACTCTGGATTTATCCCTTACTTTATCTGGTGTGCAGCACTAGCTGCTGATTTATGCAGTCTGAGATTCTTAGATGGTTAAACCAGCCACACATTGTTGTGCTGTATGTTATCCCAGCTGATGTAAAATACGTGGTATTCCAGTTACAGGGAGGATTGGTTTTAATGAGACCATGCATTTAAAAGGACTAGTATTAACTTTTAATCCTCACAACCTTTTGAGGAAGATTCGCTCAATTGAAAAAGCATCATCTACTGTTTCAATAAGACATCTTAAATATTTCTTGTCTTCCGAAATCAGTGGAAGAATTAAATATATTAATCAAATTGTGAGCTCCAGTTTCTCATAACCATCTGCCACAACTCGTATTCCTCGCAGATATTGTCCCTGAGATTGGCAGTCATGAGGGATTTGAGATTAGGGGAACATGCATGATACTTTCTTTTCTGATTGCTACCACAGTTTCCTCATCCCGTAGTCTTGAAAGATGCTCCTGAGATACAGCCACTGCTTTCTGTGTCTCAGACAGCTCACTCAACTACGGAAATCTCTCCTTTACAAGAGGCAAGTGGAAAAGTCAGAGGATAGCACAGGCACAATGATGAGGTGGAATCTGACCTGCAGTGGCTGGACATCATTCAGTAGCAAAGGGCATCAAGGTTCACTACAACAGAACTTTGTAGAATCACTTTTTTCAAAGTATCTTCTTATTTAGAAACCTTCATTTGTCAGTTTTGGATCTTTTTGTGGGAGGGAAACAGCTGTTACTTTCAGATATTCCCACCCCTGGAGGTGTTTAAGGCCAGGCTGGATGAGGCTCTGGCAAGCCTGGTCTAGGGTGGGGTGTCCCTGCCCATGGTGGGGAGGTTGGAACTGGATGATCAGGTGGTTCCTTCCAACCTAGAGTGATTCTGATTGTATAACTTCCCCAGTGAAGTGATGCTGCTGTGGCAGGGGATTGGACTAGATGATCTTTCGGGGCCCTTTCCAATCCCTAATGATTCTATGATTCTTCTGTGCAGAACAGCTCTCGCTAGGTTATGACAGGGTGTTCTGGATTTAAGTAGACTTCGTGTTATGACAAAAATAACTTCTCAAACTAGATTAAAGAACATAGGAAAATATGGGTTGGAAAGCACCTCTGGGTTTTATTTAGTCCTTCTCAAATCTTCACAGACTGAAGTCGTGGGGTTTTTTAATATACCCTGGAGATAAAAAAACAACAGGAGAGGGAATCCCTTTCTCTACACTTCTTTGCATCCCCAGAAATTCGAGTGAGCATCCAGCACTCATTAGTCAATAGACTTTGACTTCATACATTCTGGCATGAATTCAACTCCTGAGCCCTCAGCAAAGAATATCCACAGGCCCAGAAATCACAGACAATAAGCCTAAGAAGATGTTCTTCCTAACAGCTGCTGGCCATTATCTTCTTCAGGAAAAGAGTTTGTTAGAATCACCACACTATGTTCAGTCACATGTAAGGAAAGGAATCAGCTAGCAGCCTTCTCACTTAAATGCCAACGTGCATGTGCAGCTCCTGCTGAACAGGATTCATAAACCACAGCAAAACAGCAAACTTGGATTCAGACAATAACTATTTCCTTTTATCAGTGTAACATAAAAACATGCAAACTTGGGAGCACAGTTTCACTCAAAGGCTTCCTCAATGCACATTGTCAGCTCCTTGCCCAGTGTTACTGAGACACTACTATTTGCACCGTTGCAGTGTCTTGTAAATAAGTGTCTCCTGTATTACCTCACAGAGGAAACTAATGACTCAAAGCATGAATGTTCTTGACACAGGTCTCTTAAAGGAAACATCTCAGAGTTAGCTTAGAGGGCTAAGCTTGGATGGCTTCTGGTTAGCCATCCAAACTTGTAGCCCAAGCTTTGGGCTACAAGCTAACCTCCCGTTTGGAAAAATAGGAGAACTAGATATCATTAATAAGCCCCTAATTTGTGTTTAATGGCGGCAATCAGTGTAGGCTGCTGCATTCATCCAGCAAAGAGAAACTCAAGGAAATTAGAAACAAGATCAGTTCTGCTGTCACATAGTTAATAAAAGTGAATAATTGTTTACTGATGTATTAAATTCCATGTGGAATTGCCACCTAACAAGGAAAGCTCAGGTACATGATTAGATATCGGCTTCAAAGATGAACCGACATTTCGAGAAATGTTTGACTTGCTGTACCTGCTGCACGTGATGGGCGGCTGTCCAAACACACAAAGCCTTGCTCACTTCACATGAAGAAAGCAGGTGCACATCTGAGGGTGATGTCTGAAACCCGTGCCCGGACCACGCCGTCTAATGCGTAAAACCAAAACAAGCTACGCGAAGTCCACCTCTGAAGGACTAGCTTCTAACTTAAGCAACCACTGACAGCAATCGGAGTCTTCTGTAAGGAAACTCAGCTTTAGTGTCTTTTTTCTTATCTTTGCTATTCCTTGAAGGTTTCTCTTGGTTCAAGGGAAATTTCACAGACTGGCATAGTAATGCCGCTAGAGCTGCTATTATTGCTTCAAGCAGTAATACGGGCAAAGGCAGCCGTGGCAAAAATAGAAAAGCCATTTCTGCGTGCATCTGACGCTTATTAAACCTCACCATGGCACACTGCGATTCAGACAGGTTTTCTAATTCTCACTTAAGGATAAATATCTGCATTTATTTAGTAAATAAGTAAGTCCTTGCACCACCTCATTTACAACAAAAATGGGAAATAATAAACCATGGGTTGATTACACCTAATTTTTTTTCTCTCAGATCAGCCATTCCGGAAGCCCCATGCCAGACAAGCTGATTGTTCCTATTTTGCTTTTTGTCTGGGTGTGTGTGCTGGTTGGTTTTCAGTGTCTTTTGATCACATTTTAAAGTCTAGGTCTAAAGCTGTTTACAGACATAGAGGTCTTGGTGTCTCTGGTGGTGTTGTCAATAAATACCTTTCTGCAATTAGCCTCTCGTCCTCATGGGCTTCTGCCCTTGAGCAGAAAGAACAAACCTCGCTAGAGTTCCTGCATGCTTGTGTATCTGCAGCCCCCTCACCTGAACACTTCAAGTAAAATGGAGGAAAGGAAGGTGTAGCCAGGGAAAGGAAACCATTCCTGTAGTCGGTTTTGGTGTTCTGGAAAGTGCAATTGGCCAGTCTAGGGATAACAGTTAGTGCTGTTGTCTGTGTCCTGTTTCTAACCGTAGTCTCCTTCTTCAGGAAGCCGAAATTAAAGGTTTCTTTAGTCTTCTGCTCCTCCCTACTACCCCATTTAATTAAGACAGCATTACATTGCACAGTATTTCTCCAGCAGTAAAGCCCACGTCTCTCTTCCCCAAGTCGATGCCTAGTCACAACTATATTGCCTTCACAGACAAACACGCCAGCTCTATGGGATTCTCTCTGCTGCCTGTGATGCCAGTTCTGATTGCTTGACCTCAGAGCCAAGCGATGCATGTACATGTCCTGACACCCACCAGCTCTTCCAAAGAAGCTATTTAAGCCACTGACAAAATGAGTCACTAGACCACAACCAGGTTGCTGGCCTGCAGGGAATGAATGTGACAGACTGCTCCTGCTAGTTACCATTTTAGTTCAGGTCAGGACCATGAGTGAAGCCTGAGATGAGTCGGTGAAGAGCAGTATGTGTGATGATGTGCAGGTACACGGGTGACAGAAAGGACGCGGTTCCCCAGTCATTCTGAGAAGTGCAGCACAGCTTCACTCTGAAGCACTCCCGATGACAGGGGTCTAAGAGGCTCTGCTACATCTCCTAGTACGGTTCAACAGGGGTACACAAAATAAAGTGGCTGGCCCAGTCTCAGCCCTAGTGAGGAGAAATTAGGAGCTATCCTGGTGGCTGTATGGTGGCTTAACAAAGGTCACATGAGAGCTGGTTTACTTGCCGTATTCAAATTTGTGGTGCAAATTACAGCACTGAGTCTTCATGGAGAGCTCAAAGAGGAAAAAAAATGCAATCAGGAACTTGTACCTTCTGGCTTATGCTCCTACCTCCCATCCCCTAAGAAAGCCCTCTCTGAACTGAGGATGAGGCATCCTGGAGCTATCAAAAAAGTTTGCCTGATGAAAGACATGAACAAAGGACTTTGTCAGGTAGTCACACCAGGCAAAACATATTCTTTAATAATAGACACAGACACTGCAATCAGAAGTATCACAGGGCCTGTGTAACTGCTGACCAATTTGCCCCACAGAGAGGACCAGCCTGGGGCCAGCTCTGAGCCTTTGCTTTGGCTGCCAGCCCAGGTAAAGCATGGTTCTAGGTGCGGAATGGCTCTGCGGATACCACCCACAAAAACAGGGAGCAGTTGCAGCTTTACGTGCTCTCTGCCTGATGTTGGGGAAAGCGCTGGCCGCAGATTTGCACGCGCTACAAAAACGTTTTCTCTGCATCACAGTTTCCTATGCCCTTTATTAATTTTTTCCAAAAGAGAAAATAAAGGTATTGTCATTTGCTGTGAAAAAATATGCATAAGAAATGCGTCCTGGGGTTTGCGCTTTATTTCACGCTATTTTCCTTTCCTTTTAAGAGCCAGGAGGAACGGCGGCCATGTGAGTTCAGCTCCTCTGCTCTCCTGTAATCTAGCCTTTGATGTAACTAACTGGCAAAAACATATTTCTAATCAAATATGGTCTCTCATCCTTAATCAGCTCAGCTTTAAAATGCAGATCAATGAGATAAGAAAGAGCTGATTTAATTAGCCCAACCTCAGCAATGCTACAGCATATTCTCATTTACAGAAATAATGGGGAGCAAGAGAAGAGACATTCATCATCATGAAAAGACTGGGAAAGGCAAAGGAAAGCAAGATATTTCCTACATTAGCAAAAGGTGATTTTCACTCTGGTTGAAGAGCCAGCACGTGCTTTACGAACCATTTAAATAACACTTGGGCCTTGGGCTTTGTCCTTTAGCCTAAGGGTGAGTTTCTTTCACCAAGTAGCAATGCCTCTGGAAACCATCGCTCTTGGGTTTAATTGATGAGCCACAGACAGCTCCCACCACCTGGTGAACAAGGAGAGGAAATACGGCAGGCAGGAGCACAGCCGTAATCAGAGAGCTGCTTGGGAAAACTCACTCACATGCACTCTGCACATCATACACCCCGTCGGGCACTCTCCGTGCAGAGAACAGCATTCCCATTAGCTTCCTCACTCTGCTACTGCCTTACTGTGCATTCACAGGCATGTCTCTTTACCTGGTGCATTGGGGGGGGTATGGTGAGGAATGTTTTGGTTTGCTTTGCTTTCTTCCTCTTTCTCATTAGGATTTGGAATTTTCTGCAGTGTAAACACCTTCCTTACCCTACAATGCAGGTGCACCCCAGAATGGGAACCCTGTCATAACTGGAGCGCTCAAGTATTGCTATGTAGTCACTCAAAGAGAACAACAGTGCAAGTTCTCAGCTTTTTCTTCCTCCTTTGTGGCTTCAAAGCAGTTCCATCTGCCAAATGTAACATGGCTCCAAGTGCTCCTCCATTCCCCTGGAGCACGGGACTCTGGATGAGACTAGTCCGCATCCGGTTGATGAGACTAGAGAAATGCTGCCATCTCCACGCAGAGAACCCAGAATACTTCCGTGGACACAGGAATCTTGTAGAGGCCTCAGCAAGAGGAAAATCACGTCTGCAAATGTCCAACAAGTGTTTTCAGATGGGCTCCAGCAGTGGACTTGGGCTTTGGACCCAGACCTTTGGTGTGGTTGGCCTTGACATTTGTGCTGTGGCAGTCATGCCCCGTCCACACAGATCAGGACATGTCAGCTCCTAAACCGACTGCTAATTCTAGGGATAAAGTTCAGCCTTGTGGCCATCCATCATTTTGAGTGGAGCTAGCTTGTGACATCTCCATTTGGCAGTTACTGCCTGGGAGATAATTGCTCATCACTGAGGGGAACTACCACAGGCTGGGATAACCCTCAAGCCCTTTCTCTTCAGGGGTGGCAGCACCAGAGGCAAAGCAATTAACCAAGCAATTAACCCACCAGCCAATCATCTCTCTCTTTTTTGTTTGTTTGGGTTTTTTAACTCTCAGACTGGTGTTATCCTCCAGTGCCTCTAAAACCAGCAAAGAATGGCCCTATTCCAATCAGGTTAGTCCCCTCTGGTGAGTGGGGCTGAGAGATCAGGCTCTAATCCCATTCCTGCCCCTTACAGGACCCCAAAGGTCCATGCTGCAATTACCACTACCATGGGGAGTGCTATCACATAATGCTCTGTACTGGTCTTGCTAGGTGTAACAATCTGAGGTGTCAGGTGTGGACTTCAAGGCTGTAGAAACATGTGTCCTAGGGGCTGGGCAGGTGGAAAAGGGTTGTATCTCTCCATGCACCTCTTCTGCCTGATAACCTGCTTATGTGATCCTTCCCTGGCATACTTCAGGAGCAATGGCATGGGTTAGGAAAAGGGCTACTGTATGAACAGGTGGAGCTGGGTACAGAGCCTAAGATGTATCGTCAGCCTGGGTTCGATAGACATGGCTTGGCTACTTCAAATGGGACCAGTGCCATCGCAGTTCCTGAGAGCCAAGAGACAGCAGTTGTAGCTTGGAGCTACTGTCTTCCCTACATTCTTCCCCTCCCCTTCCGCCCAGGCTCTCCACGGCTGCAGTGCCTGCAGGAAACATCCTGCAGCTTCTCTTTTGCCAGGTTCACCTTTGGCCTTTTACCAAACCTGTTTCTTCTGCTCAGCTTGCTGAGGGATTCAGATGTGTCACAGAATCACGTAATGGTTTAGGCTGGAAGAGACCTCAGAGATCATCTAGTTCCAGCCTCATTCCATGGACAGGGACACCTCTCACTAGACCAGGTTGCCCAGAGCCCCATCAAGCCCGGCCTTGAACATTTCTAGGGAGCTGACATCCTCCTGTGCTGCTGCTGCACCCTGAGGCAATCTCATCTTGTCCTGTCGCTTGCTACTTGTGAGAAGCATGGCCTTAAGGCAGTTCTCCCCAAGTCAGCCAGCAGCTTGGTCCTACACTATACAGCCTAGGGTACATGAAGCCAGGCTGCAAACCCTTCCAGGAGGCACTGGATTTATTCCTCTAGGTAGCCAGCTTTAGTGCTGATCTTAGGTTCAAGTCATCAAATAGCATCTTGGACATGCAAAGGAAAGTCAGCTTCTCCTTTCAAAGCCCTGAAAGGAAGTTCTTTGCCAGTATCTCCTCATCATCGAGAAATCTACGGAACAATACTCACTTCATCCTTAGCACCTGACGCCTGCATGTCCCTCCATTTAAAGGATGCACAATGCTTTTGTTAATTAGAGGCTTAGTTTAATATGAGCTGTCAAAGTTCACTTAACTTCAATTAATTGTTTCTCCTGAGCTTAATTTCTTTAGTTAAGTATTGATTAATCATTGCTTAATTACGCTGGAGTCTCACTGGGTGATATTTCAGTCGCAGGCTGCAGCAATGCATTACTTTCTAAACATACCCCAGGAATCATCAGATATCTTAAGCACTCTGGTATTATTGGGATGACTTTTAATATTCATCTTTTCGTCCCTTATGTTCCAAAAGGTAGATGAACATGTTGTATTCCATTCTGCTGGTTTACAACTTATTTTTCTCTGTGATGCTAGGCTTCAGACCAGAGGAGGAGAGGCTTAGGGAACCCAAGTGAATGGTCTTGGCAGAATACTGGCATATTGAAACAACAACGTATTGGTATGGTGGTGGTGGTGGTGGGTCTTTATGCCTTTTAGATTCAGCAAAAATTACTCAAATTTCCTCAAAACTATAATACTAGACTTTTCTCTTACTAATAAGGCCTTCAGAGCAGGGTATCTCCAATCTGAAATCTCAGTCTGCTCTGAAATGTCACGAACAGCAAACTATGAAGACCTATGAGGTTTCTGTAGTATTTTGACAGGACTGTAATGTCAACTTGGACTGCAGGCATCTTGCTTCTCACAGACAAGAAAATAGCTATTAATTTTTACCAAGGTCCCTCTTGAATTGAGATGTCAAACTGCACCAGGGGAGGGTTAGGTTGGATATTAGGAAACACTTCCTCTCAGAAAGGATGATCAGACATCGGAATGGACTGCCCAGGGAGGTGGCGGAGCCTCCATTCCCTGGAGGTGTTTAAGAAGAGACTGGACGTGGTACTTAGTGCCATGGTCCGGCCAATGGGGTGATGTTAGGTCATAGGCTGGGCTGGATGAGCTCAGAGGTCTTTTCCAGCATCAATAGTTCTGCGATTCTGCATACCCCAAACCGATGTCAATGCTTATCTGTAGTGAGAAATACCATGATTATAATTTCATGTAATAATTTCACGAGAGTCTATTTAAGCTGTCTGATTTTTCCTACTTACAGAAGCATTTTGTATTGTTTTTCTAAACAAGAAGGAGACACTCCCCAGAGAACTCTCTTGGCCTGCTGTGGTTTTATCACAGTCAAGTGATAAAACCTCCCTTTTGGCACATGTTCCCTTTTTCAGAGATCTCTAAACCTACTGCTACTAAAATTTCATGTTGAACATGTGCTGTGCTATAGGAGTGCTGAGCATTATTTACTGCTGTCATCCCAGATGCTCAAACAAGCACTGGTAGGAATATGCTATAAAGAAAGTCATCAAAATGACACCCTTTTCTACTGCATTTCACCTACTTGGAGATCTAAACATCTGGCACCTTGGGAATGCACGTCCTTGCTTTGTGAGAGACAAGATAAACTGCTAAAAACACCGATTATTACACATATTATGAAAAACTCCACTGTACTCTGTTGCTAAACGACACAATACAAGAAATTTTTCTGAAAGGGATGGATGAGTTAGTCCTAGTGAAAGAAGTACTGACAAAACCATTGCTCAGAACTTGAACAAACTCTGGCCAAAAGTGTTCTGGAGTTCAATTAGGTTTTTCTTTGATGTTAACTTCTTGTCACAACCTTGTGCTTCTGGATTCTCGTCAAAACCAGAAACCATAAGTCCCATTTCCATCACACAGCTTGGTTGTGTTAGATGTATAGCAACACATAACCAAGAAGCTGAATAGAAAACGTGTTGCCGTGACTTCTCATTACAACTGTATCTGACTCCAGGTCTCTACTGTTGTAGGTACTGAAGAAGCACAGTCCTGCCCTGCCCTTCTTACTGGAGAAGAAGAAATAAGGAATTAGGAAATTGAAGTTCTACCCTCCCTGCTTTCTGAAAAGAAAACTGAAGCACTAGGGCAGGATGTGCAAAATTTCGCAGTGTGATTTGGAGCTATATTCATCAAAATGACTAGTCACTGATCTTAACTGCGATCCCCAGGATCCTGCCATGTGGAACCCAAGTTCTGTTGCTGGAAGTCTATGATAGCAATGGGATGCACATCCCAAACTTTCTCATGCTAATGCCTAAGTATCAAAACTTTCCAGTTTCATCAGCTTTCTTGACTTCACCTTGAACTAAGGTTAGGATAGATGGCTACATGTTCTATGGTTCTCAGGTTCTAAGACATTCCTGTTCACTCTGCTGGAGGACTACAAAGTCCACAGCAGCCCTTCCATCAGTCACATCCACGCTACAAAAAACAGTACCATACAACCCTGTACCTAGCAGTCAGCTGGAGTTTTGATGTTTTCTCTTGCATTGCATTAATAACTTCACATGTCCTCAGTAAAGTAATAAGTAAACAAATGGAAATTAAAAGAGCCACTGCTTTTTGCTTTCAGCACATCTCCAAGTGAACAGAGTTGCATGGCTCCCCAGACTGGGCTGTCTTATCTCCTTTCTGCTCAGGTCTCTGAATGACTTTCTTCACTCTTCCAGCTCACCTGAGAACAGGGCAGAAGGGTAAAACGTCTCTACAATCACCTGTGAACACACACAGTGGGAATGGCACAGGGGAACTCTGCGGCTGTGCTATGAATTTCTGGTCTCAAGGTTGGCCGGATTTGGGATACAACATCTTGTAGAGGAAATACTATGATTTGTTTGAGAAGATCATTCAGTCATGAGAGCAGAGAAGTAAGTTGTAAAAATCCTCGGGGAACATCAGCAATGTCACTGTACTTGGGTTCAGTACACAGCCTCTTTCCTTGGCACATTTGCTTTGGACAAAACAGCGAGAGCCCCTTTTCAGCTTAGACGAGTAAACGTGCCTGTTAGAATATTTACCTTAAGATGCTTCTGTTATTAATAAAGAATCAAATAAAAGCTGCAGGCCACCATAACTTTGTCAGACTTCCCACCCCGACAATTTTTTCCATTCTGAATGACACTGTGGAAATGACTGTAGTGCAATTTCCTTCCTTGCCTTTCAACAAAATAATTGCCTCGTATGGATTTTGCGGATTGTTGATAACTAAATTAGTGGCTCTTTTGTAATTGTTTCCCTTTCTATTTCTCCATCCCTGACTTTAGGAGGGCTCCAGTTTTGTTTTGACTCGTGCTTTCCTGGCAACAGCAGCATTTTTCTGTGGGCTGAAGCAGAATGCTGGTTTATGGGTGTTCTAATAGAGCCTTGTCGAGCGGACTAAAGGGAAGGAAAAGCAGATAAATTCTGAGGGATTGGATAGTGCCTGCCTCAAACAAATTATGTAACCCTGCATCCTTTGAGCTGTGTTCTTTATATCAGTGGAAGAAGAAGTTATTGCTGGATGTGACTAAGGTGTCAGAGGTTTCCCCTAAACATTTCGCTTAGCAAAGAAAGCAGTGCTGCATAATACAGCAAACCTCGAGCTGCAGCAGGATGCAGAATTTGCGGTGACAATAAGGACTGGGCAGCCTTTTGCTTCTTTGTGATGGCGCCATCTTATTGAAAGCATCAAATAAACAGCAGTAGCTGTGTCTGAATTAATTAAAGACCCTGCTGTACAAACTGGGAGACTTCTAATCCTTACACCACCACAAATAATGCCAAGAAATCTTGAAGTACCATGATAATGGCACAAGGAGATGGGTGTCTCTGTATTACTCCTTTTGTGCACCTCAAAGAAAGCTCTGCGGGAAAAATAATGTCGCATAAAAGAACCCAAAGCATGTCTTTCAAGAAAGCAGATAATTAAAATTACCCAGACGTTGAGGAAAATATGAGTTGAAAATATTTCGCAGTAAGTCTGCCTTTGAAAGCCAACATTGCCCTTAAAACAATTTTATGGTGGATATTGTGGGTGCTGGATTAACATAAATGACTGATTGAAAATCTTTGTAAGGGTGTTAAGATTATGGACACAGCTCTTAAGTTCTACAAACGCAAAACTGATTTCAAAGGCATAAAGGGATGAGAACGGATGTCCATGAAACCAACATAATATATTCATAAGGCCCTTTTTCAACAGCCAAGACATAAAGTGACAACCACTGAACTTGTTGTCTGGTTTTAAAATTGTTTAAACTAAAGATTATGGGGAAAACTGAAAAAGAAAAGAAAGTCATAGAAGCCAGCTGTGCCTTTGGTGTGATTACTCTGTCTTCAGCATAGACAAGGCACGGGTTGGTTGAGTTTTCTGATGGCATTTTGAATGTGCATGAAGTAAAAAGAATATGGTGCTGATGAACGACTGGGAAATGGACAGGGTACAGCTGCTTTGACACAAGCCCCGCTTGGGGAAGGGAAAAGGGAAGGAAAGCATGTTATTCCATATTTTTATTATAAAAGAATAAAAAATTGGCACGTTCCAAGCCTGAGGAAGCACAAAGAAGCACAGGGCAAAGGAACTGTCCCCCAGCTCTCACATGTCCTAGAATTCTATGTACCATTTCTAGGTGTTTAAATTCAAGTTCCTGCCTAGGCAGGACCTCCTTATGCCTTGCACAATCCCAGAAGCATTCAAGGTGAGGGTGTGGCAGGACAGTCTGACCCTCCTTTCTCTGATAACAAAACCACTGGACACAGAGTGGGCAAAATCCCAAACATTTTGTGCTGACTGTTGCTCAGGCACAGAGCTGTGTGTCTGCCTTCGTCCCTTACACACAGCGAGTCCTACCTCCATGTACCGACTAAGGCAGAAACATCAGCAATGATGTATGACATGTTTTACTCCGTATAGAGGAACACTGAAGTATAGCATCCACTTATTTGCTGTCACACCTTTAAATCAAGGCTAAACGAGGTGAAAAGCAGATAGATTTTAAGCCCTTGTAAACCCATAGGGCAAGCTGAATGGATAAACTAAGATGATTCACCACTATATATTATCCTGGTGTGTTAGAGTTGGCTATATAACAAGTTCATGGCCATCTTGGAATGAGTGGAAAGGTGAATGCTTCCATTGTGATTACTTGGCTAAAAACATCCATGCCAGTAATTGCTCTCCTGCCCTTCTTCACCATTTAATTGCAATATTTTATGATTTACAGTGGGGGAAATGCTACATACTTTTCAGGGAAAACTGGCCAGGAGACAAATTATTTGGAAATAGAGGGAAAGTACTACTGACATTGAAAATAGGTCTTTAATTTCAGTTGCCCTATTGGGCCAGGATAAAGCATGGGTAGGCACACTCACACATAAAGCTGCAGCTCCTGAAGTCCTGTGGTGGCTGGAGAATCTCCATTTCCCTCTGTCAGGTTGAAGGCAAAGATTTTCAGCATGAAATTACAGACCACATGCTTGGCTGGGAAGAAAAGTTGAAAGTAAATTACCTGAGTACAGCTGCTAATAATTCTATACGCAGGGGTCCCCAAGGGTCTTTAAAGAGCTAGTCCCCATCTTTGCTAGCAAATGGCTGTAAAAGAAGAGGAGGAAGGCGGCTGCAGGAACTGACTCTCTTGGTGCTGAAAATTTCTCAGCTACAATTTCTCCCTTCTTTGAGGTAAAAGAAGTCTTCACGGTGAGTTTGAAGAGCAGAGCCATGGAAGAATATCACCACCTCAGCAATGTGTTGGTCACATCTGCAACTTCTGATCCAAACCACCATTTAGGAGTGAGCCGAGCTACTGGTGAAGCTCCAATCAAGTCACATTTTGCTGCTCAACTTTGTTAGGGTTCCCAGAGGACCCATTGCTCTGATCTCCTGGTGGTCCAGCTGATGTTTCTAGGTAGGAATTTACAGACTAATCTCAGCATTACAGCAAATCCAGGGGAGAAATCTGTTATGTGGCTAGGCACCATAACTCACCTATCTTGCCATTTGGCTGATTTGAGGCAGACAAGGCTGTCTGGGCCACCTCTTCAACTTCATGTACCATATGGATCCATGGAAAATCCAGTCCTGAACTTTGTTACAGAAACAGAGTGCTGATGAGAGTCTATGATGTTGATGTCCAGTCTAGTGGTGGAACAGAGTTGCAAGAGCACAACAGGTGAATTTTCAGAAACTATCTGGGAGCCCCTCCACACACAGCAGACACAGTAGCTTTGTAGGGGCTGCTCACGAGACTGAACTTTACAGCTGGGGGGCATAAGGCCCTTGGAAGGGCAGCCTGGCAGTGGTACACCTGTTCTGGGTGTGACTGAGCAACTGAATGAGCTGAAAGAGACTGTTAATGGATCTGGAAGCACCATAACAGATCCATTACAAAATTGCACCACTGGTTTCTCCAGGTAAAAACAAAGATCTAAGTAATTTGTCAGACAGTCTGTTTCCAAGTAGTTTCTATGCCCAGGTCATAAGTCCAGGAGGATCAGATAAATCTTCTGGCTTTACTGTTCTCCTCTAGTACAAACCAGAACACGTTGGGCCGTTTCCTTTTCCCTATCATGCTTTGAGCAACTTCTGATGAGAGAGATTATAATTGTTTCACTTATTTAGAGTGATTGCCGTAAATTTTACGGTAAATCTGGACATTATTGGACAGCAGTAGGCTGTTCCCTTCCGTCTTTGACTTAGGGCTGTGCAACATGGGGAGCTTATATTAGGTTCTGGCAATTTAAATCTGTTTAGCAAGGTTCTTAATAATCTCTGCATGTATATCACAGAGAACCTTTTGCATATTGCCTTAAATAATTCAGAACTGCTCCAATATTGTGTTAAATAATTCAAGAATAGGACAGGCTTTGTGATTAATGATGTGTACCTGGAATTTCTGCAAATACAGCAAGGAGTCAAAGTATGCTCTAGATGCAAGTGTCCTGGCACCAGATGCCATTTATTTTGTGCCAAGGCAACAGTATGTACCAGAAAATTGGAAAAGCGCCTGCTACTCACTGGAAAACTGACTTAGGCCAATGGTTAATGTGGCAGCTGCTGAAAGAGTCTGTTCTTTCTGACAGACAACACTAATTTGACCGAGAACCGAGAACCTCTGTTGTCTTCTGACTCCTATTTTCAATCTTCATGAATATCATTTGCACCTGATGTGAAAATTAAATGGGAGTGTAAATATTTCTGCAGGAGCTGAGAGTTTGTCCTGGTATTTTACCAGCCCTGATCTGAGAGCATGGAAATGCTGTGCTTTGTAAAGCAAAAGCACATAAGCTTGTTTTGCATGTTAACTTAATCCTGAGGGGCTTGAGGTTGCTCTCCTTCCTGGCTGCGCTTGGGTCTGCAGTCATGAAAACTATCTGGACTCTGCTGTTCTCCATCCAGCAAGATAGGAGTGGAAAGCATTAGTAAGGAAACACCTACATGCTAGAACTTCAAAGTTCTTGCCTTGTTAATTATGGTGGATTGAGGCCACTAGATGAATGACAGCCACTCACTATTAGCTCTGCCCCCTCCAAAAGGGGAAGAGAAAGGGACCAAAGGAACAAGAGAGAGACTAAAGGACTGGAAGTGAAAACTACAACTGCCTTAATGCAAATAGTAACAGATACACACAAACCCAACACCAAACCAAACGCCCCTGATGGCAACTGCATCACCGTCACTACTCGATGCTGTGGGTGAGCACTGGGGAAGTCCCAGACTGGACTCAACATCAGACAGGATCCAGACACAGCAGCTGGGTTCTGGAACTGCACTCAAGAGCACACAGATTGGGATGAAGGAATAGGCCTCCTGAGACACCAGCCATTGCAGAAGATAGACCCTTATGAGCCTTTGGCTTTAAACCAAATATGATGACTGTGGGATGGAACACCCAGCTGGTCAGTGTAGGGTCACCTGTCACATCTGCTCCTCCCCACAGTTGTGGCCCCTCACTTACTGCGCCCCATTGTAGTTCATAGGATTAGTAGTGATCTTGGTCTGCACAGGGGTGAGTATAAGCCAGAGCCTTTCACTACAGATCCTTGGTAGTAACTGTAAGCATCCAACATCACCACTAGTAGAAGCAGACGCTGCACAAATATGCTATTAACTGCAGAAAGTGCAGCTACTGAGAAGAGACTGAGGTGAGAAGTGAAACCACTGAACAGAATTAGTTCTGTTCTAACTCAAACTAGGATGTTAACACAGCAACAACATTCCCTCCCTAGTACAGCTGAAACGATCCCTCTTTTAGAAAGTCCTATCAACATTTTTGCCCAGGAAATGAATAGATTTCTGTAAGCTCAAAGTATGTCTTTGGTTAAGGAATTTCTCTAAGACACAGGATAAATCAACCCTACATTGAAGTAGGAAAAAAGGAAACAGAACCTCCTAAAAATCCTATTTCAGTTAAAGATGTGCTGGTTTAAGTTGTCTTCTCCTCTATCCCTCTAATATCAGCAATGGACAAGGGAACACTTAGGAAAAGTCATGGCAGTCTGGTGAAGTCCTCAGTGACTGGAAAACGGGAAACATCACTCCTATTTTCAAAAAGGGGAGGAAGGAGGAGCCAGGGAACTACAGGCCAGTCAGTCTCGCCTCTGTGCCCAGTAAGATCATGGAGCAGATCCTCCTGGAGGCACTACTGAGACAGGAGACTAGTGAAGAGGTGATT
>JAOXOE010000343.1:50597230-50609768 GCA_028565055.1 Phoeniculus purpureus | reverse complement strand
GTGATCCTGCTGTGGCAGGGGGATTGGACTAGATGATCTTTCAAGGTCCCTTCTGATCCCTAATGATTCTATGATTCTCAAATTCATGACATGTCTTGACTATTGTGAGATGGTAGTTTTACAAAACTTCTGCATGAGCAAAGAAAATGCTGCTTTGCCTTTTGGTGAGGGAAAAAGGAATGAGGAAATGCTTTACTGAAATGAAACTGATCAGCACCTCCCGGAACACTCCAGAGGGAGCTGAAAGGTAACTAGGCTGGGATAAACTCTGGGAAGATGAAGACCTCCTTCAGTAAACCTCAGCTAGAGTACAGTCCTTCAGGCGAACGTCCAGTTCTTGCACTGCAGCCCCTTATCTTTCAGGACAATAAGCAGCCTAGGCAGACCCACCTCATGCTCTGTTCTGCTAGGTCTGTGCTGTTGTATAAGGCAGATAGATCTCCATTCCCTGCACAATTTTCTTAAGAGATATTTCTTACGTTACATTTCCAGGATTTATTCATGTTTTGGCACATATTTTGTTCCCCACAAAATAGTATTTGAGTTGTGCCGAAACTAAACCCAACTGCAAACCCACTTTCTGACACATTGAGACCAACAACACAATTTAAACCCATCGCTCCATCTCCGGTCAACTGTCTTTAGTTTAATCAGGCAAAGAAGCTTTCTGCTCCTCTGGTGGAGCAATTTCATTTATCATGCTTTACAGAGAGAAGGTGTCCAGCCCTCTGCTGTGGAAGGTAACGATAGATACTCACTAGAACCACAGAATCACAGAACACTAGGGACTGGAAGGGACCTTGAAAGATCATCTAGTCCAATCTCCCTGCCAGAGCAGGATCACCTAGATCACCAGCAAAGAATTGAATAAGTCTCATCTCACCTAATTGTAATCTCCTAACTGAGGCATCTGCAGCCAAAAGCTCACCCTATAGAGGAAGTCTAAACAGAACTAAAAGGGTTTGTCTCCATGGGCAGATAACAGCTGCATGGATGGCCCCATCTAGGTGAAACACACACCATAAAACACAGAAAACAAAATAGCTAGCCTTATTTCCAAAGAGAATAAGTAATATAAGGAAGGGATTAAAATGTTCCACCTCTTTTGGTTATAAGCGAGGAATTACTTTCCTCTTTGTCCTGCTGAATTCAGTGATGAAAGTACTCTGGCAGTTACGTGGGCATTCTTCTTTCTCTAGACAATTCATCCTGTAAGTAAAAAAAAAGCTTATGCTCATCATTTCTTTACAGTAAGAATATTTAATAAACAACAGCAGCCCATAATATATAATATATATATATAAAATATATTGATCACATCTATAAAGCACAGAGTGGCTCATTTTCAGCTGTATAATGAAATGTCTTTTAAGCTTCTGGTTTATTCCCTGAAAGAGTGTGAAATGTGCAGTTAGGGTTAATTTTTCATACAACCTTTCTAGAACAGTTTTATGTGCTGGATAATAGACTACTTCCCACAAAAAAAGCAAAAAGAAAGTTAAGGCAGCAACAAAAATGGAGATTCATGTGTCCTAGAAGTCTTTTTCTAGGTCACTATGGGAAGACAGAACATTACAAAGGCAAAAGACACATTTGCAGATTTCTTGGGGAATTCCCAGATGCGTCCTCCCGGCACAGAACACCTCATTACACTCTCACAGCATTATGTGTCTGTGTGGAGGGTACCGAGGCACTCATACCATCACCCCAAACTGCTGAACAGTTTCTCACACCGTGTTTTTCATTCCCCTAGACAGCAGCCCTGGTCTTACTCTCTGCTAATGTCCCAGATAGTCTGCTAAACACCTGCTACAGCATATGATTAGATTGTACTGTGTTGGCATTAAATCTGCAGTGCCAGGAGGGGCATTGCAGATGTTTCCTTTAAACTAATTGGAAAGGAGAAATACGACACATACAACACAACCGCTATCTCCTCTGTGCTTCTGCAAGCTCTGCCATAGGTACCTCCTGAACATGTTTTGTTTGCTGCTTGCAATATCATCTAGAGGCCATCTTCAGTACATATCCAAGGGTAATGGGCTTCCTTATTCTGAAACCTCGGTCAGGCTCTGGAACAGGCTGCCCAGGGCGGTGATGGAAGAACTGTCCTTGGAGGTGTTTAAAAAAAAAAAGCAGATAGACCACTTGAGGCCACGGTCTAGGGCTCAGGGAAATGTTGGAATGAGGGCTGGACATGAAGATCCTGGAGGCCTTTTCCAGCCATGATGATTCTATGATTATTAGTGATTTTCCAGACTCTTTAATATTTAAAAAAAAAAGTATATTTTATTTTAATTGTATTTTTGAACTGTAGTTGTAGTAGCACCTTGAGAAGCCTTACTGGTACTTTTATATTTAAATAAACATTTAGCCTTATTCAGATTTGGTCCATACAGCATCTCTAATGATATGACACCCAGGGCATCACTGACTCTGTGGGTAACTGTGCTGACGCTCCTCATCGCGGGTTATAAAAGGCTGTATGTGGGGACAAAAACTGTCTGCTGTGATACAGCTGGACAGATTAATCATCATATTGTAGTTCAATTTGATCCCAAAAGTTAGATCCCAACTAAAAACTCCAAGTGCTAACGTTAAGAATTTTGTAACACACACCCCCTCGACCCCCAGCACAGTGCTAAGTATTTTGCTTTACCCTCCTGGGATGAACACTGGGTTCTGCTGAAGTGAAGGCCAGCACTCCCTCTGAGTTTGTCAGAGCCATGTTGTTATTCCCATAGAACAGGGCAGCAGGAGAAAAGCTGAAGTTGCCTGTTGTCTCTGCTTTGTTTCCCCCCATGAACAATATGTCACCCAAGTCACTCCGAGGTGCTTAGAACAGGAGGTGCATGAGTCATCTTGATCTATTTACTTTGCTGTACTCAAGCTGAATCATTTTAATCCTTTCCATAATATCTTGGAGGCTTCCTTAAGACAAAAATATTCTCCCACATGTCTGGGGAAGTACTGCAGCACACTGTACAGGGCAGAGCCATGATTTACGTCCTCCTGGCAGAACAGGTGGATTAAGCAGCAGCAGAGACACCGCAATTTTAGCAGGATGCTCAAGTGTGATTTCCTAGTTCAGGTGCTCAAATGCAAGTGTCACAGTTATTTCAGAAGTGATGAGAGCCTTTAAGAGGTGTGAAGTGGGATCTATTTAAATAAATGTGACTATGAATAGTTAGATTTTAACCTCCAGACAAGCCACTCTGGGATGTCCTTGCAGTCAGCAGAGCCCTAGTCAGTAGGGCTAATGTAGTTTGAGGCATGATTCACCTCGTCCTAGAGCAGAGAGCTGCAATTGGCCAGGTGAGTCATACACTTATCTTTATAGAGAATAGAAGTCTGGGCAAGTGGCAGATCCCTAATGTTAGTCTAGCTGAATCATCTAACCAGCAGGTTTACAGCTCAACCTTCCCAGGCCCAACATATCACTGGGAATATCAAAGGCTCTGAGTTCACTCAGAGAAGATGAAGGTATGTCCACACTGATCCCTAAGAAATGGGAGGTCAAAGTGATGATGCGATTATGTCTTCAACTAGGTGCAGGAAACATGGAGAACCATGGGGGCCCTTTGCTGACCTTTCTGCAGATCTTAGGCTGGATAGTAAGCAACATGATGCCAGATCTCTACGGTAATGAAAGGAAAGGTCCTGAATACTGAACTTAGCTCATCACCACGGAGGTG
Source organism: Phoeniculus purpureus (assembly GCA_028565055.1). NCBI lineage: Eukaryota > Metazoa > Chordata > Aves > Bucerotiformes > Phoeniculidae > Phoeniculus > Phoeniculus purpureus. The sequence goes on along the minus strand of JAOXOE010000343.1, from coordinate 50,606,073 downwards.
AGTGGTTTCCCCTTCACCTGCTTCACCAAGCTTGCTTTGTAGATTGTCCTTCAAGGAGGTTCCATGGTCAGGAAGCGCTGTGATTAAAGTTGCCGTCACAGAATCCTCTCTGCTGAGAACACAGACCAGAGTGATGCATTGATAGTCACAAACCTGAAGTGTTCTGTGCGTGTTGGAAATGTTTTATTAGACGTCAGCCTTTTTGAAGCCAGGTTTCCACCACAGCAGACACTACATCATAACACTTTGAATACCGAACGGAAATGCTGAACGGGGATTTTGTAGCAAAAAGAAAAATCTAAATATTTGATTCTGCCAATGCCAAAGGGTCAGAATTTTCCTCCCGGGTTTTCTTCTAAAAGGGAATTCCGGAAAAGAAATCTGCAACACCTGATCTGCGAAGCATTTCAAATCACAGTGTGTTCTGACAGCAAAAGTTTTCATTAATCTTCTTCTGATCTCCTTCGGTGTTTGCATACCTGTATATGTCCCCTCTTAATACGTAGGCTTGTTAAATTATTATAAGTTAAAATAAAGGTTGTTGTTACAGACAGCTTCCAGGCCTCCCTCAGGTAGACTGGCAGCTTGCAAGTCCAGCTTTGTTCTGGCCTATTTATGCAGTATTTTCACTTGTATTCGTTATTATCTGCACCACATTAAGCAGGACTTGTTCCGAATAAGTCTGTGAGTCTGGACTTACTGCACTTACAGGGAGCAGGTAGAGAAAGGAAATAGTGAAATCTGCCACCAGCCAAGTTAATTCAAGCAGGAGATCTGCAGTTTCTGATTACTCAGCACGTACAGGAAATTCAGTCTCTGAGATTAATGGTTACAAATACTCCTATGGATATCAGACACCTAAGAAAAGACCTCTCGAGGAGATAGAAGTGCTGGGACAAGAGATAAGCCCTCTAAAAGATGAAATACATAATACCGAAAAAGAGACGAAAGTAAGAAAGAGGCTTTCAGCCCAACCAGATGTTTTTCAGTTTAGAAACTGTACTCGAGGATTGGTGAAAAAGTGAAGAAAAGAAAAATAAACCTGAATCATTTCCACTGGAATCACAATTTTTAAATACTACTTAGTGAAAACGCCCTGTGAAGTATAACAGGTTCATAGAATCACAGAATCACCAAACATCAGGGACTGCAAAGGACCTCTAAAGATCATCTAGTCCAAGACCCATGCCACAGCAGGATCACCTAGACCAAGTAGCACAGGGACATGTCCAGGTGGGTTAGAAGTGTCTTCAGAGAAGGAGACTCCACAAACCCCCTGGGCAGCCCCTTCCAGAGCTCTGTCACCATCACTGTGAAGAAGTTCCTTCTCATATTGATGTGCAACCTCCTATGTTCCAGCTTACACCCATTGCCCCTTGTCCTATCATTAGATGACACCGAGAAGAGCCTGTCTCTGTTCCAATGGGTCCTATTTGGCTCTAATACAAGGATAAAACTGTTACTGGACTAACACACGCAGAACAGTTGATCTTTCTACCTCTTTCTTACCTGCTCCGTATCTCCATAGTTGACTCCTGTCATGGAGAGTGAGAAACAAACACTGGTATATGAGCCAGGGCACCAGAACAGAAGGAATAGAATTTGTCTGCAGGCTGTCCAACCCAACAAGCATGACATGTTTGAGGTTCCTTTATACTAATGTTTTTCCCACATTACACTCCCTGGCACTTCTGCCTCAGTGCAAACCACTACCACAGAAAGGCACAACTCCTGCTTGCACACGATTTACAGCTGCTCCCATTGCAAAGTAGATCTCACGTCATTTCAACTGCAGTGGTTCAAGCCACTGCTGCCTTACTGGCGTTTTGGATGGTTCAATGAACTGATGGTGGCCAGCTGCTAATAGCAGGACAAAGCTCTGACAGGAGCAGCACCTTTCTCTGGAGGCAATGCAGAAACAGTAACGTAAAAACTGACCAAAAAATAAAGCTGCATTGATGAAGAAATAGCCACCTGGTCAGCAGTACGTTCTCTCCAGTCACGAGCCTGGAATTCATCTGTGCAGGCAAAGCTCTTGCTTCCAGAATCAGAGTTCATTTCATCACTTAACTCCTTCCAGTCTTACAGCTCTGTTTTTCCACAGATGTTTGCTGGATATCAACAGCCAAGCTTGGAACCTAGAATTCAGATGATATTTTTCTTCTAATAAATATCTACGAACCAAGACTTATAAACTAGATTTATAATAGAAAATGAAACACATCTAGGACCGTTCTCTGATACTGAGGCAACCAGGCATTGAAAGGGCTACTCTGAAGTGTCCAAACTACCTTACTCTCCCACCGTCCAGGGAAGTGAAGCTGCATGGATACTGCTCACTGGGAATGGTTGCTTGCCTGTGCTATTTATGGAGCCGTGATGAGGAACAGTCTGGGACAGTGCTGGTTGACTAAAAGGGTACCAGGAACATTTCCAACATTTTAACAGGGTAGGCAACTGAGCTGCTGTGCCAAGGGACATTTCTTGGCCCCATTTAATTTGATAGTGTAGATGTAGTCCCATCTCAATTCTTGACACACACAGGACTGTGTGTCACAGAGCTCTGAGAGGGATCTGCAAGTGTTGGAAGAGGTCTCTTCCCTCATAAGGAAAAAGTGCATAACTGCTTTATGACTTTCTGATTGCTGACACGTGGTGAACCAGCAGCACTAACAGGTGCCTGCAGGCTCCTTGCTGACACTCGTTTTGATGTGTATCTTGCTCCACATCAGTGCCTCAGGACTGTATCAACGGACCTGCTCTCTTCCTTGACCTAACTCACCAAATGGCCGGCAACTGTCATGCGCAAGAGGCTGGTGGAAAAGAGTGTTGCTAAAAAGGTTGATGCTTTCCCCTGATCCTGAAAACATCTATTAAATTATTACTTTTAAGATATGCAACTGGTGAAAGAAAGGTGTGCATACTTCAGTTTCTGAGCCACAGACGGGACTGTCTAAACTGACAGGTTAGGTCAGATCATGGAGCTCATTGTGTGTCTTGGCTCCTTGGTCACTTTTTAAGTCACAGTTGCAAGTTTCTGCAAGTACAAGAGAGAGAAGAAATGACAGTTGCTACTTACAAGCCATCCTTTTCCTCTGATAGCTTTCAGTATCAAAAAATCCACAACAAAACCCTGATTAGAATGAAGAGTTTAACTTTGGTTCACTTGGCTTCATTCCATGCTTAGAAATGACCGTACACTTGACTCTCCATTTAGGAGTTCCCTTTCTGTAAAGCCTACAGGTATCTCTGCAAGAACAAGCTTTCACCTAAGCTTGATCTTCTAGAAACTACTTGGTACATCTTTTCTGCTTGGAAAGAACAAATGCAGTACTTTGGGGTGGAACCACTCAGAGTATTAAGCCATGTAATTGGCAATAATTATTTGCAGTTTCACATTGAAACCTTTGTAAGACCAGGTATGTCACTCACACTAGAACAGCTAACTACGTGTCCAGGGGCTGAGTTAGAGAAATGCATGGCAGCTTATGGTTGGTTGTGTTTTCCTTTTCGAGAAGGCTTCAATTTACTCCTTCTCCTGGGAAGAAAACAGCATTTTCAGAGGCACACAGGATGCGCAGACACTCGGCTCTCACTGACATATTTGAAAGTTGCCATTTATGTGGGATGATTTATTTAATATCCATATTTTGCTCAATTCTTTATCAATCAGCCTCATTAAGTCCTCAAACCCAATGCATTAATTCTTAGCATTAGTTCTGATCAAAAAGAGAAAGGGCCAGGGCATTTCAACCCCACCTCTCAAAGCGCTGCGGTAATGTAAGCTATTCTGCTCGCAGTCGTTACTACAGAACACCAAAGTTTCTTTTCACAAGGTTGCTAGGCAGTTAAACCACCTTGAAAGAAAGGAACTATCTGTGTGAAAGCACGTACAACAAAGTTGTTGGTGGAATACTGACAAAAAAAAGCATACACAAAAAACTAAATCTGGAGGCACTTACTGGTGCGCTGCTATTGCATTCCAGCAACACCAACAGTTCAGTCTGCAGTTCTCAACCGCCACTGCAATACCATTTAAGCCCCCAAAGACAAAACTGTTAGTGCTCTTGGACGCAAGAGAGGGGGACAAAGTTGATTTTAAAATGGTATTTTTTTTTCCCCAACTTTCTAAGTCTTGCAAGTACATGGTAAGTTGTACTCAGTCCTTCATCTCGACAGAGGGCTGCCTCACTGCCTGTGATGCAAATCTGTAAAACCCCAAGGATCATTCACGTGTAGAGGGACCTCTAGAATTCATCCACTCCAACTGGCTGTGCAGAACAGAGACAGATCTGAAGCAAGATCTGGCTTTGTCAAGGCTTTATCTCAACTCCCCTTGGCTCACCGTTTAGTGTCACTGGCTGATCAGATTATACGACATGAGACAAAACGAACCAATTAATTTAGTTACTGAAACAAAACAAAACAAAGCCACTTACAAATTGCAGGCAAAACCAAAAACCATCTCAGTTTTGGAAGATGAAAAGACACGTTTTCATTCTCCTCATATAAAGACACAACACAAAGATAATACAGAGACTAATCACACGTTCTTACATAACTGGGCCAAGCTGCTCTCGCCACCTCCTCAGAGCGAAGAGACTTCCAGCAGTTCCTTTTCCTCATGGAAGCATGGAGTCCATTCAGTCTGTGCAGAGATCCCCAGGACGTATGCTCAGCATGTTTAGCTGATTGCGTGTTGTATAGAAGCCAGTGGAACAAAGCAACCATGATGATTCTGAAAAGGCCGTTCTAAACTTAGTCCCTCATTTCTTAAGTAAATTTATGTTTAAAAAAAAAAAAGGAGGGAAGGAGGGAAAATATTTATTTTATTTTTGAATACTCCTGGGTATCCGAAGCGTGAATCTTAAAGGGAAAACATCCCTTAATGCAAGATGCAGGTTCAAATTAAAAACCTTGGCAGCAGTTTGCACTCAAAGTGCTCCACACACATTTTCTGGTTACAGTTGATCAGATAAGACCAGCTCCTACGGAACTGAATAGGAGATGGCACATAAATACTTGTAAGAACCCACACTGCAGCCCACGATAAAACAGCTGGTTAATCATCAGCAGTAGAGCCAGTAGAATTAAATAGTTGGTACTTCTAAGTGATACAAAACATAGCTGTAAATTCCGCAGAGCTTTCTGCTGGAGACCACGTAAAGACTAATAACAGCAAATTGATTCACCTAAACCTTTGCTTTGTATTTGCTATAAGATAGTCTTCCCGGTACGCTACTTCAGCTGTCTTCCACATTAATAACAGCTACCTCACTGGATGCTGAATGAGCCACACTTACCGATACAAATGGAAAATAAAAGAAATATTACAGACACGAGGTTTTGCACTCCTTGTTGGAGCTCTCATTTGTTGCAGCATTATAAAGATAGAGAATTTGGGTCAATGTAATACAATAGATACATGTAGTGCTCTAATACTATTGTTTTTCTCTTTTACAGCCTGCTGAGATACAAGTGATTGAAAAACTACTCCGTTAAAACCAAGTAAATGCATTTCCCCTGGCTTTACTCTCACTCCCCTATAAAGCCCATGACTGGTTTTGGTCTCATGGGAGAATTAATAGCACAGATTTTATAAAGTTCATTGTGCCAGATGCTGACACTACTGAAGTTAATGTCAAAGCAGCTCTTTTACCACAGTCTACTTCATAAGGACAGTATCTCACCCATTTAGAAGGCAGGACTGAAGGACCTCTCACCCCACAGTCTCATATACAGTGCACTTCAGTTGTGGGGTAAGAAAGCAGCTGTGATGCTTGCAGTGTTTTGCAAACAGACTGCTTGGAAAAGCCTCAGGCTTGGAGGAGCTCTGCAACAGGGTCTTTTTTCAAAGCCAGCTAGAATGAAGACCTTGACCCCATAAATATGCACACCCTGCCATGCACAAGCACACAATGGTCTCCCTGCCATCCGACACTGCACACAGGGTTCTGTCCATCTTCTGTATGGATCTTCAGAGAAGACTGAAGATATTTTTACTTTCATGGCACTCCTTAGCAACTTCCCCTATTTGGACAAACCGTCCCCACAGTCACTGTGCAGGAGTTCCCTGATCCCGCTTGTCATTTCTGAGCCATTTCTACAGAACTCAGTTCCACGATGAGCCATGAGCAGGATGAGTGCTATCTACCGTTTCAGTAGACATTTTGTGTCCACTGTGATTGAAGTATCTGTGATTAAAGCACTTTCACGTATTTCATGTGCGTGCTGATAGTTGTAAACATTTAAAAAAAGAAATTGCAAACTTCACAATTCATGGTGTTTTCCATCTAGCAATAAAATAATTTATCTGCATATGAAAAAGGTCATCTCCTTTCCTCAGAAATTAGAGGTTTCAAAACCCCTAAACGCCATCAGCTAGAAGATTGAAGCAAAAATAAAGATATAGAAATCTCACACTTTGCTGCAAAATCTTACCCTAAATCTTGTCCTCTGTCACAGCAGCCAAGGGAGATCATACACGAATTCCCCAGTTATGAGGCAGATCATGATTACTATGCCAACATTCACCACGTGCTGGGCTTTACCTTTGTAGAGGATATTATTTAGCTTCATGTCACACACTACAGGCTTTTAAAAAATATGGCACCTATACCTTGCAGAGACTTCTACCTTGGAGATGGCACCACCAGACTTCATCCTTTGCATTCTCCAGCCCTTCACTGCATTCACTGCAGCATCAAAATGCAAAGCAAGGGAGTTGAGGGAGGGGACCTTTCCTGTGGATCTGCCAGCTAGAATAAAATGCAATTAATCTCTCTCCACTCATTGGGCGATAACACAGGTGGTTGTAGATCTTCATCTTTTCGCTTTCTGCTGTAGAGTGCACTGGCTTCACAGTCATAAATCATGCGAGGTGCAGAGCTTGACTCTTTCTACCCGTCTGCCATGCCTTGTCTGTAACTGAGACCAATCACTACAAGAGTCCATAGGATTTGTTTACTGCTCCAGATGCTACCCAAGCACATGAGTCATGGGCAGAATTAAGGACATTTGGTTGCAGGAAGCTGCTGCTCTTGCCTATTGCTTGTAAACAGATCTGTATACCAGAACCCTGGTTTTGTCGTTTAACCTCAGTGGGCAGCTCAGCCCCATACAATCACTCCCTGCAGTGAGATGGAGGAGAGAATCAAAAGGGTAAAAGTGAGAAAAATCATGTTCATGAGCTAAAGACAGTTTAATGAGTAAAGAAATCCCACATGCAAAAGCAAAGCAAAGTAAGGGCTTCCCATGCGCAGGCAGATGCTCAGCCCTCTCCAGGAAAGTTGGGCTCCATCACATGTAACGGCTACCTGAGAAGACAAAAGCCATCACTTCCCTCAGCTTCTACTGCTGAGCACGAGCAGTACTGCAGGAGCCATGCACTGGCCTGTGTCGAGCTTTCAGCATGAACCCTTACTCAATTTTTAAAGCAGCCCTATCAAATGTCACTGTGTACCTGCTGTCCCTTGCCCCTTCTCAGGCTCTAAGGTTCAAATGGACCATTTACAGTTCCCCTGGGCAGGCTGGACTATGACTTTCAGGTGGAGCAATAAAACATTACTAACCACAACATTTGGTTTGTAAAGGACATATCAACTCCCTTTAGTCCCAGGCAAACAATGGGGCAACTTCAGCTCCCAGAAGGAAGGCACTCCGTGACCTTTTCATTCATGGCTTAGATGTGGTGACAGCAACACCAGACTGCTTTGACAGAGAAGTAGGCATTTTGTATGTCCACTGATGTCAGAATCAAGCCTCAACAATAATTAGATTGATTTTTTTTCTCGTCTTATCATGTTTGGCAGACAGAGAATGCTGATGGAGGCCAGCTTTCAGAAAGGTGAGGAAAATAGCTGGCCTTGTCACAACCGACTGGTCAGCCAACGTTCCACCCCATTTATTAATGGTAATCTGGGATGTCCATTCCCAGATGCGACTTTCTGAAAATTCATGTATCCTGGCAGTGCCTCTGCTAAGATGCTGAAAATAGTGGGAAATACATGTCATAAATTAAATCTCACTGAATACTAGGCTAGGACTTTGGGAGTTTGCTCAGGTCTACAAGAATATTCATGCAGCATGCAGATGTTCAGTGTTGCTCAGGGTTTATATATACATTACTACTGAGTCCAGCATTCTTGATTTGAGCATAAACATGGGATGTGTCTTCCCACAGCCAAAGAAATAATGATTCCAACTGGAAACATGAAATCAACTCGCAGGGCCAGATGCTCAGCTGCAGCAGAGTAAGACCTCTTTTAATGAAATATGCAGACTGATGATATTTTGGACCAAAGTACTTCAGGACTTTAGTGTTTGTTAGCATAACATGACATCAGCTAGCATCTCTGGGCAGCTGGCATAAATTACACTCATTTCAACCTTCACACAGGATCTGTCTTATGATGTAGCTCTTTCTCCAGCTGCCCTACAAACCCACTAAACAGGAGGTAAGCAGGAGTTTATCCAGCTTCCCATTTTGCCAAGGAAATAACCTTCCTGTTATACTCAGAGAAATTGATATGGCTTGAAGTAGCACTGGAAGCAGAAGATTCTTTTTATGTTCCAGAAGAAGTTTATAAAGCCAGCATCTTAAGAAAAAGAAGATGGGGGGGGGGGAAGCAACAACAAAAAAAACCCCACCCCGAGTTTTAACTTGTAAACTGAGCACATCTCACATATGAGTGCAAATAAATTAACTTTATAATCTAAGGGTGATGTTCATACAGATTATAGATTTTTCTGCCTGAGGTTTGCTAGAATCATAGAATCATAACGGATTGGAAGGGACCTCAGAAGATCATCTAGTCCAATCCGCCTGCAACAGCAGGATCACC
>JAOXOE010000343.1:50524782-50597130 GCA_028565055.1 Phoeniculus purpureus | reverse complement strand
CCACATCCCTCTTGAACTGAGGAGCCCAGAACTGGACACAATACTCCAGGTGTGGTCTCACCAGGGCAGAGTAGAAGGGGAGAAGAACCTCTCTTGATCTACTAACCACCCCACTTCTGATCCACCCCAGGATGCTGTTGGCCCTCTTGGCCACAAGAGCACATTGCTGGCTCAGCAATAATGAAGACAATTCCAGGACATGATGAAGACTGTTCCAGGACAATCACAGAAACACAGAATGGCCAGGGCTGGAAGGGACCTTAAAACTCATCTAGTTCAAACCCCCTGCATAGGCAGCGACACCTTCATTACATCAGGTTACTCAGGGCCCTATCCAGCCTGGCCTTGAACAATTCCAGGGATGACGCAGCCACAGCTTCCTTGGGAAACCTTTTCTAGCACCTCACCACCCTCACAGGAAAGAATTTGTTCCTCATGTCCAACCTCAGTCTCCCCTCTTCAAGTCTGTATCCTTTCCCCTTGTCCTCTCACGACGCATCTGTATAAAAAGCCCTACCCCAGAAGAGATTAGCCTTTTCCTCCTCCTTACACAGAAATATTTTACACCAGACAAGCAGCACAGGAACACACTATCTTGTATTGAAAAACAGGTTGACCAGCAATCTAAGAGTTCTTCCACTCTCTTATTTTCCTGCTCCTAATCTCAGAAGACTCTGCACCACAAAGCTGTGCTTGATGTGGTTATCAAATTAATGTTACTCACTGGCTTCCAGACTACCATCCACTTGCTTACCATTATTTCTGTATAATAGGACACGACAAGCTCTGGGCAAGTCATTACTTTTTGATGATCATGAATTAGCTGACCTCAGGCCACAGAGAATGGTAGCGCTGGCTGGCAGACCACAAGGTGTTTTAGTCAACAAACTTATCGCAGTGTTCTGATCTACAGCTGGGCATTTCTGCTAGCTTAGTAGTCAGGTGCTTCATTGTTCCAAAAAAGAAATGTTCACCTAAGGAAAAAAGAGAAGACCTCTCCCTACACTTAGCAAAGCAATACTGTTTGCTAGAGGCTATCAGTGTATTGTCTTCTGCTGACTGCCACAGAAACCTTTCCAATGCAGGAAACATTAAGAAAGTCTGTTTTGAGTACGACAGAGCCTGGGCTCAATCAAACACCAAGTGCTGCACTGTATAAATTCCTGCCTACATCCACAAAACAAGTGACTACCAACAACTCCCTGAATCCCTATGGTGAACGTAAGGCAGCAGCAATAACGTCTCCAGTGCAGAAGTACCTCCATCCTCCTCTCCTTTTGCCTGCTTACACTTTTAGCATGTCCAGAGCAGCCCTTCCCTTGTTTCCTCCTTCCAGAGTTTGGAAGGGACCAAAGAAATAAAACCCAAGACCACAGGTTTAACTGACTTAAAGGACTAAAATGGAGCCAGTCTCCATTTATTTGTACGTTGCTTAGTCTCAGTTAATCTGTGTGTTTCTGTGTCTTGCAGGCCATGATGCAGCAGCTGGCACCGCTCTGTGCCATCAGTGGGAGGGACTGCTGAGGGTCTGAGCAGGGCTTGGGCAGGTTTGGCTGTCACATACAGCACATCAATGGCCCATCTGCCAGACCTTCCCAAGAAGTGTTGGTGAACAAACACAGAGTGAAGGAAAAAAGGTCGTACGTTGTAATTACCTTTTATAGGAGACATAAGGAGAAATGAGCCTCTTTGTGTGGAGGAAAATTGGAAATGCTTGAAACCCACCACTCGTTACAAAGAAGGCGTTGAACGTTGAACGATACTGTGAGCAATGTTCACAGAATCCCAGAATATCAGGATCGGAAGGGACCTCGAAAGATCTTCTAGTCCAATCCCCCTGCCACAGCAGGATCACCTAGACCAAGTTGCACAGGAACTTATCCACGCAGGTTTTAAATGTCTCCGGAGAAGGAGAGTCCACAAGTCCCCTGGGCAACCTGTTCCAGTGCTCTGTCACCCTCACTGTGAAGAAGTTCCTTCTCATATTTATATGGAACCTCCTATGTTTGGGCTTACACCCATTGCCCCTTGTCCTATCACTAGATGACACTGAAAACAGCCTGGCTCCATCATCCTGACACCCACCACTCACATATTTATAAACATTCATGAGGTCACCTGTCAGTCTCCATTTCTCAAAGCTAAAGAGACCCAGCTCCCTCATCCTTTCCTCATAAGGGAGGTGCTCTACTTCTTTCATCATCTTCTTTGCTCTGCGCTGGACTCTCTCCAGCAGCTTTGTGTTCTTGAACTGAGGGGCCCAGAACTGGACACAATATTCCAGATGTGGCCTCACCAGAACAGAGTAGAGAGGGAGAAGAACCTCTCTCCATCTGCTAACCATCTCCTTTCTGATCTACCCCAGGATGCTGTCTGCTGTCTTGGCCACAAGAGTCCATTGCTGGCTCATAGTCATCCTGCTGTCCACCAGGACCCCCAGGTCCCTTTCTCCTACATTGCTCTCCAACAGGTCAGTCCTCAATCTGTACTGGTACCTGGGGTTGTTCTTGCCCAGATGCAAGACTCTACACTTGCTCTTGTTATAGTTCGTTGAATTTCTCTCTGCCCAGCTCTCCAGCCTGTCCAGGTCCTGCTGAGTGGCAGCACAGCCTGCTGGGGTGTTGGCCACTTCTCCCAGCTTTGTGTCATCAGCAAACTTGCTGACAGCGCATGCCAATCCCTCATCCAAGTCATTGGATGAATAGGACTCATCCCAGTACCAACTTTTGGGGCACTCCACTAGATACAGGCCTCCAACTAGACTTTATGCCACTGACCACCACTCTCTGGCTTCTATCCTGCATCCAGTTCACCATCCACCTCACTGCCAAATCATCTAGACGACATTGCCTCAGTTTGGCTTTGAAGATGCTGTGGGAAACCGTGTCAAATGCTTTACTGAAGTCAAGATAGACCACATCCACTGTTTTTTAGGAAGGAAACCTTGAGAACCCTCTATTGGCCAAGCAGATGTGAACAAGGTTTGATCTACCTCCTCTGTACTACTTCTTTCATATTGGAGGAGAGACATAATTTATAGCATGACTGCGCTGAAAGTTTGGGACACTGAGATGCCTCTGTGGGCTGATGCCTGGAAAAAATGAGTCAGCTCCCAAGCAAAAGCTGTGTGATGGCAAAGTAAGTCAACCCTACTTTGCTGAGAGGCCAGAAACTTTGTGAAGGCCAGATGCACTGGCTGAGAGTCAGTGCCCTGCTATCAGGACGACACATCTGGCTGACATCCCAGCACATGAAGAGTATCCTGGCATTCTAGGTGGTCCTGCTCTGGCAGGGGGATTGGACTAGATGATCTTTGAGGTCCCTTCCAAGCTCTAATTATTCTATGATTCTATGATTTGTCTGTAATGTGATGTGGAGACACACATGACTAATGGATTAGTTTCCAGAGATGTCCATATAGACAGAATGAACCTGTTGGATACAGCTTTGGAGGCTGGTGAAAAGAGGGATATCTTGAACCAACCATTTATTTGAATGGATCTACACTTCCACCTTCCACAAATCAGTAGTTTCTGTGTATTTTAGCACTTCTATGCATCTTCTGTGATTGTAGCTTTACATCTGTTTGTGTAACTCTGCTTCTCCCACTCTTTAATCTGATTTTGCAAGGTTGCCAATGGATCTGTCACAGGTCAAAGAAATCATTGCTTCATTTAGGAAGCACAGTAAGTAGAAGGAAGTTGGAAAGCAGCAATATTCAATATTTCTGCATCATTAGACTAAGCCAAAACACAATGTGGTTTCTGCAGTGTAATCTCAGCCTGACATTGCCACCATTTTAATAATCATCCATCAGCACTGAGAGAGCCTGAATGAAATTAGTTTTCTCCATCAGATTTTAAGTAGACTAGTGCTGAGGCATGAAACCTCATGAATTTCAAAACCATTGAATCCAGCAAAAAGTTTCCCTGAGTGAAAGGCATAGCCGACAGACCAGAAGAAAAATTAAATGAGTCTTTTCCCCCTCGCTTGTGTTTGAAACACAAGACTTCAGGGAGGATGGTCTCTGAATTTCAGCTTAAGGACAACACAGCACCCAACTTGAGAACTGTAGACCTGGCAGCACATTTCATTCATGCTCATGCCACACGAAATGTTTATCAACGTGTCTGTGATGCCAGTGGAGAAAAGGAAAACTCTGGTGCAGTGAGGAGGTTTTGCAAAACTTGCTGTACAGCCCATTGCCAAAATCTTCCAGTAATTCCTCCTCACATAAGAGTTTTAAGGACTATCTGGAATACAGGTAGGGCAGCCAAGACCTGTTTTCTGGGATTTCTATAATTTTCAAGTTTGCATACGGGTCACTGCTGTGATGTTGAAGGGATTTGAACTACTTTCAACTTTCAGAGATGATGGTGCACTAAAGCAAGATAGTGCATCCCTTCTCTCCTTTCTATCCCTTGACTTGTCAAGCTGAACCAAACTCCTGCCCCTGGGGACAAAGAGAGTTGCTTTTTCAAATAGTTTTCTTGATGAAAATGTTTCCACCAGCTCTTAATTACTTCCCACCCTGCTCTTCTCCACTGTAGTATTCCAGGTCCTCAGACTGGCTGGTGCCCTGGGACCGTGGTGATAACAGTGAAATGAGTAAAAACAAATTAAGACATGGGATTGTAGTGGCATTAAAGGGGAAGGAAGCAAAATGATCTCTGGACTAATGAGGATCCACTGTTCACTGTAGCACTTCAAGAAGGAAGTCACTTCTTGATCATTTCTACCTTAAGTCATAAAGGCAACTACACCAAGCTGTATCAGCTTCACACAGCGTGCTCATCCTAAACATACAGCAGCAAGACCCCGAGCTCAGCTGAAACCTCTTGGTGCTACTGTAATTCAGCTAATTAATGATAATCTCAGTCAGTTCTTCCTGTGTATCCTAGAGAATGGAGTGATTATTCATTAGCCTTGGTGTGTACTTTAAAAGCAGCTGCAAATTAAAACTCTTTTTAAATGCAAAATGTTATTTGCCTACATGTTGTGTTCATTGAGCAAACAGGAGTTAAGGGCAAGGATAAAAAAGACTGATGTACAGAGATTGCATAAAAATGAGAATGAGCATCTAGATGTCACAATGCCAGTCCCTCCAGTGCAACTGGCCGTAGCCTCATTCACGGCAAAGTGTCCTTTATCAACTCTGTGTAAGGTACGGTCTGAGCAGACATGCAGTCCATAGCAGTATGTCACAGACTTCAGTGTCAGGTGTGCTGGTGCAGCTCCCATGAAACATACAAATTCAGTGTGGTAGTGAATGTGATTCCCTGTCTTAAGCTCCTGGATCAAGGAAAGACGATTTCTTCCACACAGGAGGGATGTTACTTCAATTCCAGGAGAAAACACCAGTGACCTTAGTGTTGCTGGATTGCACCTCAACTCCTGCTAGCAACAAGAAGCTGATGGCTGTGGTCCCCAGTGTGTGGCACAGTGATCATACACTTCCAATTACCTCTTAAATCGAAGTCCAAGATGCTCACAGAGTGGTATTAAACCAGGCTTGAATCAAGGCGCAAACAAAACAAGTCACCAAGGGAAGGTGCTCTGATCTTGCTGACAGACCTCACGTTAGTAAAAAGATGCTCACAAATACCTCAGTCAGCAACAAGGTTTTCCACCAAGTCCCATCCTGCTCTTCTTCTCCCCTCTTTTCTTAGAGAACACACCTGGTTGCAATCAGTAGCGAAGCAAAGTAGGGAAGAGACATGAACGGTAGAATCACTGTCATGCAGCTCAAAAGTGGGTACAAGCTTGGAAATGTGTTTGGTGAGCCTCTGAGTACAGCAAGACCTATACAAATGAAGGAAGCAACAGCTACCACGGGATGAGTGAGGGCTTGCAGTGGCAAGCTTATATAAGAGATATAGTGGGGATAATCTTGGTGAGGAACAGACCAAAGCCCAGAAATGCTGATGGCCCCTGAGAAAGTATGTAAGGAAGTCACAGAGGGCAATGAAACAGCAGCATGAAATGATCTGAAAATGCTTCTATCATTAAGGCTGTTGGCCCAGGAACTGTCCCTGAGCATTTTCCCCATTCACCTTCCTTGACGGAGAAAGCTCAGAGAGTCGAGAAGCCATGGTATGAGAAACAAAAGGCATCTTTGCTGTTTACAAATTAACTCTGATCAATTTCACTACCTGAAAAAAAATTCTGCAGCCAGTGCACATGCCACAGGGGTGCAGTACCGGCAGTGCCTGATGAGGCTGAGGGAGCTGGGTCTCGTGAGCTTGGAGAAGAGGAGATTGAGGGGTGATCTCATTAATGTCTATAAATAGTTGAAGGGTGGGTGTCAGGAGGATGGAGCCAGGTTCTTCTCAGTGTCATCTAGTGATAGGACAAGGGGCAATGGGTGTGAGCTGGAACATAGAAGGTTCCACATCATATGAGAAGGAACTTCTTCACAGTGAGGGTGACTGGAACAGGCTGCCCAGGGGTTTGTGGAGTCTCCTTCTCTGGAGATGTTTAAGACCCACCTGGATGTGTTCATGTGTGACTTGATCTAGGTGATCCTGTTGTGGCAGGGGGATTGGACTAGATGATCTTTCAAGGTCCCTTCCAATCCCTAATGATCCTCTGATTCTTCACAGCACACAGTAAAGTCTTCCAGAGTCTGACACAACACTTCTTAAAGTGAAAGTCAGAGTAGGTCTCATTTTTGCTTTCTCCAATGAATTTGGAAGAGGATGAACCTATTGAAACCCTTCTTCCTACCGGTGTGAAGCCCTTCACTGCAGTTTGGAGTCTTCAGGAAATGCTGGTGCAACCTGAGAATTTTCAAGCGTGAGTTGCTGTGCTCCAGAGGCAGGCTGCAAAGATCCCGCTTTCAGACAACACCGTCATTGTGATGAGTCTAATCATTTTAGGTGTCATTTATGCTCTTCAGTGACAGTCAGTAATGGGTTGCAAGTACAAACATTTTTAAGTCTTAAGCCTTCTGAACATTGTAGCTTCAGCTACTGCATGCAGACTGACAATACGTTGGAAAATTCTGAGATCCTGAGTTGCAGTTAGTGTTTGGTGGGTTTCTTAGCCTGAGGGATTGGGGGTTGCTGTGGAAACTTCTGGTAAGAAATTGGGAATTCCAGGCTCTTCCTCAGCTTCAGTTCTGGCCAATCGGCATCCCTGCAATGAGCATATTTGGGTGAGAAGAAAATCTAGTGCAACCACTTTCCCGTTTCCTGTGTGTGGAGGCTCTTTTTTGGGGATGAAGTGGCGCTGGAGCTGAACACACTGGTAGAAGCCATCTTGTGTTCTGGAGTGTGGTGATGGATGGAGGAAAGAGTTTGGGACCTCAGAGATCAGCAGAGAAGTTTGCCATGATGTGTTGAGAAAAAGGAAGAGTGGAAGTGAATCTCATCCTTAGCTCATGAAAGACAACGCACTGTGGCAGCAGACTGACTACGAGAATACGGAGCAAGGAACTTGTCCTTAAAGGAACCACTAGCACTGAGGACATAAAAAACAAACTGAACTATGGACACCAAGTTTCCACAACGAAAAGAACTATTAGAGGTTTCTTTCCCTTGACTGGAAAGAGGAAGCGGCTTGACCAAGTTATGTAAGAACTTGTGATTAACCTCTGTATGTTTTGGTGTTGGGGTTTTATGTTGTGTCAGCTAAATGTGCTTTGTTGTTTTTCCTCAGATCAAGCCTTTGTTTTTGCCTCCAACTTTGTAAGTGGGTTTGAACCTTCCTTAGGTTTTTTTTTTCTATTTCAGCTCAGTAACTAAGTCAATTAGTTAATTTCAGTTCCAGACCGGATCAATTGATCAACTGGTGGCACCCTGGATCTGTTCTTTTCAGAAAGGTGCAGCAACAACAAATTCTCTTCTAAATGGATGCTACCTTCTGGGTTCAACATGAACCCAGAATATTCTTTCCCACCTTTGGCTTTGTTTATGCCAAAGTGAAATCTGGGAAGATGCCACAGACAAAATAATGGCATTGCGTGTTTAAATGAATTCTCTGAAATACACAAAAGCTATAAAAGCAATGGCTTACTGTGTATCTAATGCCACTAGGAATTATCTGCTTCCCTGCAGTGACTTACGGGTTTTTAGTAGATTTTGGAGGAAGAAGGTAGGAGAATAAATAAAACAGCTGTCTTTTATGTGTCCAGATAATCACTGGTCAGAATGGGTAACCCCATAAACCACCATTGCAGGCGTTTTGGAAGGAGCAAGAGCTGTTCATCCTGTTCACATGATTTACTCTCAGTCTGGCATGTTCAGAAATTTCAAAGCACAAAAACATCACATAGTCATTCTAAGCACTACTCACCAATCTAAGATAAAGCACTTAAAAGCCAGAGCCAGGAACACTGTGTTAATACTACTGTAAAGCAGAAAAGCCTCATTACAACGTGATTCCTTTTAATATCCTGTTTTCATTTCTTCCCCGTGTCCTATACATGCAGCGTCTGCCTGTTTGTAATGTCAGGAAGACTGTGCTCCTCTGGGAAAAGGATGGAGAGAATGCATCAAACCTGGCACAGCAGATCTGTCACACACATTTGCATCTAGTTAGCATTGCAGAGCAGGGGTGTTCTCATGTGCTGAGGACCACATGGTCCTTGTGCTGCCACAACACCTAGAAAGCAAGGAAACCTAACCAAGGCTCAGAGGCCATTCTCCAGCCATACTTAGAGCAATAATTCAGATTACTATTTTTTTCCCCTTACTTTTACTCCTTCATCATAGCTTCAAGTAAAGAACATCACTACTTCAAGTAAAGAAACCAGTGGGATATTTCTGTGGGGAAAAACCCCCTCCTGAACCACTACCTGAAGAGAGAGAATCACACGGGTCCTATTTAAAAAGGTGCCTGTAAAGTGTTTGAAATGCAGGAATAGGGCAGTGAAACTTATTTTCCAGGGAGCACGAGACTTCTTAAGTGCTGTTGATTCTGCAGGGGAAAATGTACTTAAGAATTGCTCATTGGAGAAACTGTTTCTCAGCGTGCAGCTCAGTGATCTGGTGCATCTCAAGAGAAGGGAGGACATGTACACAGCCTACATAAAGCAAACACAAAGCTGTTAAGACCTCTGCCACAAAGGCTGTGAAAAATGACACTTATAGAGCACTTTTTACTCATGCCAATTTTGTGAGCCTCTTAGTTTCACCCTAAAGCCTTTTTCAGTGCCCTGCTGACAATCAGCTGAGTGTCAGTAATGCTGTGATTTTCTAGGACATGGAGTAGCAATCAACATGATCAAAACAAAGCTCAGACACTGCCCTTAGTGGCAACCAATTCCCTCTGGACCTACGGAAAGGCAAAGCCCTGAGTGATGTTTATGCCCTCTGCTCTCGCTGCAGATCAGAGATTTCATCTACTAATAAGGATTCCTCTTCAGAAGCTGAGGAAGACTAGAGGATCAAGCCAAGCCAGTGCCTCTTTTCTTGTCCTTCTCTCACTTATTTTCATCTGTCCCTTGGGAGTCTGATACCTCCTCAAACTGGTGCCTCCTCAGTCATCACCCTTACCCTGACACCCCTTATTTCACCACTCTGGCATAAATGCCTTGGTCTTCAGAGGCAGGATGGAGGGATTAAAAACCATGACATTAGTAGCTGTCCTGGTTTAAAATAAGGACACTATCTAAGGATCCATTGGTCTCCCATTGTCTTTCCTCATTCCATCACAAGTAGGCCTACATTTGCCATCTCCTTTCTCTGATTTTAAATTGGAAAAGGTGGAGGTTTCTCCTGGAAAGATTTTTCACTGAATATTTTCCACAACCCCACACAGTTCTTGCAAAATCAGAGAAGAGTACCTCTGGCTTACCAAGACCTGTCAAGTAAATCAGATATGAAAGCAAAGACCCTATATACACACAGCATGTCTTCCTGACCTGGACATGAAAACAAGAGCCTTGGAGGGATCACTGTTATGATTATGTCTTGCTCAATCTTTACCAGTAGTCTCCCTTACACTCATGGCACATCAATTCCCTTTATCTCACTTTTGCTCTCTAAACATGGCAAAAACCACAGGAACAGAAGCAAGACACCACCGGATTAATTAAGGCTCCTGACAACCAACGGGAACTTCACAAATATCCATGGCATTTGTAACGTCTTTTGTTCACTGCCAACCTTCAAGAAGCTTCTTCACTTCTGCCATAGCGCTTATGTAGCTTTTTCCTTGCCATCTTTGTCCCTGTGGTAAGTGCACAACTAGCAATTTACCTAACAGAGCCTGGAATTGCTCTTCACAAAAGGAGGCTGCATTTTCCCTTTGCGTAGAGTTTGCTTTAATCAGAAACTTCAGCGTGAAAGCCTACATACACCTCCCTTGTAGCTCACAGATGCGCCGGGAAGCTCATTCAATTCTTTGAACATCCATTGTGGCTCAGGGCTACGGTCAAGCACTCTTAATGAAAAGCTGTTTGTGCAATCTATTTCCTGCTGATAACCACGAACACATCCTTGAAAAACAAACACACTCAAATAAAAATCCCAGGAAGCTGTCAAGCCTGCTCCCCAGTTTCTAGACTCTTCCATGGTAACTCAGCTTAGAAAACTGCAAAATCCACTTCAGAGCAGCCAGAAGTCTCTAGGGAATTATGACTGCAAACTGCCCTTGCTAAGATGTAATTGTTCGTGTTGGGCAGCCTGTGCATTTTCTCTTTGCAAAATAGTTTCCAAGGAAGATGAAAGCAAAAAGTTTTCCATTTTCTCTGTTTTCCTCTCATGCCTTCCAATAACTTACACCACAACTGTCTAACCCAAACTGGACCAGCACTGGGTTCCTCAGAGGTGTGGCATTTCCTACAGCAGTTTTATGCATTATGGGCATTTGAGCCATTTTTCAGCTTAGACAACAGGAAAGGATGTGATACACAGTGCTCACCCCAGGGTCCTCACCTCGAGGTACTTGAATGGGAAGCAGACATATTCCCCCAGTCCTGTACAAGCCTTGCAGTTGGCCTGAGCTGCCAGTGCTAGAACAGGCTTCTGTATTGGGAAGATAGACTTAGGCGAGCAGGTCATGTACCCAGCACCCCCTCACTGGGCAAATTCCATTCTCAACCCTGAGGTTTTACAAGAACATACACTTTGCTTTAAATCCCTCTAAGTTCCGCTCAAAGAATGAGCTGAAGCTGTCCTAATGAAACTGCTTCAGCACTTGAGTCACAAATTCCAAAACGCAAGGGAAAGCGATTTCATGAAACCAAAAGAGAGGGCTGAGAGTCACAAAGTTCGTAAATTTCTGTTCCAAGGTGTCCATTGTAAAATATTGCCTGGAGACTGGAAAGACTTCTCTGCTCCTATAAATATCTCCTCTTACTGACAGTACTAAGTATACACATAAAAGGATAAACGCTCCTAGGTACTTTAGACAATAGTCCTACGTCAGAAAAAGATGGTCAAATGAGCAATAATAGCTGTAACTGACTAACCTGCTCCTGTCTTCCCAGCTCAGGCTTCGTAGCTAGGGAGACTGATCTGTCAGGTGTGTAATCAGTCCTGAATTCTTCACTTATACGAGGCAAAAATGTCACCTACAGCCTAAACCTGGGAGAAAGGACAGACTTGGTGAACAATATCACCACTAAAAAGCACGTGAGTGAGTCAGGATGCTGCACTTTGTGAGTAGTCTGTGGCGTGATCAAGATGTGACCTGCACAGGGTAAAAATTGCTGCTGTTTAGGGCTAAGTAGAGATACCAATATCCTTGTATTCAGCTGTGATCCTATAGCTATAACTGGACTGAATAGGTTTAGGTTCTCAATATTTTACCAAGACCTCAGTCTCCAGTGTCTGTCTGATTTTCTTGCTGCTTTTCACACACAGAATCATACACACAGAATCACCTCGTTGGAGAATACCACAAAATTCAACCACTAACCCAACACTGAAAACTCCTTGACTGAACTGTAGTCCTAAGCACTATGTCTACAGGATTCTTAAATGCCTCCAGGGATGGAGACTCTACCACCTCCCTGGGCAACTGATTCCAATGCTTGTGGAAAACCACTCTTCCTAATATCCAATCTACATGTCCTCTGGTGCAGCTAGTCTCACACAGCATCCTCGCAGCCAAACTGAGGCAGTGTGGTCTGGATGATCAGGTAGTGAGGTGGATCATGAACTGGTTGCAGCACAGAAGCCAGAGAGTAGTGGTCAATGGCACAGAGTCCAGTTGAAAGCCTGTATCCAGTGGAGTCCCCCACAGCGGTCAGTGCTGGGACCAGTCCTATTCAATCTAGTAATTAATGACTTGGATGAGGGATTAGAGAGCTCTGTCAGTGAGTCTGCTGATGACACAAAGCTGGGTGGTGTCGCCAACACCCCAGCAGGCTGTGCTGCCATTCGGTGGGACCTGGACAGGCTGGAGAGCTGGGCAGAGAGAAATTCAATGAACTATAACAAGGGCAAGTGTAGAATCTTGCATCTGGGCAAGAACAACCCCAGGTACCAGTATAGGTTGGGGACTGACCTGCTAGACAGCATTGTAAGAGAAAGGGACCTGGGTGTCCTAATGGACAGCAAAATGACCATGAGCTAGCAATGTGCCCTTGTGGTCAAGAAGGCCAACAGCATTCTGGGGTGGATGAGAATTGGGGTGGTTAGCAGATCGAGAGATGTTCTCCCCCTCTACTGGAATATTGTGTCCAGTTCTGGGACCCTTAGTTCAAGAAGGGCACAGAACTGCTAGAGCCATGAAGATGATAAGGGAAGTGGAAAACCTCCCTTGCAAGGAAAAGCTGTAAGAGCTGGATCTCTTTAGGTTGGAGAAGAGGAGACTGAGGGGTGACCTCATTAATGTCTATAAATGTGTGAAGGTTGGGTGTCAGAGGATGGAGCCAGGATCTTCTCAATGCCAGCTAGTGATAGGACACTATCACTAGGGCAATGGATGTAAGCTGGAACAGAGGAGGTTCCATGTAAATATGAGAAGGAACTACTTCCCGGTGAGTGTGACAGAGCACTGGAAGGGGCTTCCTGGAGGGGTTGTGGAGTCTCCTTCTCTGGAGATGTTTAAAACCCACCGGGATATATTCCTGTGCGACTTGGTCTAGGTGATCGTGCTGTGGCAGGGGGTCTAGACTAGATGATCTTTCGAGATCCCTTCCAATCCCTAATGTTCTGTGATTCTGTGAATCTAGGAAATTGCTGAATACATTTCCTCCTCTGGGTGGTAGATGAGGAAAAAAGGAAATGACACTGTGCTGCATCTTGTGCTCATCAACAAGTAGGAACATCTAGAGAATGTGAAATTCAATGGCAGTCTTTGCTACAGTGGTCATGAGATTGTAGAGTTCAAAGTATTTAGGGCAATGAGGAGGGTGCCCAGCAGGTTTGCTATCCTGACTTCACGAGAGCAAACATGGACCTCTTCAGAAACCTCCTTGGGATAAAGCCCCACAGGGATTGGAAGCCTAAGAAAGCTGCTTAGTATTCAAGGTTCAAGTCCTCTGAGCTTAAAAGCACGACATACTTACAGAAAGGAAGTCAGGCAAAACTCCAGAAGGCCTGCATAGATGAACAAGGAACTTCCAGACAGACTTAGGCATGTGAGAGAAACCTATATAGGGTGGAAGCATAGCTGCATATCTTATGAGTAATCCAAAGCCCAGGCAGAATTAAATCTGGCCAAGAACATCAAGAGCAATAAGAAAAGGTTCAACGTCATTTACCAAAAGGGAAACTAGGGAAACTATGGGCCCTGTCTGGAAGGAAAGAGGTGACCTAGTTAGCTGGAGAAGGCTATAGTAGCCAGTACTTTCAAGCACCCAAACTACACCACTGAAGTCACAGAAGTCAAAGGCTGGGATTGGGACATGGAAAAATGTGCAAGTAAGGGCAGATAAGATTCATGACCATATAAAGTAGTGGAAGATCCATGAGTCCATGGAATCTGATGAAATACACTTACAGATACTAAGAGAACTGATGGATGAATTTGCTAGCCCACTATCCATCACATCTGAGAAATCATGGCAGTCTGATGACTTTCCCACTGACTGCAAAAGGAACTATACATCCTCTTTTTTTGAAAAGGGTAAAAAAGATGACCTGAGGAACAAGCCACTCAGTCTCACCTGGCAAGATCATGGAGTAGATCCAACCTAAATCTTTCCATGATTTTGAGATTCTATAATTACATGATTGCACAATTCTGTGATTGTATGATTCCATTCATAACTCAAATGGGCACAGCCCTGAGGACATCCCTGTATCTGGACCTGCTTTTAGACAACCTCCAGTGGTCCTGTCCATTATCACTGACCCTTTTTCCCCTGTGCCAATGCAATCCATGATTCACCTAACTAGATTTCATTTGGGATCTAAATCCCTTTCCTGATGCATATTTGCAGACCATCAACTATATGAATAGTTCATGGCCTGTTGCTTTGAAGACATTGTGCACTAAGACCAAAGGGTGTCCAAGGCCTAAAACACCTCCACAGGACACTATCTATTCATATATGGCCTCCTGTTACTGTACTAAAACATCACCTTAGCTAACCTTCTAAATCTGAAGGAAGTTTTAGAAATTATGGTAACAAAAATCATCATCAGAGTACCACCATGGCATGCTTAGACCGTCATAGTGAGGTCATGAAGAGGATTTTCTTTTTAATTAACGGTAGTGAGAAAAATACTCTTCAGAAATCATTAAGTACTGAGAAATACGGCTTCGGTAACTTGAGACTTCTCTCAGGAGGCGATTTATCAAGATACTATTTTCTGGAAAGGGAGGTGGTTTCAGAAACATTTTCCATACCGCAGTTTGCCGTGGGGCCACACAAGTGTACAGCCTGGGACACCTAAAGATGAATCAGGAAGGAGAAGCAGGATATGGGGAGAAGAATTTATTAAATGTTCTTCTCCATAGAGTCTGCTGTCTCAAAGCTTCAGCAGAGTGTCGTGCAGGACTTCTGCCTGTTGTTTTCCACACTGTTTCTGATTCACTGGTAATGCTAGTGGTGACTTCTGGTTAGAGTTTTTATTTCTTTGGAAATTTTTTTATCATCTCTTGATGTCAGAATTTTCTAAGTTAAATGAGTGATTTATGTTCTTCCAAGGTGGTTTTAATTTTATTTATCCATGCAGTTCCTTCACTTTGTGCCTTCTGGGCAGAATTTCACTGGTGCTTACTACTACCAGGAAGATTTCCCTTACCTGGTCTAAGTTGAACAGTCTGTCTGCTCCTTTCCACCCATGATTGTGTTCTTCAAACATTTCAAGAGGCATTTCAGCTCACTAAAATGGCATGAAATTATTATCCACCAAATGATGTTGGCCATTTTTATGTGTGAGTAGTCTCACAGAGTGACTGGCAGGCTCCAGGTGAGTTATTGGTCATCTTGCATGGGTCCATCTTTACAAAAGTTAGGTTAGGTGAATGCTGACCATGATAATCCATTATTTCATGTTTCTGCCACTGCTTGAACATTTGTTATTTGCACTCATTACTTGTTTAAAACAGACGTTTTGGTTTACTTGCTTTTACTTTCCTGATGAGTCTAGGGATCACTGCTGCTCAACATCAACAAGGCTGTCAAGAAACATGAATTGGCTGGAGTGTGATGGATGCTGATAGGAGCAAAGGTTGGTTCTTTGAGGCTTGGTAAACATTTCTCACTTCCTGGATATTCTTTCCTGGCTCATCAAAACCGCCAGCACCATAGTATCATGCCAATCATCCTCTTGTGGTATGTTCAGATAAGCTTGTGATGGTAAAATGAAAGGAGTAAGATGAAGACAAGGGGCTGAAAAATTATACAGGAAATGCTTAATGTGACTCTAATGATGAATGATTATCAGATTACACTCAAGCAGCTAAGTCACCTCTTATCCCAAAACCCAGCTTTCAACGGCTGCATTTCACACAGTGTCTTTTTTTGGTGAAGAACTATATGAGAAACAACATTCTTAGGTTGACTCAAAAAATAAATATTTATAATGCCATCCTAGAATTTCCTACTTTTGTGATCAATCTTATATTGACAAAACAGGTCCTGCTCAAGTAAGGGGATTCTAATAACCTATTTCCCAACAGTAAGAGAGAACTTGTAGAATTTTCATCTACTGTTTCTACATAAAGAACCACAAGATGTTCAGTTTTCACAGACTACGAGCAGTTTATTCTGCACACTTTCCTGCTGACATGTTTCAATTCTGTGACACAAGCATGGCTATTTCAAATTTATGCTGATTTGAGAACAGCATCGTGCAGATATCCAGAGGTCAGCTTCCTACCAACAATCTTACCACAGAAAGCTTTCCACAGCTGTAAGGAAATTTCATTGCTGGAATTAAAATGTAAAGAAGAGAAAGCAGTCATAACATAAGCTACTCAAGGTTGCAGTTTCATAGTCATTAATATTGGATATGCACAACTTTGGGGTTTTTCAGCAATACAAATTTAATACAGGTCAGGCAAGAACACAAAACTGCTTTTGTGATAAATTATCTAGAGAACAGTATGGAGTTTCTCCTGGATGCAGGAGGATGGATGAGACCTGATCTGGCAGAAAGCCTGAGGGAATACAGCAAAGAAGATTTCTATCGCTCTTGTTGCTTTTCCTTTGGGTGCCAGAGCTTTGTTCTTTGCTTTGTATGGGGTAAGATAGTTGGAGCAAAGAGAAGGAGGAGAAATAAATCTGTATCTATTTGTGCTATATAAACCCTGCACTGTATCAGCCTTTTGTATTGTGCATTTCATGTTGTTTTGGCACCCTAAAGCTGGATTTGCTGAAAGAACAATCCACTACTTCAGAGCATGAATATTACCTGGTGGAAAAGGGACTGTACCTTTTGGATATTAAAGACCACCCCCTGGGCCACTTCACAGATTGCCATGCAGGGGGGAAAACAGCATGAGCATCTGTAAAACTGCATGAATCTCTACCACCAGAACAGGCACTGGTGGTATCATGGCTCAATTTTGAAACCGTGTTGTGCTGTTGCTACATCCCACAGCCTGATTCTGCAGTCTGTGAGTGAGTAGCAAAGCTAGAGTCTGAGTAGAAACATCTCCAGTTTTCCAGTTTTTTTCTAGGAAAGAGAAGTAATATCTCTTAGCAATGTGATTTTCACAATTACTCACCAAAAGGTCTAACCACTTCGTTCCTACATCACTCTGCAAATGATGGAAACATTAAGAGAAAGAAGCCTTAACAAGCTCCAGAGTTTGCAATGCCATAATCCTCTTATTTAAACAGCACAACCCAAATACAAAGTCGTTCGCACAAAACAAAATCCACACAATTATTCACCAACATGTGCTGGATAATGCACATCTAGTTTGCCAGACACCAGCGATCAACTGTAACAAGCACAGATCTGAAGCAATTTCTAAACTTGTCAGTGTTCTGAGAACAGATACTATTACCATGCCCTTCTCTGGTAGCAAGGCCAGACAGGCTGGAAACCATCGATTTTCAGTGTGCATAAATTTTTGGTGTGTGAGAAGTTATGGTTAAAAAAAATAGTCTTAAATGCAGTCTGCTTAAATACTGGCTCCCTTTGTCAGTGGGGAGTGGGGGAAAGACAGAAAAAAAACAGTAGCAGGTAACACAAACTCAGATGTTAATGTAAAAAGAAATAAAGATGAAAGAAAATTTTGTTAAGCTTAACGCATAAAATATGCTTTAGAAAAATTGTGTTGGGAGACACAGTTACAGAGGTCTGCCATTAAATGAAGAGCCTAGCAAAGGGATTTTAAAGTGGGCAGTGAATCCTAGATTGCCTACACATTACAATTTCATAAACTTCCCATAAAATATTTAGTTCCAGTCATTAGCAGAGACAGACTATCAAACGAGAACAACTCTGTTATGGATATAAGAATGTATGGATTTATCCCAGGGTATAAGTACTGTAAAACCATTGGAAACCCTTTTCCCCTTCTTATAATTTGCAATTGCAAGGTTATGTTGAAATTCTAAGCTGGGATATTTAAATGTTATCACAATTAAAAAGGAAATGTGCCTTCACAAAAGAAACAGCTTAGTATTTATCTTGAGGAGTTCTGTCAGGCTTCAGTAAGCAGACATAACTGCTGTTTTGAAGTAACGCATCCTATCTAAACAAGACATTGAAAAATACCCATAATAAATGCCATCACATATTAGTAGTTTATCATCCATAAATGCAGAAATCTCACCTGGAAAGACTATGAACAAATAACTTTGATAAGTGGCTGCCTGAATATTGTTCTCTATGTATGCACATAAATACCTAATTAACTGCTGTATCTTCAAAGTTGCTGAGCAGCAATCAGGTGCTCTTAACTTACATGTAAACAATTTAAGCAAGCAATCAAAACCTGATCTTTGCCAGTTTCCATCAAGGCCTCACTGTTTTTCTTGTATGTATGTTTTGAGAAAATTCTTATAGAAACACTTTTTTAAATGGCGATAAATACCATTAGCTGGTATGACTTGTTGTGATACCAAAAACTTGCTTGTTTTTAAACCATGCAGGAGTGAGAAACAGAGAGATGTACATGAAATAATCTAGCAACATGGGGAAATTTAGCTACATCTTTCTTGATGTTCTTAATGGATTTGCACCTGATCAGTGAGAACATTTTCAGAACGTTTCACTTATTATTGCTTTCCAGATACAAGGGAAAAAATAGGTTTGGATCTCTCCACAACTTTCTGTTTGTTTTTGTTTTTTTAATGTACACAGAACAGAGCAGTCTTACCTGTCTACACAGCATTTATCTAGACCAACTTGGTTAACAAAAACCTGACTTTCGTCATTTCAAGGAATATTGAGATTAAAATATTTTACTCCTAGCCCAAATACTGAGTTTCAAAGGAAAAATACTGTGTCTGAATGGTGCCTTTTTTTATCAATGGTAATAGTACACCCAGTCAGCAAATGCTTTCACTGATCTGTATCTGTTCAGGTAAATTTGTGGGGCCCTAAATTTAGCTCTCATGGCTTCTCAGCAGTTGACAATCCTCATCACCCCCTAGCAAGATTTACAAAGCAGAAAAAGTAGTGGTATTGCTGTGTAGCTCTATAACTAAATGCTGACAACAAGGACTGTGCAGGGAAGGATTTCATATACAACCTCATAATTCCTGGATGGTTTGTTTTCTAATTGTTATTCATACATACATTATGGGACATTATTTAACAAAGACATATTAACAAAGACACATTAAAGGTCTGATGTTCATGGAATTTACACCTCGCTCTGAGAAGGCTGTATGCTTCAGATGCATCATGTCTGATTACCAGCAAATAAGGAAGGGAACTTGGAAAACACAGGACACACCATGAAAGGAAAGGAGCATCACAGCCTTGGAAGCTTCAGGCATGGTAACATTAGACAGTGAAACCTTGCTAAGTGTTACTGTGGCCTGTGTTATGAAACGTTTATCTGCATTTATCTTTAGCAGCACAATTTAACTGAGCATTCCCAGCTAGCTACTTAAGGTAAGTACAAGTAACCTAAGACAATAAAAAGTTAAATAAAGCAGGAAGAAAAAGGACTATGGAAAAAAATAAGAAGGTAGAGAGTGGGAAGGAAATTCATCAGAAAACATTCAAATGTATTTTGTTTTTAATGAACAGTCAGATTTTTTTTTACATTCCTTTCTTTTCTTTAAAATAACGTACTTCAGTGGGAAGTCAGTGGGAAAGATAAATTTTTCAGAGGTTGCAATTAGAAATATACTTGGAAAAAGAAAACGAGCCTGATATTGCTTTCTCATGAGAGGAATCTAAGCACTTAAATTATTTTTTGGCATGTTTCTAAAAGGAAGAAAGCCTAATTCCTTTAATATTTAATTCAGGTGGCCTCCTGTACCCACAGGTTCATGAATTTCTAAATAGC
Source organism: Phoeniculus purpureus (assembly GCA_028565055.1). NCBI lineage: Eukaryota > Metazoa > Chordata > Aves > Bucerotiformes > Phoeniculidae > Phoeniculus > Phoeniculus purpureus. The sequence goes on along the minus strand of JAOXOE010000343.1, from coordinate 50,577,306 downwards.
TGCTATTTTCCCAGGTCTTGCTTTCTCAACATTTTTTGTTTTACAGGTCTCTACACCAAGGGAGGGAATAAACACTAATATGGGGGTTTTGCCTATCCACTTACAGAAGGCTTAAGGCAAGTCAAAAACGGTGCCTATCAGTGTCCGTGAATCACTCTGCTAACAGTCCATAGAGAATTCTAGAGGATACGGATACTGTTCTCAAAATCTAGGCTTCAGCCTGTATTGCAATTCTTTACAAAAGAGCTGTGCTTATAGGTCATTCTTGTATTATTCTCAACTCCTTGTACCTAGATTTGTTAATTAACTTTTAAGAAGACATTTACAGGCAGTCATTCACAGTACCACATTTGCCATAGGAGATTTACATTTTCCCGTAACAGAAGGTTTCAGTTAGATTTGCAAGGGAAGCTGTGGCTTACATACATGTCTTACAAATCCCTGTCCCCATATATGCCAGTAACTGAAATGACTGTACAAATAGAGTTAGCCAGCAACTAAAACTACCTAAGTTCAATGTATTGTTCAATTATTTGGTGAGTTCTCAAATCTCAGATACAGCCATGTAACAGCTGTGCAAGCTGAAGCTTGTTATTAGCATCTGAGTGGCTATGACAGACAGCATTTTCTTTCTGAATTTCTTTTATCCTGTACTGCTCCAATGAATAGATATTTTACTGATTTATTTATAGCCACATAAATAATTTAACTAATAATTTTAAGTCTTTATTTTCCTTTCTAAACCTCAAATACAATGAGTGCCACAGCTAATGCATAATTCTTAGGTAACTCATCTATCCAAGACAATATAATTACTATTCTTATTTTTATTACTATTATTTAATCAGATTCAAAGCATCTCCAAAAAAGAAGAGAGTGAATCAAAATTCAAATTAATATAACAGCAGCATTCACAGCAAAATTATATTGATATAGAAGGTAATTTATTTGTGCATCACTGACTGCAATTGGTTTGACTAGTGTTTGTTTAGAAAAAAAAAAAAGAACAAGAATTACATGACAAAGAAAACAAGAGTAGTCAACATTTTATTTCTTTTTCCTGTATGGTACAAATCAAACTACACAAGGTAATACAAAAAGGTCAAAACTAAAAAGAACCAAAAAGGCAATGTGCCATTCTAAATGTCTCTAGATGTCTAGGAAACCTATTTACAAGATTATTGTGTGTGCAACAGGTTTTTTTGAGTAACCATCACAAAACCATTTTCGTTTCAAATCTTGTTGCACATACTCAGAACTCCACAATGAAACATCAAGAATTTTCCCAGGAAAAAAAAAAATCCTTCAAAATACATGTGTGCCTTAAATCTGTATGCAGTTTTCTAGCCCTTTGAATTCTTAAACTTATATACACATGGCATGACTACTAGTGGTGACAAGTGGCCGCTCATTAAAAATGGAGAAAGGAGAGTGTAAAATCTGAAATTCAGTGTCCAGGCTCACCCAGGTTTACACAAACTGTCAGGGTAGTGCTGTCAGAGGAGCAGGCAGTCTGGCCTGCCCAGGACACATCCCCACAGCAGCAGTGCCAAGGTTGGAGACAGTGAGCATGTGGGCACAAAGCTCACTGTTCTTATTAGCCTCACACCTTGTGTCACCGATTTTTCACCCTGAAGAGTACAGCAGAACTATGGATGGCAGTTGTCCCTTACATCTTCAAGCTTAACGACCTCCAAACAGCATTTGCCAGCCTTTCTCAAATGTCATTTTTGGGATATTAAATACGAAAAGACAGAAAACTTCCAAAGTTAAACATTTCAGTTATCATATGAATCAAATATATTCCCTATATAGAACAAATAGAAAATAAGTGCAAGAGATTTAAAGTTATAACTCATACAACATAATAAAGGCATGTGAGGAGAAGCATCCTATTGACTTCCCTCTGAAAGTCTTTCAGGTTTGGAATATTTCCTTCCATCATGGGTACTGAAAAAGCTGTACTGCAAAAACTTTTCTTAAGCAACTCGGAAACTGTGGTGGAAAGGGCACAGATGAGACATTGCTCCCAGGTTTCCTAAATAGTTTTATTTTGATAATTTAGTTTACATTCAGTGAATGTGTCATGGCAGTCATTCTCAGCTCGCCAAATAAGGTAGAATTGTGTTAGTGTGCGGTTACTGTCTTTATCACCAGGGCAAAGAGAAAAACACATAAAGCCGTTGGTCAAAGGTTGGATGTTGCGTCAGTTAAATCTGAAGATTCAGCTGTTAGATAACTCTGACCTCTGATAACCTCTACCCAGGTTTGTTAGGATTAGGCTGGGCCTTAAAAATGTGTACAGATCACAACATATAGAAAATTACTATGTGTGTGATTTCATTAAATAAATACTTTCAAAAACAATTGGTTCATTTTTATGGTTTTTGTAAGACAGACAGTAACACAAAAAGATGGGTGAATTATTTGGCTGAAAGCCATTGATGACTTCTGTCTAGAACTAAATCGCTGAAAATTTCCTTTCAGTCAGGAAACTGCTGGCCACTGCCAGTGGCTTTGCTGTTCCCCACAACTCTGACATCTGCATCAAAAACTTAATTAAACCCAAATGAATTCAGAGCCCCACATAACCGTCCAGCAGTTGCCAGAAGTTCTCAGACAGTATCAAAGAGGGATAGATCTGAAACAGTACTGGACAACGGCAAGTCCATGTATTACATTAGCAGTTTCCTTAGTCACTATTAGTTTCACCAGGGTACCATGCTTTGCAATACCCCTGCGCTTCTTTCCCTAGCTGCATTTCTTCTTCTGACAGGGGGATTGGACAAGATGATCTTTTGAGGTCCCTTCCAATCCCTAATGTTCTGTGATTCTGTGTGATTCATGCAAACCTGTCTGGGAACTTGATTTGCCCATTATTCAGAAGCACTAAGAAACTTTGAGAGACCATAGGTAGGAACATTTGTGATTAACAGTATACGTTGTACAGACCCATATCGGAACAAGATGCAGCAAGCTGTAGATATAATAAAGATCAGGGAGTTTTTTTCATTCACTCTGTATTCACTTGGTGGTACCTGTTTTGGTCAAATTATCTTTTGCAGTACTTTTAATCTGAATCTGAAAGGGTTCTGAGCTTTTTGACTTTTATATTAATTACAAGTGGGGTTTTCTTCACAAATCTTCACAAATGAATTAATATTCATTTTACTAGAAGAGCAACAAATGGCACAAATTACTATAGGATAATTACTTAATACACAGTTCCACATATACCACAAGTTGTAGCCATGGATTGGTCCTTTGTTTTCAATTTCCAGATTCCTTGGAATAGAAAACTGAAGTTCCACAGAATTAGTAATATTCACATTGCCTGTTGCAAGACTTTAATTAGTATGTGCAATCCTGTCAGCATGAAGCTTATTGAAAGAAATACAACACAGTAGGCCTTGATGGAAGCTCAGAAGGGAGTTTGTCATTATCTGCCGTGGTAAAAAAGTAAATGTATCATAATCTTATACTTTTTAAAATAATAATAATAATTATTATTACTATCATTGCTACGATTTTTTTTTCTTGTTATTAACATCCCATCTTTTCAATGGCAATGAATTTTCCTGGGACTTCATGAGCTTAACATAAACTGAGATTCAGCAGGAAATTCCTAGCTCAGAGAAGGATGAAGAAAAGGACAAAGGACCTTTATTTCTTAGTAACACACAGACACATATACCCATTAGTTTCATGATCTGTTTTTATTTCCCTGAAAATACACTTGGCAGGCATCACAACTGAGAGAAAATAGAAGTGATAGCAGCCCCAGGCTTTTCTTTTATAGCAAAAAAAAAAGCACGATTTTTATTTTTTCAAAACAGCTGCCATTTATAGCCTTTTTTCCTGTGTTATTTTATATGAATCTGATGCTTAGATTATCATTTTTAGTGTAGAACTGAAACAGGCAGCCATGCACACTGAACAGAGCTAATAGACCCTTGAGTGGGCACCCGCATCCTTACTGTGATATTGTTGCACATCAGGGAGAAATGAGCTATGAATGCCATCTGCTGGAGGAAGGGTTTGTCAGGCCTCGATGTGGTGTTTCACGACAGCTTTGGACTGAGGAGCATACCCCTGTCAGTAAGACACTTCACATTTTTCTCTAACTGGCTGTTCACCTCTGCTAGCAGAAGCAACAGTCAATGATAATTTGGGGGATAGAAGTCTGTCCCCCTTCATTTGCCTGCTCTTGTCTGGCCCAGCGAAGGTTCAAGACTCTGCTCCCTATTGACAAGAACAGATTGGAGTAATAGAGAACAGACAATCAAAAAAAATAATGAGGAAACAAAATAATATTCTTTGACTTGTGATTAAGAGAACAAAGACATGAACAACCTCCTTTCCATGTTAGAACCTTTCTGGTGACATAGGTCTGTCATCACATCCAATTGATAACCAGCCTCTTTGGATTTACTGGGTTACAGCTGGTCAGGGATGTGGTGGGGTGTTAAGGAAGTCAATAAAGATTTACTCTGTAAAGGCAACTTTAAGACTGGCTGCTTTCTTTAGGACTTGGACCAAAGAGCTTGAAATGTCCATGAGTTATGAATTAGTTTGATCTAATCAGCCAGGGTCATATTAAATCTGTAGAGATTTTATCAGCTGCCTTACTCAAAAAACAGTAGATTTGGAGACCATTCCATAGAAGTAAATCTATTTTCCTTCAGTGAGAGGAAAGGAGGATGATCCAAGCACTCTGCTATGTTAAGAAAGATTCAGGATTAAAGTTCATCTCTGAGCTTGGCAGACCTGAAAGAGATGCTTAGCAGAGCTACTTCTGGACTTTGCAAGCCAGGGGAACTCCTTTTCCCTCTTTTCTGCACTTCATGTCTCCCCATCTAAGTATCTTAAGGTCCCCTCAAGGTCCCCTCAGGGTCCCCAAGTTTGGTTCAGATTACACAAGTTTTCCCAACTGAAAGTCACTGAAACATTCCTCTTTGCCTTCATATAACTATGGACAAAATACTAACTAGCCCAATGTGGCAAAATTTCAGTGGTTCCAGCATTGGTCCAGCTTTACCTACGCAAGTATTTCAAAACATGAATATAAAAGACTGTCTAGACCTGATCACACAGTAAGAGAAGAAAGGAAAGGGTGATCAGTGCATTTTAGCTGTTTTCTTTAGAGCAGCAGTGTTGAATCTCCTCCTGATGTGCTGTAGTGATTGCTTGCTCAGCAGGAGGTCTTAGGAGCTGTATAGGATACTGTGAAGTCCCCAGATAGAAGTGAAAGTCAGCCTTTCTTGAATTAAAGCTGGAAAAAGAGAGGGCTATAACAGCTCTACCAATAATAAAAGAAAAGAAAAAAGGAAACAAAGCTCTAAAGGATTAAGAAGATAGATGAAAAGTGAGAGAAAAGGTGAGACTATCTGTCCTGGGGATATGAAGCAGTAAATTAATCTCACCTATGCTAAGTCAGCACTGACAACCGGTTCAGCCTACTAATGAGCCTCAGGTTTGATCTGATGATTGATGCAGCTCTGCTGCTATCCTAACCAGCCATCCAACATTTGCCTCTGAGCTCCCATTTGGGGTATTTCAAGCTTTTTTGCTCCAAATACTATAATGAAGCAAGCCTGTCCTAAAATTAATCCACCCAAAGATAAAGTGAGCTTACTGAAGTTATGTTGTCTTCAGACATTCATGTTCACTAAAAGAAATCAGTTATGCTCTTTTACATACTTAAGATAGCTGCAAACAGAGAAGCTGCCTAAGGCTGATAGCAGATCAGAGCTGGGTCATGCAGTGGTTGAAGTATTTCACTGATTATAAATGGCCAAGTCAAGCTTTGAATTTTATGGCATGTGTATTTTAGCTAAGAAAAAGTATAAAGCCAGAGCTACAAATCCAGTTTGTGAAGGCAGAGTTTAATGCCTTCTGGACAACCGTTTTGATTGAAGGGCAAGGATGTTATTTGCTTCTCCTATGTTAGAGAAAAGAAGGGTTTGATATGATTCAGTAACTGCACAGAGAAGCAAAGAAAATACATACAAAATTTAGACATTATTTGCACTATGTAGAAGGTAATAACTCTGTGAGATCTCACATATTAACTAGTTCTTTCTGTTACCAAGCTTGTATTAAGAATTTTAAAATACTAGTAAAACGACCAAATGCAAATGATGTGACTTGACAAGAGCAATTCTTTTTACACAGAGCCCAGACTTTTAGCATCTTTACAGCTGAGAGAAAAACAGATTTTTTTTTTTGAAAGATAATGACAAGTCAGCATTTTTCTTAGAAATATTTTAAAATGTGAGCAGTTTCATTCTACTTTACAAAGAGTTTTCTTTTTGATGCAGAAAAAAAGAAAAAGACTTCCAGAAGTTTGCAGAACTTTCTGAAAACTTTTCTAATGAGATACTTGATGTCTTTATGCTGCTGTTGATGTCTTTTTCTAGTTGTGAATATTCTCCACTAGCCAGTGTTGTTACCTGATCTATAGTTAATCAAAGAATTACAGAATCACAGAGCATTAGGGATTGGAAGGAAGCTCAAAAGATCATCTAGTCCAATCCGCCTGCCACAGCAGGATCACCTAGACCAAGTCCCACAGAAACATATCCAGGTGGGTTTTAAATGTCTCCAGAGAAGCAGACTCCACAACCCTCCTGGGCAGCTCCTTCCAGTGGTCTGTCACCCTCACCGCGACGTTGTTCCTTCTCATATTCATGTGTAGATGAAGTCACTACATTTCTAACAACCATGAGACTCTGAACATATATCCCCCCATATTCACACTTCAGTTTTTGTCTCAATCACTTATTTTATTATTGGATCTTTAATGGTTGTGATTAAGAACTCAGTTAATCACACTTCCTCCCTTCAAAAATATGTGTGCAAATGCAGGATTTCAATCACAGAATCACAGAATTCTTCGTTCTCTATCTTTGCTTTCATTTATTCATCTCTAAGTCAGATATTTCCATTAGTGTCCCATGAATTTCATCAGATAACTGACAGTCTGGATGTAAAACTTTGCAACAAAATAAATCAGAATTACATGAAGGGTTTTATACCCCCTGAGAGAAAAGTCTCTTGTTTTGTTCCATAATCAGGTGGCCTGTAAGACAAAACTTGACTACACAATGGTAAAGCTAGGCTAGTTCTGCTTCTATACATAAAAGAAATTCAAACTGTGGCTGTCTAGCAAGGATCATTTCTCCATTTTTGGTGATTCCAGGTATAAAGTGGTACCAGAGAGACAGCTACATGTAAAGCCACCCTAAATGCTATCTTGCAATGAAAAGTTAAAGACTGCATGGGAAATAGAGAAGAGACAAAACCTCTTGTTAACACACCACATTAAAAGAGTAATCATTCAGACCAGAGGTGTGTTTATTTTCTGCCTCACTTTTTGGCCTCTGCAAATAACACACTGGTAGTAGCTGTGGTTATCAGTTTGCCATGCAATCTGAAATGGCTCTAGATTATTAGCCAACAGCCTCATAGCTCCTCTATTTTCCTTGAACTTTATGTATTTAAAAGGTGTGTGCAAAACCCACCTAAAAAAGACTAAAACAGGAACATGAGTTCACTTGTACTTACTTGAGATTGCTCCTGCTGACAATGCCCTTCTTTTTTTGCCAGAAGTACCTTTTTTCTAACTGCATGCAAAACACTAAAAGCACCCAAATGTGATACATTCATTCAAATCAGTATTTTACATACATTGACTTATGAATTCCAGTGTAATAATTAAATATTAAAAGTAATATTAAAAGAAGGCTCTCAATGCACCAAGTTAGGAGTTCTACCACTATGACCCCAAGAATGTCTAATAGAAAGGAGATTATGATCAGATAGCTTGAATCAAACACAGCTCTACTTCTTGTTTAAGAAGTTCTACGAAACCAGTCTTCCCTGTCATCACTCCATCCTTTGGAGTCTTTAAGAATCACAAATTGTAAAAGTTTAAAAACATTTTCAAGTCTTCATAAATCTTGAAAAATATTTAAAAGTAGTTCTCATTTGTTTATAAAACAGTCCTTACAAGCAAGGGGAAAAAATGACCGAATCCTCTCACAGACGAAACACAAGTTCTGTATTTGTAGAATAATTTGACTCAGAAGGAGCATAACTGAGAGAGAAAACAGTCAAAAAAAGGAAGTAAAGACGGGTTATCTTCTAGCTAACAGGAGTGAGCAAAACTCAGGTGAAGTCAGCAGAGCCACTTCATGTCCCCGTGAGTTTCCCTCCTACACACTATTATGGAAGTCCATCAAGCAGTAATCGTTACAGAAGACGATACAAGAGTTGCTGGAATAACACAGCATCTGATCTTGAATGAAATGCTGCAAAATGTTGCCTGAGGAACAAGAAGCAACTGGGCCTTGTTTGTGCATTCCCTTGCATGACAACCAAAATTCATTCCCAAATGCATCATTAACTGAAGTCTGCTCATGGCCGAAAAACATCTTCATTTCAACAGCAGCAAAAGTCTTTTATACAGTAAGACAAAGGCTTGGTCTTACTTGGCAAAGCATTAAGTCATGCTTATCCCTGAGTGAGGAGGTCAGTTAGGAGGTACCACAGCAATGCTGGAACCCATCAGAAGATGGTTGCTCTATGAGATACATCTGATCCCCCATTCAGCCCCAAGGGCTACCCCAAGACAACATCCTTTCCAATACACCTTTGCTGCCAAGGCACAGCACTTCCACAGTTAAATCAGAGGCCAGGATGTAACTGATGCTAACTGAATAAGGTGTAATTGATTAATGAGCAAATCAGGAGGAAATTGGTAGTGCAGCAAAAGGATAATCTCAGCAATCATAACAATTATATAATAATGCAGACTATTATACTTGACTATAAAGCTCTTAATTAAAGCTCTTAAATCTAATGAATCACATACCTGAGCACTACTGAAAGTATGGAGGTACAAGGCTGTATCCCTTTACACCAAGACTGGATAGCATGACTGTAGAACAGGTCTCTCCGGAACGCGGATGAACTAAGACATGAAAGTCTGCATCACTGCTGTCTCTTGGCATACAAACTCCTGACAGTTAAGGATCCACTCTTAAGTTGGTTTCTTTTTTTACTACCTAGTTTTAAAGGTTATTCCCTATTATTTCTTAGTTCTGACTTACATTTTTGCCATCCTTGCACCCTCACTCTCCCTCCAAGCTACTCCCAAGAGCATATTCCTACTTGTGTTTCACTTATTTCTCCCACTTTCGTACACTACCCAAATTTGTTATTTTTAGTATCACTTCCCAGACAAAATTAACATTATTTATAAGATTACTTTAGCATGAGTTGCTTTGTGTCCAGAGGTCCTCCTTCATCGGCCATTCAAGACTGAGTTTACCTTGTTCAGTTAAGGACTCAAGCCTTAATCCTGTCTGGCTTCTCTTAAGCACAGGAAGGCTCTCATCATATACAATGATTGTTTACATACCAGGGAAGCTGAGTAACTTGATTTTCACAGTTCTGGTGGTGGCCACCGGAGGTTCTGAGTAAGACCTTGGATGCCTAATGGGACCTTCTGGTACAAACACATAAACTAAAGAGTTATGGCTTCATCAGCAATAACCTCTTAGGCAGTAACAATCTTCTCAGCATATTTCTGTCACTGCAACCAAGAAATATCTTCTTTTTCTTTTCAGTTCAAATGTGTCACAACCATGTGCCATACCCTGACTTTCCCTGCCATCTTCAAGTAAAACCCAGGGGATCTCAAGGCTGTGAAGAGGCTCTTCAAGGACTGAAGGTATTGCTGTCTACCCTGTTCATGTGAAAGGATTTTCCTGCTTACTCTCAAAAGCCACCAATTCAGTCTTTCTTCCAACAGAAATCTTAATTTTGCCCTGGATCAGTAACTCAACAATGAATTATTATTCTTTCTGTGCGTCCTTTACTCTAAAATTGGGATTGTCAAGATTTGCTTTCTCTGGTTGGAGGTTTTTTTCTTCTTTCTGTCTTTAATTATGCAGGCTTCATTTTTTAAATTTTTTTTAGTTGTTATTTTCCTAAGACATTAGTGAACACTGTGTTATTTCACGGTGTGGTTTGCTTAGACTGAGTTTTGTAGTTGGAAAGTGTTATCTGCCCATATGCTCCCTAAATTGCACTTTAAACCACTGTTAAAGTTATCTGATAACCATACAGAAGTAAATTAGTCTTCTTTTAAAAAAAAAGAAAAACTGTCTGGCACAGTTCTTCTTTAAATTCAAGGTAGTTCCTGGGTGAACAGAGCAAAACAATATAATTAAAATTGTACCCTTTCTTGTGCAAACCCTTTGTTAAGTGTTAGAGGAAAGCACTCCGCTTGCAAACATGCATTACTACTATATGTGCTAACACTTCTTTTCTCCTAGGAAGGATTACCATCAGACTCACAGTCTCTCTGGTGCTCAGACTCTTAATCTCCAGGACAAAAGCACTAATATAAAAAGAACTAAGGAGTCACAGGACTGCAGGAAGCACCATGAAAGCATTCAGTCCTTTGTTGAGTTTTCTCTCTCCTGCCTTTATTTCAAGCTGGTCTCAAAAAAAGGACTTTCTTTTTATTCTTTAGATTCATTTCCTCTTTGGAATCATTCTGGGATGATTGTTTCATAACTGGCTGAGCAATCAGTTCCACTGCCAAAATAATCACTGTAAATTAATCTCAGATGAGGAGGTGAGTAGTGTACTGCTGACAAAGAAAAAGGCGATATAAAAATCTCACTAAGGAGTGGAAGTAGCACAACTGTAAAACTTTTCTGGTTATGTGGCTCCAGCAAGTTTGTTTACTGCAGGATCTGCTTTCCAGAAAAAAACAAAAAAGATTACAAGAGAAATTATGACTAGCAATTCTTTCTGTAATAAGAAACATATTTCATTTTTAAGAACTGCAGACCTAATCTGTTTTGTAAGAACGACCAAAAGGATTTTGATACTTTATCTCAGTAGGTGAAAGTATAAACATGTCATTTCACACAGTAAGAACTCAGGAGTACAGTAATTAATTCCAACACGAGACAGAGCAACCAAGAAGCAGACTTGACATGCCACTGCTCAGACAGGAACCTATTCCAGGAGTGATACTGCATGCAACATGCACTACACTCTGTCATTTGCAAAAGGACTTCCTGAACAACTGCATGCTCCAAAAATAAATGTGAAAAATAATTTCAAAGTGAAAAAAAGCGTAAGTATCTTGAGTTAATTTATGAAGACCTTTACATTATACTACAAATTTCAGCGTTCTACCCGTCACAAACATGTATGTGCTCCCCAAGGTTTTCTTTCTTCATCTAGGGACTACACAGACCCTCTAACCTGGACCCTTTTTTTCCCTAGCTGGTTCAAAATCACAGCATCACTGAATAACTGAGCAAATTGGAAGTCTGTTCCTTGGAGGAACAGTTCCATGGAGGAAGTACAAGACAGAGTTTATATACAGATTTACCACCTTCTAGGTACAGGGGAGGCATAATCCACTTGTAGATATCCCAAGACTTAAGCTCACTCAGAACAGACATTAGAAAAAACAAATACGTAGATTCTAGCCTAACAGAGTTAAGATATAAATGACAAAACAGGTACAAAATAAATGGATGAGAAACATGCTTCAAGAATTTATTACAGAGTTCAGTAGATACTGCATGGGTTTCCAGATAAGGGTCAGAAGCAGCCTGACTCATGTCTTGAAAGTAGGAATAGCTCTCTTGCAAACACTGAAGTGAAAGAGAATTCAATGAGCTTTTCTCACACTTGCCACTGAAGAAACATTATCTGAAAAGCAATATGTCTAGAATTTTACACTTATTTATAGTAAATATATATATTTTTTCATATACTATCTAGTATTCTGATCACAGGAATATCATTTGTTGCTTTTGTTCTGGAGAATCTACCAAAGTCCATAGTAGCTATGAATCTAAAGCAGATTTTTTACTGACTTAAGTTCTTATTAATTGTCTGAGATTGATTAATTTATAGGTTCGCACTGTGTAAACAAGGACCTGGGGCCAAGGAATGAAGGAACAGTGTAACTACAGGTGCCACAGGACTCTGAAGACAGATGGGGATGTAACTTCTCCAAGAGTTGGGATAACTGGACAGTCACAAGTTCAAGAGGACTGTCATTACAAACAGTGATGCCAAAAAAGGCATCACTGCTCTTTCAGGCCCAAAGCTGCCTACAAAATGTTGTTACAGAAATACTTTCCATACCTATTATAACAATTAGAACTGACATGAGAAGAAAATTGTTTCAGGAAACACAAAGATAATATACCACAATCATCAGCTATAATAAATGCAGCAATATGAAGAATTTTGAAGAATAATTCTATAAAATGATATATTTCCCTCTAGTGCTGACTTTTCCCTTCAGGCAATGCATACTTCCTGTGTGTTAAATAGGAATTGAGAAATGCCAATAAATGCTAATACCCACAAATTTTGATAAAAGGTCTAAAGGGCTTTAGAGTTAGTAATTATTAGTGTGGCACATACATCTTGGAAAAATTGGTTTTTTATATACATATAACTTTGCTTCTGTGTGAAGTCTGTACAATAATAATAAAGTTCCTTGCACACTCATTAGTTTATGTCAACAAAAAAATATTAACTTATTAAAGAGAACTATATTTGATTATCACTAGCCCAAGTAAAACAAACATGACATCATTAACAGTTACACTTTACTCATGAAGATTGCATTTTCGTGGCTTCACCAAAAATTATGATTGCACTGCCACTGTTATCCACTTAAACTGCACTCTTTTATCATTCCTGAAACCCAAGTTTCAGAATTTCTTTGTAGTCAAGGATGAATGTAAGCACCATCTATGAGCGTTAGGGCACATATTGCCAAAAGGTATTTTAAATTACAATGAGTTATAGAAGCAGTTGATAGTATATGTTTGAAGACAAGAATTTTGATCATATTGGTGATCAAAACATTATTGAATTCACAGGTACAGCGTTAAAATGAGAACTCAGTTCCTAAAGACCAGGTGGTCCACTAGAAATGTTGGCATGTTAGGATACAAAAGAAAAAACCAAACAACTTAGTGGATACAATCTAGTGCATTGTCATGCATTAAACCCTCAACTAAACCATATCTTTAAATACTATATGTACCTGACTCTTAAACAGCTCCAGGATATTTATATTTAAATATCTCCAGGGACTCCACCATAGCCCTGGACAGCCTATTCCAATGCCTCATAATATTTTCATTAAATAAATTCTTCCTAACAACCAATGTAAAACTCCTTTGAGCCTAAGCTCTTGTGCTATCACTTGTTACTCGTGAGACCAACACTTATCTTACCACAACCATCGGTTCTAGAGAGCAAGAAGGTGTCCCCTGATCATCCTTGTCTCCAGGCTAGACAACCTCAGTTGTCTCAGCCTCTCCTTATAAGACCTATGGCTCTAGCCCCTTGACCAGCTTCATTGCCCTTCTCTGTATTAGTGCCTCAATGTCCTTCTGGTAGTGAAGGGCCCAAAACAACATCCAGTATTCAAGGTGCAGCCTCAACATTGCGACTTGCAGATGTGCATGCAAAGGATAAAGGTGGTCTTATGCCTTTTCATAATGTAGGCAGCAGGAGTAAGGGGGTTATCGACTCCCTGTATTCAGCAATGGTAAGGCTACGTATTTTTATCCAGATACCAGTTTCTCCAGGAGAAATTTGTGGGACACATTGCTAAGGCTTTGAGTCTGTCATGCTTTCTCCAGAAACAAAAACTAACAGCTTTACCACCTGAGCTCTCAGTCTCCTGTGGCATTAGAATTATTATGACAGTGGAGAGAGAAGATTTTATCATTTACTTTTAGCCTTTACAGGCTTCAGCACAATCCATAAATAATGGTTAAATTAATTAACATTTTTGAAGATATTGTAGTAATAAAAATATTCATTAAAATGTATTCAGAACCACTAATCCAACTTTGGAGAGCAAAGTCTGCCTTGAAAGTCAAGCAGGAAACGACTCACATTCCCTCCAGGGTTAGACAAGGAGACAATGCCTCGTATTTGCCTACCAAAATATAGTTGGGTTTCTTACGCTTTAAGCTCATCTCAAAAAAAATTAAACCAAGTATTGAAAAGTATTATATTTTATTATTCACATCTTGTTAATATTTGTTACAAAGATTGTAACATTACTACCATTGGAACTATGAAGGTCAAAAAATATGACGTTCACTTCCGGTATAATATTTTCAGCAACTTCTAGGTAGATGAAAATGTACTATTTTAGTTATTAGATAGAATAATGGCCAGATTCATTGCACTTAAGGTCTCAGAATAGCATAATTCATTCTGGGGAAGCAGAAAATATGTCAAATACCATTCAAAAATTTATAGTGAATTTTTCTCTACACTCTGACTTTACAGTGAAATTTCTGAAATGCATTTCAAATCTGGGAATAAAGCAGTTACTTTTTAAATGGTCAAGATGCAGTTAGAATGCAGAGATTAACCACACACAGAAGCTATAAATCAGTACATGGACTTATATTTCTGAAGAAAGAACAGCCTGAACATAATTAATGATCAAGGGAGTAATATGCCAAAAATTACTGCAGGCCTAGACGTAGAATTCTGCGAGGTTTGCATTCTTCTCTGTTATTCTATGCTTCTTCTAGCTCTATTTCTAAAGTGTGACCAAAAATCGGTTACAGCTGGTACACGATGTAACACAATAATGTATATGTATTTATACACGCTATTAGAGTATTGACTGATCAGAGGAGTGTAGATTGAGACACAAAGTTATGCTTAAAGCATTAAGATCTTATGTATAACATCAAGAGATGAGGAAATTTATTAATAAATAACTGTCTTTATGAAATAAGGCAACGAGCATAGTGAAGAAAAGGAGAACCCTTTCCAGGCATCGAGCCTTGTGCTTTGCTGTTGTTTACAGGGGCATGTCTGTGTTTGACCTCCAGTAAACCCTCACAATGTAAACATTCACAAGTTACACCTTGTATACACCTGGAGACGTACCAGCAAATATGAGGATTTAAACATCATCATCTGAAAGTCTGTCCTCCAAACTGCATAACACCCTTGACCCAGACCACTTCATTCCATCTCTCACATTCACTGTAAGTGCTGTGTTTAATGCTTTTCATCTGCTTGAGCTAGCTTTTTGTTAATAAAAAGTCTAACTTCCTTTTTTCTTGTCAAGAGAATCCTTTTTGATTGCTTTTATTGGTAGTACTATTTTTTCACTTCAAGGTAAGTATGAGAACACACTTCCTGGCAGCATCCATGCTGGCAGTGAGAAAGAGCTGCATGTTTGGGAGTCAAAGGGGAATTTCTTGGTCTGTTGATTTCCACAGTGAGATGGGAAAATATGTAACACAGGAGACACTGCCTTCTACCTCTCTCTTTGCTCACAAAAAACCCTTTACCTGCTAATGTACAATCTTGATTTCACTGACCCCAGTCTTCCACAGCACTCCTGTTTCTGCTAAATGCAATATTCCTCTTGTCTTGCTTGGCACTTTTTCCACATCGTGACAACAGGAATCCTTCTTTGTCCATGTAACACACCTTTTTCCCTCAATGTTCAAGTCCATGCATCCACCCAAGCACCCGGAAAAAGAGAGAAACCTCTGCATTATGCCATTTTTGCCTCTTTGCTCAGGTTTCAGAATCTGTGGAGCAGACACTGTCCATTTTTGTGATGGTACAATATGACACATTAGGTTTTCACATCTAGGAATGCCTCCTGGACACCGCTGCAGAGCAAGTTCTTCAAATAAAAGAATAACTTCTGACGTCTCACACTTCTGGCTGTGTCATAGAATCATAGAATCATAGAATCATTAGGAATTGGAAGAGACCCCTTTGTAACCAGAATGGTAAAGGTTTCAGTTTACCTAGAGACCACTGGCTTGCTTCACAATTTCTACGTTTCTGCAGCCTGAAGCTGGTGTCAAGGTTGCAGAGAGAGAATGCATTAAAAATGAATTTATCAAGTATCTAGAATTGCCCATAGCCTATTAAAAATAAGTACACTGGTTTAATGGGAAAAAAATCTTTACATCTAATTAATTTGCTAATTTTTTTTAAAAAGACCAAAAACCTAACTAGCTCCACTGCAACTATGTAAACAGTAATCTTTGTTATTTATAAAATAAACACATCTGTTCAACATGGAGAGTAATTTATGAAGGATGAAACCTAGTAGAAAGATAAAGCTAAAAAAAAAAAATATAAATAGTATATTTGTACCAGTAGCATTTGTCTATCTAAAATATTAAAAGATTACAGAGTATAAAGAGTTAAGTTATGAAATTTCAGAAAAGCTTTGAAGAAGATCCTTCATGAGGTAGAAAATGAATAGCTTATGTGTGATCCATCACCTTTAGTAGTGTCCAGGGTCAAAAAGCAGCTAAGTACCTGCAGTCAAGCAGAGAGATCTGGCTCAGATTTACCTTAGACTTAAGATAAGCCTAAAGGTTTTAGAAGCACACGTCCTGTGTTTGCAAAACCATCTCCAGCTTTTGTCAGTTTGCATTTCAGTGGTCATGACTGCAAAAAGGGACAGGAGCACACTGCTTGAAACAGTGCCATTCTGAAACCTGAGCCAAAGCAAGGGTAAATGTCTTTCCCGTACCAAAGTGAGACCAGGCCAAGGGCTATCATCTCTGGTTTGCCAGATTTTCTTGCAAAAGTAAACTTGAGTGCACAAGGACCAAGTAAGACATACTATTCACCAGTTGAGTCCCATATCTGAGCCGCTTGGAATTGGAGGAAGTTAGGAATGCTAGGAAACTAGCATTAATGACATGTCATAAAGTCTGTTTTCCCCATTGTAAAGGCTGAAAAGCAATACTGGACTGAAGTCTCCACAGTGGCAAGAGTTGAGGCTGTAAAATCTGTCAAAGTGTTTCTATATATTTGAGAAGGACATTCTAATTGAATTTTTAAAACAGCACTTTGTTATACCATGCTGTGCAGACACCAAAAAACAAGTTCAAAGTCAAAGCACTTGTCTTTTTGCACACTTTTTTTGTGCATGGGAAAAAAAAGAACTAGAAACCATTCTGTCCCTAAAATAAAGAAGTAGAATCCATTTTATCCCTTTCTTCTCTTGTTAACTGAGTCTCTATTCTAGTTCTTTATTCTCACAGAATGTTTTGGCAAATTAATAATTCTGCTTCCTCAGCCCTTATTTCTAATTTATTTAGAACTGACCAATGATTTTAAAATGTTATCAGCCACTGGCATGCATTCTTTTATGAGTATGTATGCTGAGTGATGAGGTAATTACTGTAGGAAATTAATAGAAACCGATTTTTTTAATAAACTGAAGGTTTCGGGAATACATGGCTGTTTGTGCACTATGTCTATACCATATCTGATCACATGAATTTTAATTAACCCTAAATGTAAATGAATCTCAGGCGCCTTGAGGTTTGGGGGGGTGTCTATTTAAAAGGAGACAGATGGTCATTTTTTTTTATCTAGTGCTTTCATTCCTCTTCAACCTGAAAATCTCACTTTTAAGTGAGCTGGTGGGCAGATTCCTTTCCTTATTTTAGTTCCCATTCCTTTTATGTTCTTGACAGTGGAACAGAAATCAGCATATTTGTAGGAACACCTGCAGGATGCTGCTGTGGAAAATGGCTGCTTATTGTTGCTGCAAGGAAATTCTATTATTTTCCTGAAAATAAACTGGTTACTCCTCTTGCCCATAACTACTACAATGCACTCCTGATACCTTTTTTTATTTTGGTACAATAGGAAGGGAACAGAAAGCAATCTTGGTGTGGCAACAAGGCAGGGAAACAATTACAAATACTGGGGGTTTGTTTGGTTTGGTTTTTTTTGTGCAGACTATCTTTGCATTTTTTATTCCACAGCTTGGACACTGCATCTGCTTTCATTCACATCCCTTCATCATTAACACTTAAGCACAAGGCTGTGGGGGATGGTGAAAACGCTCAGGGAAGGTTGCTTTAATCTAGGTATTTCTTAGGCATTGCATGTGAGCAAGTAGAAGGATGATACCATGATTGCTAGTGATCAATCACACTCCAGGGAGCCGGCACACAAATCGGAACTGATATCCCTTCATGGCATATTGTTTTCTGCTGCAAAATAGAACACATTTTTAAAACCTTCTTTTCATCTATAAAGGACAGAATCAGGAGCTCAGGAAAGAGCATAGCCCAAATAATTCTTACAGCTGAGCAGACATCAATACTTATAGACTTACTCAGGGTTTACAAACACCACACAGTAGGGTGTTTCAGAACAGACTTAGCTAAGCATTGAAACAGATTAAAAGACATAATTGGTCAGGATCACCAATGCTCCTGGCAGTGTGGAATTACTCACAACACTGAACATTCCGTACACTGAATATGTTTGCCGAATAGTTATTCTGGGTGGAAGCATGCATCTGTGTACGTGGGTGTTTTGTTGCATGAGCTTTGTGCACCTTCTTGAATCAGATTTCTCTCATCCTGGTGAGATACGAGCAGCTATTTACAAAGTCTTCCTAGAACCTAATGCCCAGCCTAAACATTTAGGCAAGAAGAGCTGTGGAACTGCTTTCAAATTGGAAGGTCCTACTTCCGCTAAGTCTCTACTTTCAGGAAACATAAGCCACACACTAGCAAACCTCTGTGACCAAGAGTATGCTGGTGCAGTGTAGCTTTTAATTATACGTTTTCCCAAAAATACAAGAGTAAGGAAAGCAAAATGTCCATACTCTCTCAAAATATTTTCCTTGTAGTGACGGAGGTCATTGTGAGGCACAAATACAGAAACAAATCAAGACCTGAGCAAAATACTACACAAGTAAGTTTAAATGAAGAAAGTTTATATAAGTGCAGAAATAAGTTATAAAATATTAGCTGCTAGAAAAGATATAAACTCCATATGCATATTCATCTATATCATGCTACAATAACTGCAAGAGACAGAAAGTATGTGTAAAATCAGCATTCATGTCCCAAACCTACCTAGAAAATCTTCCTTGTTAGTTCTGATTTTGTAATAGTAAATAGTAATCCATACTCAGTCATAATTCCATAGTAATATATCACGAAACTCATATGACTGAGTAAAATTGTGCAGAGCTCACCTCTTCAAGACTTGTAGTTTACCAAGGGCATATGCAGTGGTAGGACACTGCATCGCACATCGCCATGTCCCTCCTTTTTGAGTCTTTTTCATCTCATCTTAACTTTGAATGTCAACATAAACTAAGCTAAAAGCTACTTTATAGTAGGAGTCATAAGATTCTTTGAATTCTTTGGAATCACACAACACATATTCATTTGAAAAGCCAAAAATCAAGTAAGAAGTACAGCTCATTTTCAGCCTCCCAATGATTTAATGTATCCTCAGGCAGTGAGAATTGAAGACTGAGAAAAGAAGTATGTAGCAGAAGATTAGGCTTATTTAAAATGTGAGTAATGATTGTATGGATTGTGATTTTATGTCTCAAAGGTCTTTACTTTAAGGGTCTTAACACCATTTGACTAATAGAAGATAGTCTATAATGTAGCTACTGTAACTGAAGCAACAGCATATTTTATTGGAACAGATGTTCTGTGAATGAGCAGGGAATAAGAAGAGCAGTCATTGTTTTGATGCTGTTTAAAGGGCAAGAGTGATGCCAATCATAATTACCATCTGCTATAGTACATAAAGGATCCATATGTGCTTTAGATGGCCCCAAAGTTGATTTGAGCTGCCATACTGAGATTTCTCATTCCAGGACAAGACAGCGCTGCATACCCTTATTAGCTTCTGACTGACAAGGCCCCTGAGAGCAGTTAATGCAAATGTCGCAAAATCCTGGCTCAAGTAGTCATTGATTAAATTTAGAGTAGACCAACCTTTGCAGTTCTTCTTTCTTACATCTTCTGCATCATAACATTCATCATCTGACACCTACACATACCAGGCAGCTGTCCAAAAATATAAACCAAATCTACAAATCACCATTCCCATACTCTACAGGGCTTGCAACATTTGTACTAGTTCTACAAATACGTGTGGACATTGACTCGGAAACCAACTTCCTAGTTAACCTTTCATCCATCACAACTGAAAAGTGTTTCTTCTTTCAGCTGAGTTCATTTACAGCAATATGTCATATAGAAAAAAAGGGAGAGTTCTCACATCCATCCAGTACATAGAAGAAAAACTATTTTTAATGTTGCATAGCCATTGCCATCTTTCTACTTCATGGCTAGATCTGCGTGGCATTTCATTGCTAAGTCCAGCCATTTAGAGCCTGGTTTATTCTCCAAAGCAGTTTAGCTTATACTTCCTCCCTTTCTTTTTTCATCATCACAGGACTGTCTCATTTTGGAGCTCACCTACAACTTAGTTGGCAACAAACCCTACAGAAATTAGTTCCAGAGACAAAGACATTTCACATAACCAGACTTAAACATATTATCAGACGTTGGTTTTTGTGCTCATGAGAATGCACGGAAAGGAAAACTTTTGGTGTATCATCTTTATTAGCAACTTTTTTTAAAGTGGCTGTAAGTGAACTATGGATTTTGCCCACGAAATAATTCAATTTGGACTCCACTCTTGTAAGTGACCACAGTTTGTTGATCAGCATACAATAATTTGTTTACTGTCTTTCAGCAATTATCTATCTTCACAGTGTCCAAAGCTGGAGAGACTCTTTTGAAGATTCCCTGGCACAAACATGTTTCTGTGTTTTTCAAGGACTCTCACTGAAGTAGATTGCCTTCTGGGCTGCCCTGAGGGAGGAAACATCTTCCGGGGTTGCCTTCTTTTCTTTTAGTCCTTTATAAGGTGCTATTACAGCCTCTTTTCCCTATTTTTTACATTAGTTATTTTCCTCTTGAGCATGAAGATGATTATAGTATGATGTCGAGAGACATTTCACTGGGTAATGGGCTCCCCTTAAGTCAGGGATAAGAGACTTAGCAGGTAAAATATTTCTCTCAACATCATTTATAAATAGCAGCAAAGATGCCACATGACCTTCCATGTTCTGCTGTAGAAGCAAAGTGCACATTAATGGCACAACTGCTGTAACATGAACATGCAGAAAAACGTGTGTATTAATAGAGACTACGAGGAAGGAAACTTTAGAATTATAACACTACTATAAAGACAATTACTCTCCTTCAGGAAAGGGTAAGGGAGAAAATTAATCTCGGGTAACAGATTGTTAGTCACGTTGTATAGTGCTGAAGGACATTCAGCTATAACAGTGATCCAGAGATGAAAGTGGAAAAGCACTATTGCAAAAAGTGTGATGCTTCATGTATGCTTTTAATTTAAAAAATAATAAAATCTTAAACTGAAGAGGAGCAAGATCAGCTCCTATTACAATGGCTGCACCACGCAGCTCCTTCATATTGTCATTATACTTCAAGAGTGCACCATCCTGTTTCATTATTTTGTGCATAATAAGCTATACATTTAAGTGTGAGGGGTTTTACAGAAGCCTATTTCATTTTATGTTAACATAGATACCTATTATTAGGAAGTGGCCCATTCCAAAGTTTTATCTGCAATACGTTTCATCGTAGCTTAATTAACATGCTTTGCTTTGCTGTAATACTACATGATAGTGTTCTTAATGCTGAATGCACAGAATTCTATCGATGGCAGAACTGTGACACGAAAAGTCAACCATAAAAGTAAAAGGTAGTAAGAATACATTGACGATTTACATTAACATTAATTATCATTCTAAAAAGCAGTATAAAGGCCATAGGGAATTGTAGGGTTCATATAATTTCACTCTAATTACTCTAATTTGCTGTAATTAAGTCACTAAAAAAATTCAGTGAGAGAAAGCAATAACATCCTTTTGATACCAGGAAGAGAAAAACAGCCTTGCATTTATACAGCATTATTAAGTAGGCCCTGTGAAAGCAGAAAAAGCACTCAGAAGACATATTTAAAACTTTATAATTTGTGTAGGTAATAATGAAGAATTTTTTTTTTAAATATGTGTCTAAAAATGTTGTAAATATTTTGTCCTTTTATTTCTTTCAAGGTCATCATCTATACTAAAATGAATGGGATAAAAGCCTGGATGAGATGTCAAGGGCCCTAGCTGCATTCAGTATTTCAAAAGCAGGGGATACAGAGCAGATTAAGGTGGTTCACCATTATCTTCACCTGTGCAACTGGGACACTGTCCAGACTCTGCTTCAAACTGTTAAGATTCATGAATAAATCTGAAAACTCGCCAACCCACCCTCTGTAGCATGCACCCATTTTGTCTTGCAGCCTCTAGTTTTCAGGAGAGCTAGCTTTCTGTCCATAGCACTGAGCAATCTTATGCAAACAGGATGCATGGCAGCTCAATAACAGTATAGCTCTTGTGTTTACTTGGTAGCTATTCACTTAAAACTGTGCTGACACACTCTCAAAGCTATTTTTGATGCATATTTAAAGCCTGAGCTGTTAGGTGGAAAGCCAAAGGGAAAAAGAAGTATTGCTAATTTTTTCTAGTTCTCAAAGGACACTGAAATACCTGGCTGTACTAGAAGTGCTTCACATTGACTGCCATCATCCCAGCTGCAGGACAGGTGCTTGATCTTCCTGCCTCATACCAACAACCTGGGAATTACAGGGCAGCCAGGAAAGGTCAGAAAGCATCAGTTTCTTGTCTTAAGCTGTGGAGATGCACATGAGTGACTCGAGGGAGAGGGCAGGAAGGGAAGTTGCCAAGATCACACATACACCTCTCAGATCTGGATGCTTCAAATCATCTGCCTGAATTTTCTGTCAAAATAATTTGTGCATTTCTTAATCCTCTTCTACCGAGTCCCTTCCTTTACTGAACAAAATCCTTGACAACTCCCCCTGTCCTTGGCTTACATTATTTCCAGCCCATTTGTCTCAAATATCACACAACAAGTAATTACGAGTGTTTGTTCGCTTCCAAACTGCTTTGTGACCTTCACTTAAAAAACATTAATTGCAAAATATTATTGAATATAGTAAATAAATTACCGTGTGAAATAGTGATGCAAAATCCTCTTTGATATATAGAATGTGATAGGAAAAAGAGAATGCCATTTTCTTGACAGTCCATGACTCCTTTTTTATGTATAATCATTGGTTTAAGTAGGACTTTCACTTCTGTGAATGTCAGAGGATGGCAGAACAAGAGAAAAGATCTTAAACAACAGTCAGAAAGGACAAGCAATCCAAGATCTTATCAGCAGACTGGCAGAAAAAAAAATCCACTGAATTTAGAAATTTTCTCAGCAACTAGCCTGCAGTGTGCCCGGGTGGCAAAAAAGGCCAATGGTATCAGGAATAGTGTGGCCAGCCAGCAGGACTAGGTATGTAATTCTCCCCGTGTACTGGGCACTGGTGATGCCTCACCTCAAGTACTGGGGGCAGTTCTAGGCCATTCACTTGAAGAAAGAGATTGAGGGGCTGGAGAAGGTCCAGAGGAGAGCAGTGAAGCTGGTGAAGGGACTGGAAGTAAAGTCTGATGAGGAAAGGCTGAGGTTTCTCGAGTTGTTTAGCTTGGAGAAGAGGACACTCAGGGGGCACCTTATCACTCTCTATAACTACCAGAAGAGAAGTTGTAGTCAGGTGAGGGTTGGGCTGTTCTCCCAGACAACTAGTGATAGGACGAGAGTGCAGGGCCTGAAGCTGAACCAGGAGAGGTTTAGACTGGGTGTTAGGAAGAACTTCCTCAAGAAAAGAGTGATTAGACTTTGGAACGGACTGCCCAGGGAGGTGGTGGAGTCACCATCCCTGGAGATATTAAGAAAAGACTGGATGTAGCAATTAGTGCCCTGGTCTGGCCAGTGTGGTGATGTTGGGTCATGGGCTGGGTGAGCTCAGAGGCCTATTCCAGCCTCAATAATTCTGTGATTCTGTCATTCCGTGAATATATTGCAAATAAACATAAAGTTGGTATGATCTAAAGCCACGGTCCATACTGTGACCAAGAAAATTTTGATTCTTTACACGTTTTCTGTAAGCATTCAACACGTCTGTATCTGTAGCTGCACATACAGAAACACAAATACGTACTTACACTACGCTTACAACAGTGGGAAATTGCTGATATGTTGGTAGGAAAGAAGTCCTGCTTTAGCTGCCTGGGAACAGAAACCAATTGTTCCTGCAAAATTCAAGACACGTCCACCACGTGTAAGAAAACATCTCAACCTGTAAGTACTATTGGAGATTGGTTTGTGCCTTGGACAAGCACCTGAATCTCTCTAAATCAAAACCTTTTTCTCTCAATTTACTTGTCTACCCTGTTTAGAACATAACAGCCTACAGTAAGCACAGTAGGTTTTCCTATTCCAAGGGAGATCTCAAAGAACTGAAACAATGCAAATGAAGTACTATAGAGGAATTTCTGATTTTCAATGAAAGTGTACATACATAGGAGCCTGGCATGCTTTGTGATTATGGCATGCAGCAAGATGCAACCATGTAACTCAGGAAAAGACATACACAGAGCTGTAGAATGGCTCAAGAATTACCAGTGAGGTCACGCAACTCCGTGATGATGACTGGTAGAAATCTTCACCACAGAGCACAGTTTTCTAGCCCTGAAAACTTCTAACTCAGCAATTCTCTAGTAATTTTCAGGTCCCACATCACCCTGGAAACCTGTGACAGGGAGGTTTTAAACTTTCATAGAATCATAGAATTTGGAGTCTCATGTATAACTACCTTTTAGGCATCTTCAATATAAAACAATTAATAAGAATCTAAAGTTTGGGGGACTGAGGGAAATAAGCATTGAAAGAAGTACATAAATGGATCCATACCTTAAAGTAATGCACATGGCCTGATGCACCTTGCTTGAAGTAAAAGCATCAAGGGTTAAAGACAAATGACGGATGCTCTCTCATGAGTACATAGTCATTTAAGTCTAGACATTTCAGAAAACACCCCTACATAGTCCCACTGCAGATCACTGTAAGCTTATGCAAAATTCCAGAAGACTGAATTGACAGAAAGTCTGCAAAATCATAATTTTCTATTTAGAATTTAAATCTGTATTTCAAGAATCAATGTTTTACATTATAAAGGGACCTTAGACTAAAAAGATGGTCAGCAGATTTTTATTTCCCTTGGAGCAAAATCTCCTTCAGAGTTACTATTTTCCATTCATCAGAAATGTTATAAAATGGTTTAATGTAAAGGATGGTATATTCAGTTCCTTATGCAAGTGGAATATCTTTCTTCTTCCTGCCTAATTTGCTCTCTGTTCTGCCAGTCTTCCTACCCACACACATATGTTTTGTCAGCAGCTACTTTGAGAGTACCAAATGTGCACATTCCCACTCAAATCACTTTAAAATAAAGACCATTAGGTTTTGAAAGTCCTTCCCATTCCTCTTGAAAGAAAAGTCTTGGAGGCTGAGCAAGACAGAGTTCAATAAAGGGTTGTTCAAACAAGTGTGCAAGGATGTCTTTGGTAATATTAAAGCTTACACCTAGGCTTAAAGCCATCTAAAGCACATACTTGGTTGCCAACTGCCAGCACACAGTAGGTTTAACATCAGCGTTGTATGGCTGACCTTCATCTGTCCAGCAAGTCAAATTCTTTGGCTTTATTCTACATGCATTGACTATCTTCTGTGATCTCAGATTCTGTATGCTTCTCTTGAACTTGCTTGAGATGCTTTATCTGTTTGAACTTGCTCAACATGATGTGCCTCCTGAATCATTTAAACCTGTCTTCTGGGATCCAGATTTTACCTGAACACTATGCAGGTAGAAAAACGTCCGTGAAGTTTGGTAGCAATCAGCAAGACAGCAAAATCCACAAAAATGTAGTTAAGCTGGAAAGGAAAGACAGTATAATGACAGGTCTATATCTTTTCTCTGGTGGGGTTTATGCTCTGTAATTACAAGAAGGCACTTTCTCTCTTTCTTTTCTCTCCCTTTTTAAATGCCAGGAGCTCATTTGAATGATTAAAAAGATTAAATTAAATATCAATATATCTCAGGAGAAAATACACCCTGACATACTGATGTCTTATCTTTAGTCAAGCCAAATT
This sequence comes from Phoeniculus purpureus, assembly GCA_028565055.1. Classification (NCBI taxonomy): domain Eukaryota; kingdom Metazoa; phylum Chordata; class Aves; order Bucerotiformes; family Phoeniculidae; genus Phoeniculus; species Phoeniculus purpureus. The sequence continues at coordinate 50,551,309 of JAOXOE010000343.1, read as the reverse complement.
GGCTTTTTGGGGGTAAATTGTTTAGAAACTCTAGTCCATCAAGCAGTGCTGATAGGGTTTAACACCACAGACCTGTATATAACAGCTCATCATAAAACAGCGAATACCACAAAGCGTTATTTGAGGAGTGAATGGTACAAAACACATGATACAGCTTGCCAGGTCTCTGCCAATTAATTTTAAGAAGCTGAAGTCAATATGTGTAAGGTTCAAATGTTTGGAAAATGAATGACATCTTTTTTATTCATTCCAAACCATTTTTCTTCCTGCTACTTGTTCCTGCAGCACATAACACCTGAGATTTTGGGGATACAGGGAGAATTTACTGTGGGGTCAGACACTGAGACCAGCCCTCAGAGATGGATGGTTCCTGTGACAGTTTGGCATAAAACTCAGTGAGAAGAGCTTTTACTCACCACAGCCAGGCTCCACGTGGCAAGCAGAGCCATCTCCCCCTTCACTGAGCTGGCCAAGCTCAGACAGAGGCAGGACAGGCATGGGCTGAGCCACAGCCTGGCTTTTAAATGCCCCAGGGCCACTTTTTTGGTAGGTCATGTAGAAAAAGAATTAGAGATGCAAAAGCTCAGTTAGAACTTAATCTGGCCAAATCTGTTAAGGATAATAAAAAGTGCTGTTATAACTGCATTAATAACTAAAGGAGGGCCAGGGAAAATCTTCACTCCTTATTGAATGAAGGGGAGAACAGAGTAATTAAAGACAGGGAAAAGGCTGAGGTACTTAACACGTTCTTTACCTCAATCTTTAACAAAAAACTTAACTATCCTCAGTATAACTCGACTCCTGAGTTAGCAGGGATGGGGAGCAGAATACTCATCCTGTAATCCAGGAGGAAGTAGTTAGTGACCTGCTGTGCCACTTAGATCCAAACAAGTGTATGGGTCCAGATGGAATTCATCCCAGGGTGCTTAAGGATTTGGCTGCTCTCAATTACTCATCACAGGTCCTGGATAACCAGGGAGGTCCCAGATGACTGGAGGTTGGCCAGCGGGGTGCCCATCCACAAGAAGGGTTGGAAGGAGGAATTCCAGAGAATTCAAGGCATGTCAGCCTGACCTCAGTGCCTGGCAAGGTTATGGAGCAGATCATTCTGAGGGCCATCGAGCAGAAGGTACATGGCAACCAAGGGATCAGGCCCAGCCAGCACAGGTTTAGGAAAGGAAGGTCCTGCCTAACCAATCTGATCTCATTCTATGACTGGGTGACCTGTCAAGTGGATGAGGGGAAGGCTGTGGATGTGGTCTACCTAGACTTCAGCAAAACATCTGACACAGTCTCCCACAGCATCCTCCCGGAAAAGCTGGAAGCCCATGGCTTGGATGGATACACTCTCTGATGGGTTAAAAACTGGCTGTATAACTGGGCACATAGAGTGGTTGTGAATGGTGCTGCATCCAGTTAGTGTCCAGTGACCAGTGGTGTCCCTCAGGAATCAGTATTGGATCCAGTTCTATGTTGAACTGGATAAGAGGATCAAATCTACCCTTAGTAAATTTGCAAGTGACACCAAGTTGGAGGGGAGTGTTGATTTGTTGGAAAGAGGAAGAAGCTGCAGGGACATCTGGACAGGATGGGTCAATGGGCAGAGACCAACAGGATGATTTTTAACAAGACCAGGTACAGGGTCCTATAATTTGGCCACAATAACGCCTTGCAGCTACAGACTGGGAGCTGAGCGGCTGGAGAGCAGCCTGGCAAAGAAGGACCTGGCAGTACTGTTGACAACCGGTTAAACAAGAGCCAGCATTGTGCCCATGTGGCCCTGAAGGCCAGTGGCATCCTGGCTTGGATCAGGAATAGTGTGGCCAGCAGGACGAGGGATGTAATTCTCCCCCTGTACTGGGCACTAGTGAGGCCTCACCTCGAGTACTGAGGGGAGTCCCAGGACCCTCACTTAAAGAAACAGGTTGAGGTACTGGAGCTGGCAAAGAGACTGAAGGCACTCTCTGATGAGGAGAGGCTGGAGTTGCTGGGGCTGTTTAGGCCAGAGAAGAGGAGACTCAGGGGGGACCTTATCACTCTCTATAACTACCAGAATGGAAGCTGGGGGTTGGGCTCTTCTCCTAGGCAACTAGAGATAGGACAAGAGGGCATGGCCTGAAGCTGCACCAGGGGAGGATTAGATTGGATGTTAGGGAGAACTTCCTCACGGTAAGGGTGTTCAGATGTTGGGACAGCCCAGGCCAATGGTGGAGTCACCATTCCTGGAGGCATTTAAGAAAAGACTGGATATGGTGCTTAGTGCCATGGTCTAGGTGACTGTGGTGATGTTAGGTCATAGGCTGGACTTGATCTCACAGGTCTTTTCCAGACACAATAATTCTGTGATGCTGTGATTCTGTAGTTCTCTTATTTTCAGTTTCAGACTGAATGGATTATAAAACTAAAAAGTTATTATGCTGGAATGAAGATTTCCAAATATCAATTCTTTCCATTGTTTGAGGCAAATCCAATTCAAAAGTAGTATTTCATGAAGCATTACTAGGAAGCAATGACCCTAACCTAACCTTTTTAAGCCTCACATAAAGACAAGTTAGTGAATAATCATGTCTATAAACATACACGTTCACACAGAGGGAAAAAAGAAGTGATTATGGGTTTAGTCCTTGTCCTTGCATTTTAAGTAAGAAAGCCTGTTATTCTCACATGTATTACAATGATAACACTCACCAGAATGTTAAATTTCTGTTGTAAGATATTTAATCAGATCAGGATTAAACGTTTGAATAAAAATACTACATTCACATATTTCCATCTGAAAATTAGGGATGAAAATTAGTTTAAATACTTTTCAAACTCACGTTGAATTTATAATATTGCTTTATAGAAATTCTAATTGGCATCTTTATATAGTATCCTGAATTTCTTTGGAGTGAGTGTGTTTTTTGCATGGAAATAATGTTTTCTTTGCTCTAGAAAAAATATTTTAGTAATAAGACAGTGTTTCTAGTTGTATGAAAAGTTAATCGAAATTTATTCATTGAAAATTATTCTGCCAAAAAAAATTTTAGTTTTTTTATTAAGGGTATGTAAACATCTGTACAGACCTAAATTCTAATAAAAAGTACTGCTTTGGTACTAAAGGCTTACAACAGCACTTTCAATACTTATATGAAATATATTCTAATGTATACTGATTTTTGTTATAACTTGAAGCAATTTAAACTAAGATTGATTATGGTAGGAATGTACAAAGGCATAAGAGACAATTCTTGAGACTAATTACTCAGGTTCTAACCAGCTCAAACAATGGAATTATTGATTTAGTTTTACAGGAGGGAAATCAGCACACCAGTTTATATTACTTCACTGGAATTATAATAGTTCAGTTCTTCAGTGACAAATACAGCACAGTATTACCTTGATCCACAGAAAGTTTTCTAGTTCTCTGCAATAGCTTTATAAAACTAAGCATTTCATTTCAATGTCTTCAACAGTAATATGCAGGCCAATAAAAGAATATAGCCAGCTTAATAGCACAGTGAGGAAATGCGGTGTTTGTACTTTGCAGTTATCAAAGAAAGGGAGCAAACAGTACACACACAGACACAAAAAAAGTACCAAGTGCTTCCTTACTGTCCAAACCTTTTGATATTCCTTTTTTCTCAAGATCTTTTGGCTTTTGAAAACGTTTATGCAAAACCAGAAACATGCCAGAAAAGTCATACAAGTCCCTGTTTCACAAAGAAAACTTGAAGTAATCTACACAGAGAGTTTAATACAAGAGAGCACAATCGAAGTTGGAAATTGACTGAAAAGAAAGTACAGTATTGTTTCGAAGATTGCTGCGCCACACCATACTGTTGCAGGATGAAAAGAAACAAGCTCATGGCATAACGCCCAATACTGGAAGAGTTCAAGAGTCTGCTGTTCTCTTTACCAGTGCCACAACATTAACAGCCTTCAAAAGCACTGAATGAGAAGTCTAAGACTTATAGCAGAAGGTTGGCATATTCACAGATCTGAGAGACTGCAATAGAGAGAAAAACATCCAAAATATTTAGCTGTCTTTTTTGCTGCTGCCCAAGTCGGACAGAATAGAATCCCTCACTGAAGCAGCTGGGCAAAGAAAAACGGGGACAGATGCCGAGAACTTGTTAGATTTTTCTCATTTACTCCATAATTTTAAAGGCACTTTGAAAAGTCTGCTTTTCAGAAGAGAGTTTTATACATAAAACATGATTTACAAATTGAGGAAAACACAGTACCGAGCAGTCATATTACAGAATCCTGAAGACCAATATGCAAGGTGGTGTAAACACAGAGTATTCTTTGGAAGCCCCAAACTGCAGAACATTTTTTGGATGTTTTTATCTACCTCATGATAAAGGTAGATTATTTTTTTGCAGAATGGTCAATCCCAGGTACTTTAAATCTTTCAGTGGATAGTGGAGATTGTTTTGCTTCTGTCAACAACTAAATCATAATAGATTAAATTAGCAGTCATAAACCAGGGGCCAGGTTCTGCAGTTGTACAGGTAGTATGTTAAAAACTTGCTACAGACTCTAAGGTTTTGAATTGGACATGAATAACATTTGTACTTCCTTTAAGGCTTCTTTAACTTACTGAAATGATGGGAGTTGTTTCATCACAAATTAAAATCCAGTCCTCCAAACTCATTAGAGTACTTGGATTGAAGCCTTCCCAGCAAAGCCAGTTCTCTTCAGAGTATGCCAGTTCACAGTCTGTTACTCCTTTTCTTAGCATCTCCACAACACCCAAGTGCAGTCTCTGGCAGCTTGACCCTCCACACGGCAGCTTTGTAATGCAGGTAGTCAAATGCATTGAGTCTTGGAAGAGGAAACCACAAAACATATCAAGAAGATGTTTTGAATTTTGGCTTACAAAAAGCTCCCTTACATTGGGCAAACTTCAAGCTAAGGAAAGGTACTCCAGTATTATGTTGTCTCAAGCTTTCATAACTAGAAATTGGAACTAAGATAATAAGCTGTAAAGCTACATTTACTAGTTGTATGATTAGTATTTTCTTGTCAGCCATCTCGCCTTTCAATTACCCTATTTTGTCCCTCTCATCCACTTGACACTGCAGCAGCCTTATTTATCGTGTACTTTCCTAATGCATATATGTGTATACATATATATACAAATGTCTGTGTCTACATCTGTCTGTCTGTCTATCTATCCATCTATCTTTCACTTGTTTTCGTATGTGCTTCCAGAATATGGTTCCTTATGTGCCTATTTTTCCATTTGATTTATTAACCATAGGCTAATATCTTCTGGATGTCAGAAAAATTTCATGCATTCTCCTCACAAGCCAATGCCTGCATTAATTTTCTGAAAAGTTCTAAGCTTTGAACTGAACATAGTTAATACGCAAAACTCTCTCCTTTTTTACTTTATGTACCAAGTTAAATGACGCAGTATGCATTTTACACGTTCTTTCTTCCCCTATACTCTTTCTACATTTTGCTACATGAACATTAGAGTGAACAGGACATCCTGCACCTATTAATAATGGCAAATAGTTGCAAGTGTCATTATTTTGCCTCCAGTCACTTACAACAGACCATTTAGTTTGTCAAATGCCTCTAATCTATGTTCAAGTAGGAATAATCCTGTTTCTGTCCATATAGTTTATGTTTTAAGCCACCTGTTTTGAATTACTTTGTTTATGCTAGAATAAATGAGACATTTACAGTCTTTATTTAAATTATGTTTAATATCTTGTGCTATATCTTTTACCAACAAAGACACACCCCATATCTTATCAAGATTCATTCTCATATATTCCCTTTCCAAACTTTGAAATGGTAGAATTTGCATAAGAACATGTCTGACATAATGCTCCGTGGAGGCCAGTGGGAACGTGGTTGTGCCTAGTTAATAGCTAGGTCTCATTGGAAGTATTGAGCAAGAATAGGTAAATGAAAAATACATTGAAATGACCTTTTGCTACTTGGATTTAATTCTGTCATTTTAGATGGATTTTTAACAAAGGTATTCTAAACCTTGTTGGAAATTTCCACAGGCTAGACATGGGCTTTAGAAAAATCCAGTGTTACAATAAATATTTTACTAAAATTCATAAATAGATGTTTAAATTTAAGTTGATTTTTTTGGTTGTGTACCATCTGAGATGTGTACCACTGAGACCACGCGTACCATTTCAGACAGTCAATATACATCTCGAAATTCCAATTTTTATTCCTACTTTGAACATCCATCCGGTAGACTTCATTTTGCTTTTGTCTGAGAGATTAGGGAGTTACCAAATAGTATTCCTCTTCTCCTTGCAGAGATACTTTTATATTGATGGTACTTATCCAACTCCCATTATCCAAGACACAGAAGAACATAATCAGGGTCACAAAGTCAAATAAAATAAAGCAGTGTATGAAACTGGATTCTGTGCTGGTATATTGACATCTGGACCATTCTTCCACTGTGAAGGTCATGGTTTTTCCACCAATTCAAATTACATTTTCCCCATCTCAAATGGAAAAATAGAAAGAACTACATCAGTTTCTTAGTGGGTGATGAGCTTTTTGAGAATACACTGGCAAGTTAAGGCTTATTGTACCTCTCCTGTGCCAAACAGACATATAAAGACAGAATATTTGTCAAAAAATTAATTTAGTAAGGTCTTTTTTATAGGTAATATTTACACGGTAAACTGAAACTCTCAAATACATGGGGAATTCGCTGTCCAGCTGTGGAGAGGAGACTCCCTTACAAGCATCCTTGTGGCAGTTCCCTCAGCAGGATTAAACAAGATGTGCCACACTGCAGTTTTAGTCAATTATCACAAACCAGCTCACCTACAGCCCTATTCAATTCATCCAGCATAAACATGATCTTTATTTTTTATTGATTCATTACATACAGAAGAATGTCTGATGTGAACCCTTATGCATAATCAGGGACAGCATCTACTGAGTATTTAAAATCTGCTTGTGGCTTGTTCCTAACCTTTTTCCACAGCAGGAACAGCCTGGGGACGTTCCTGCTTTAGATTGCCTGATGTCCCCATGAGACTGCTAACTTATGCATCTCAGCATATGCAAAGTGACTAACAGTGGGGCTGAGCACAGTGGGCCTTCTTGGGTTGGGAACTGATCCAGCACAGCTTGCTGTCTTCACCACAAGCTTTTTGACCAATTGGTCAGCTGCTCTACTGTGATGGCAGCAATGAATAACATCTTTACCACTTGTTGGCATATCATCATGAACCAGCGCAGTGTGCAATCTGCACAGGGAGAAAGAAAGGAGGACTAACTGCATGTTGCATGGACACAGACAGAGCCTTACTATCCAGCAACACTATAGCTGCAACTATAAGTCAAATCTGCATTTTATTTTCATATCATGGTTATAGTTTAAATACTACAGATCTTACCCCACCTGCTATCATCCTTGTGATTTACTCAAAAAGCTGATGGTTTTACCCTTACAATAATATTATTGTTTAGAAAAATATGTTCTGTTTTTACTGTAAGGAAATGCCATAATCTGAACAGCAGACCAGGTCTGAGACAAGATTAACCAATTAATTTAGTTAATGTGCTAATGGACTGCAAGAAAAACAAAATGAAGATGGTCCAATGCAACTTATAAAATTACATGCTAACACCAAAGTCTAAGTTGATTTGAAAGAGAAAAACCAACAAGACATACATCACGGTTTAGCACCAAGTTAATCTGCTCAACCGTGCAGATGGAAATGTCCTCCCTCCCCTAGAGGGGAGAAAACAGGTAAAGTAAACACATGTCCGGAAACTGGAATTAGAAATATTCAACTTTATTAAACTTCATTAAAGATTTTTATTAAGTACAGAAAAAAAAATAAAAGGGAAAGGACAAGGAAAAAAAAAATTGCTCTTCCTTAATTCCATCCCCCTCCCCCCGCCCAGACCTGATAACCTCTGATTCCTAAAAGATGTAGTCTGAAAGCTTTGTGGGATAGGAAAGAGATTATTGGAAGAAATAAAGAAAGATAAAAAGGGAAAAGGGACAAAAAGGCGGGGGGGCAGTGAAGCAGGAGGGGGACAAAAAGCCACAGAAGAGCAGACAGGCTGCAGTTAGCTACTGGCCAAAAAGAAACTCGACTTCCTGGACACACAAAAAGAGAGAGAGTACCAAAAAGAGGGAAAAAGGAATACCCTGGCCCCAGTTGAGGACCCCCAAAATCTGTCTGGCCCACTCCACCTACTCAACCTGCTCCCTGTGGCAGCCACCTCGCTCCTTCACTTCCGGACACCCCTGGAACCTCCACCCCTCCTCACACAGCACACAGGAGGGGAATGTGAACATCCCCGCAGCCAACACAAGTTAACTCCTTGTGTGCTAGAAGAGAGTTTGATGCAGGAATACCATGAACAAACACGGTTTCACCAAATCCAAACCAACATATGTAAGTCATACAACATAAAAAGCCCAACACAGACAGGCAGAGATTAGTCACACGTTCTTACATAACTGGGCCAAGCTATTATCTTAGAAGGAAGAAAATACTTGGGGAAAGAATCCTCCAAGAGCTGTTTTCCTTATGGAAATGTAATTACTGTCTTTTAGTCCGTGTGTCTATTCCCCAGTGTCAATAGGTCTTTTAAGGGCTAGTTCTCTGCTCCATGTGCCTCCAAATCAGTCTTCCAATTCCAGTGGGCCAATTCCTATGGCCACAAATGAGAGAAAAACCCTCTCCATTTTAACTAACAACGGTCTATAGGTGAAACCTTTCCTTCTGTGATCTCTGGGTTTGTAAAACTCTCTCTCTCTCTCCATTCATCATGCTCCAAGATGGCTGCTGTGCCCAGTCCAGCACATGTGCTTGCTTTCCAAAGAAGTAGAAAAGCAGAACAGAAAGCTCCAAACTAATCATACTGGTTTTGTGGAGTTGAAACACTCAGCTTGGAATTCTAAGCCACTTATCAGAAGTTGCCATAGCAACTCTCCATTCCTTCAGGCCAAGAAAGCAAATAAATTCAAACTACATCAGAAAGTTCCAATAGAAATTCCAAAATGACCAGTAGTTCAAGTGCATCAATATGAATTATATGAAAGCAGAATGAAATACCATCTTAATTCTTACTCTCCGATATTCATCTGTCTCTTTTGTATCCTCTTTTCCTCTCATATCTCTCAGAAATCTTATTCCAAAGAGTGCAAACACCCAGAAACTCAGTAAGGTTACAGTAGTGAAGAAAAACAGGAACTAAATATTAAGGAACAAGGTAAATGTTTGTTACTGCAAGAATGGACAAGACAAAATAAAAGGACTTCACATGACTGCTGGAGAGTGGAAGGGTTATGGGAAAGCAACCAACGAGCCTGCGCAATAGACCTGTTCCCTCTAGGAAGGAAAATCAAGGATAATCCAGCTAAGGGACTGAATAAACTGCAGAAAGGAGTTGTATAGTCAATATGAGTCTGTGACAAAGAGTCCAAAGGCCTATATCCCTTAGCTTTACGTATTTACAACACTGACACGTACACCTATCTGATCAGATTTCCTTTACATGTAACAAAGAGAACTGGGGAGTTTCATGGTGTTGTGCATCGTGTCTATGTCAGATATTTTTAAGCATGTGGCGAATTACCTCTGCCTGTTCCATCAGCAAGGCACATAGTACAATTAGTGCCTGTTCTGTAGAGGACTATATACAGCTATCCCATATTTAGCAAGATAAATTCTTTTGAGACAAAGTCTTGGGAGACATAATGGAGGAAAAAAAGACAAAAAATAAACAACCCTTGTGAGAACACTTAGATTTTCTTGGGGATTATTTTCATTATTCCACACTGAACCTACTCATAATAGGCTGGATTTTGTGATCTTACAGGTCTAAGTCTAAATAATTATGTTATTCTGTGTAATCTATGAAAGGAGGAATGCAGGACTGATTAAAAATGAATAATTCTACCTGTCCATTTGTAATTAAACACCATATCTTCTCTTCTTCAAGTACAGTGAAATTTACTGATTTATTGTACTGAAAGTTTTAGTCTGCGTCATTCTCAAGCTGTTACTTTAAATAGACAGCTGTTTCTTCCAATACAACTCGTTCACTACAGAGTTGAATAGTCTTTGAAGGGTAAACCAGTTTTTCTAATTACAGCAGACTTATTACTTTAACCTTTTGACTTGTATTGATGGTCTTCACATTTTATATTGCAGAAGGGCTTCTGTCTCAATTACAGAAACTCAGAATCACAAACTGGTAGGGGTTGGAGGTCATCTAGTCAAATCTGCCTACCAAATGCAGGGTCACTTAGGGCAGGTCACAAAGGAACACATTCAGGTTCCTTCCAAAGAAGGAGGCCAAACAACCTCTCTGAGCAGCCTGTCGAAACAGGTTAAAACTAAAAAAACCTCTTCGCTCCCGGGTTTTTGGCACCAGTTTTGTGGTGGATTCAATACCACAACTAAAGATAAAGGAAAAGAAAACAAAGCAGTTAGGTCTCAGTGAGATCTTGGATGGAATTTGCCAGACAATGGACAGCTTAGGGAAAATGGAAAAGGGTTATTAACTCTGTAACTGTATACAGAAAAGAACAGGTTATGCAAGTTAGTGCACTAGAAACTCTGTCACAAATGCCATTACATATTCCGAGAAAAATACAATGGGAGATCACTATCGTATCAGTCCTTGGGTTTTTTCACATTAGAGACCTGGGAAAAGAGCATGTCAGTCATGTAGAGATGAGCACTACCACCCTGTCTATTATTCATGTGTCACTCCTGCCTGTGAACAGCGGTACCCAAGGCTGTCCAGACTGGTGAATTCCTCAATTCTTCAGCGTAGCTTCTCCAGCAAAACGTTCACCGGGCAGGCCTGATTCCTCAGCACCTGAACTGCATCCCTCAATGCAGGAGCCATGTTTTCAAACAAAGATCCCAGACTCTGTCTTTCATGCCCAAGGTTTAGGGATTCTTAAGTCCTTCTGCTTTTTTCAGCTAAGCACAAAGGAATTCTCCCCAATACTTGAGCATCTCCAGTTTTCCTCAGCAGCAGAAATGTGCCCCAGCAGGCCCATCTTTTCCCCTGGAAGTGTGGGGAGGGGTTAGCACGGGCAGCAGCCCCGTGCTGGGCTAGGAGCCCTCAAGAAAGAGAGACAGGGCTAAGATCACTCACCCCTTTTATCTTCTTATCTAGCGACCCTTTAAGGGCAGGTACTTGGGACAGTGTCACCTCCCCCTAGGACAGGTCGCTGCGGGGAGGTTCTCTTAAAGCAACGTAACTTTTTTCTTAATGAAATCAAAAATCTGTAAGTCTGAAAATTCTGGTAATTTTCAAACTGCAACACCTGTTCCACTGCTCCATCACTCTTAAAGAAAATAGTTTTTTCCTAACATTGAGGTGAGATGGACCCTCCTGTGATCAACTGTTGCCCCATATTCCATCACATAATACCACTGAAAAGAGACTGGCCCCTTCTTCTTTACATTTGCCCTCAGATATTTCTAGCATTAATAACATCCATACTTAGCTTTCTCTTCTCTTGAGAAGACAGCTCCAGTTCTCTCAGTCTTTCTTCATAAAGAAGTGTTCAACTCCCTCAATCATCCTCATAGCCTTCCTTTGTACTCTCTCCAGCAGTTCCCTGTCTCTCTCAAACTGGAGACCCCAGAACTGGACACAGTACTTCAGGCATGGTTGCTGCAAGGCAGAGTAGAGGGAAAGGAGAACTTCCCTTAACCTTCTGGACACACTTTTCTTGATGTACCCCAGGATACCATTGGCCTTCTTGCCTCAAGGGCACATTGCTGGCCCATGGATAGCTTACTGTCCACCAGGACTCCAAAGTCTTTTTCCATGGGGCTGCTTTCCAGCAGGACAAGCCCTAATCTGTACTAGTCCATGGTGTTATTTCTCCCCTGGTGTAGGGCTTTAAGCTAATCCTTGTGGAACTTCATTAGGATCCCCTTTGCCCAACTCTCCATCTGTCCAGACCTGTCTGAACGGCAGCACAGCCTTCTGGTGGCCTTCTGGTGTATCAGACGATCCTACCAGTTTTGTAACATCAACAAACTTGCTGAAGGTACAATCTATCTCCTTATCCTCATCATGAAAATGCTGAGCAGGAGTGGTCTGAATACTGACCTCTGTGGATCACTACTAGCTACAGACCTCCAAATGGGCTTTGCACCACTGACCATGACCCTCTAGGCTCTGTTGCTGAGCCAGTTCTCAATCCCCTCACAAATAATTCCTCAAAGGTCAATTGCAATTCTTAATGGCCTTTGAATAGTATTTTGTAATCTATTCATACTGGAAATCTTTTCCTTGTCTTACAAACTTCAAGCTAATGAGCTAAACACATTCATCCAACTTCACCTAATACAAGTTGCTGCCTTTCTGACATTTATATCCAACAAGAAAATGTAGTATTCTAGGAACAGAGATGCAACAATAGCCATTGGTTTGAAGTAATTCACATGGTCAGACTGCTGCAGACGATTTACAGCAAAACTATTTAAGGCCTTTTAAGCCTAATGCATGAGGCAATGTCCTTTTAAAGAGGCCCTCTGAAATTATTCTCTTGTGAAAGCTTGTGCAATCCAACTTGATTTGAGTCTCTGGAGTTTTCTGCTTTGTTGGTAATGTTAAACATCATTATTTGGTTGGTGTTTTGTTTCATTCTCTGTTGCTGGCATCCAAAGCAAACATACTACAAAGCTCTACATATTGCAGCACGTATTTCTCTACATATTGCGGCACAGTTGTGTTTAGGATGCATGCCATGAGACGGCTTTGCCACCGAACAGTGTAGCATCAGTATGTTTTCCTTCATTTCCAGAGCCAAGCACAGCACAGTTCTAGGCCAGCAAGAGTTTTTCTAGGCTTGGAAACCAACTGCGGCATTCAGATCTTCTCATCTTCTCAGATGTGAAGTCATGGCTTTACTCAAAGCACACTAAATTTAAAGTAAAGGGAATTAGCTGTCTCTTTATGGTTGAGCCAGAATGACACTACTAGCACATTCAACCTTTTCTAGATGGAAAGGGAAAAGAGTTGCTCTGAGAGAAAGGGGTAAGTCTACATTGATTAACCCACTGCCAGAAGCTGTAACTTCAACTAAAATACAACAAGGAACAACGCTACTATTCTTCTGCATCTTTCTTGTCTCCACTCACCTGTGAATACTTGAGGTGTTCAGTCCAGGTATTTATTAGGCAAGAAGGCAATTTGAAGGATCTGGAGCACAAGTCCTGTGAGGAGCAGTTGAAGGAACTGTGTTTGTTTAGCCTAGAGAAAAAAGGCTGAGGGAAGAGGTTATGACTCTCTACAGGCGCTCAAAATGTTGGGCAGTGATGGACACCCCTGGAGGCATTCAAATGGTGTGTGGTCCTAGTGCTTAAGTATATGATTTAGTGGTGATCTGATAGTACTAGGTCAAAGGCTGGAACTGATGGTCCTATAGGTCTCTTACAGCTGAAGAGATTCTGTAACTCCTGTTAATAATCTTTTATGTAACCCACTTCAGACCATGCTATTATGGTACTTCATATCTCACTGAACCATAGCTGAATCTTATCTCCCTCCCTTAAAAGGCCTGCAAAGGAAAAGAAAAACATGAAAAAGCATAGTATCTTTCATAGCATAGTATCTGAAATAGAGGGAAAGCAGCAAATTAGAACCTCCTGAATTAAGACCAACTGTCTACCAGATTGGAGAACGCTGTGGAAATGCAGTCTTTGAGCCTATTACTAAAACAAAGTCACTCCTCTCAATTAAACTTTTCTGACAGCAAAGCAGGAAAGATTCATTTTAATAAATAAACAACAAACCCCAGACATCAGAATCAGCAGTAATTCTTCACTGCCTCTGGTGGAACAGTGCACTATACTGGTTAATTTCAGATAGATCTGGCATAAAGCACCTGAAAGACTATCTTTCATCCCACCTATTCTCACTTTTGCACTGTATTTTCTCCTTCTTTAAGTGTTCATAAAGCAACCAGTCTGTCTGTGGACTCATATATTGATCTAGTCTCAGTGGTGCTGAGACATCAATTTACTGATCAGTGCCTGTTATGCTTTATATTACCTTTCATTTCTCCCTCTATGCAGTTAAATATCTCAAGGATTTCAGAAGCAGTACAGCAGGTTATGTTATGTATGGTAGCAGAATAAAACACTCCTTCTAAGGTGTTTAACAACAATTGCTTTCCCAAGCATTTTATTATCATCAAGTTTTCCATTTTCAGCAAGATTTTCAGAGTGGGAATGTGTGAGTGCAGAGGAAAGGGAACCCAGCCAGACAAAGCTTGGAAATTTTAGCCGCTTCTCTTACCAAGGCATTTTTGGATGGTTGCCCTTCTCTGCTTGTCTGGCCTTTGGCTGACACTCCTCCAACTATGCTGCAACACTATACGTGTCTGCTGTGGAGAGTTAGTTATTTGGGCTTCTGCAATACAGGTGTAGCATAAAGAAAGACTAAAGCCAGACAGTAAGAAAGAAAAGAATGAAAGGTCTTGCAGCAGCAACACTTGTCTGATCCTTCCTTTGCCAACTGAGCTGCAGCCAAGCTCTGCTGTGATTTTGATTAAGGTACCAAGTACCCAGCCTTTCCTCTTCCCTGTGAAAAACAAGCTGTGATGTTGAAATTTGCTGAATTCCCCCATAATCTTCTCCCAAAAGCAAAATGATTTTGAGTTGGTTTTAAAAACCTCTACTTCTTCTCCCTTTTCCCACTTTTCTCTATCCGAATTTGAAGCATATAGTTGTTGTAACTAGGTACAGATAGAAAACTGTATCGATTCCCAGTTCATTTTGTCTCAATATCTTGTGACACAGAATGAAAATTAATTTTCTAAAAATGTAAAAATTAAACACAGACTGTTTTTCTTTCCTCTTTTTCTTACAATCACTGAAACAATTCAAAATTTAAAAACTACTTCAGAAACTCAAAAGAAAAGCATGTTAAGCAACCCAGCTTTTTAACTGTCGTGAACTAACACGTTTCCATTTCTCCTGAGAGATAAAGAGAAAAGTGAGAGGAGGAAGTGTGGTTAAAGCATTTGTTTCAGCAGCAGAAGTGCTTCTATTGAGTAGAAGTGAAGCAGAGTTAGGTCTTTTGGTATACAACATGTAGAGGAATGAAACTAAAGCTGAACTGTCAATTGCCAAGGCATTGGTAAGATTTTAGTGGGTGTAGGGTGAATTGTTTTCTTCTTTAATAATTCTAATGGCACCATATGTGAAGAAGCACATCAAAGCATAATAGGCACAAGTTAAGTGTTGTCTGTGTCTTTCTCATTCCAGATTTCAGATGAGAACTCAATACTTCAAATACTTGCATTCATCAGCTGTACTTTGCAACATGACTGCAGTGGTGCCCCTTCTGGGCCACTCTGAGATATAGGTTATAGCAAGTCTTTTGGGAGAACAGAAAAGAGGGAATGGCAAAATGAAGAACTTGTCTATCACAGAGTACTGTCTTTTACATATAGAAGAAAGCAGAAGGTTCTCTCCGTTCTCTGCACTCAAAGAGTGGACAAGAGAGAGGATCTGAAGCCAGCCTCATTCAGCATTTCAGAATCTTCATAAAAGCTGCTCAACTTGTTAAGTAAATTATGCATCAGTCTTATATGAAGATTTAATAAATGAATGATGAAAGATGACATCCCAGAGAAGTAGAGCCCAACTCCAAATATTGATCCAATTCACAAGCAAGGGGCTAGGATATCTGGAAGAGAGGCCAGTAACATGCCTAACATAGATCTGCACAACAAATACTTAATGAGATGAAGAGTAAGCATCTACTAGCAAACAAAAAATAAAAGACAATGAATAAATCTGGAGATTTACAGAAAAGACAAAACTCTGCCACAACTCAAGAAATATTAGTACAACTGACTGAGTTAGCTTTCAGCTAGCACCTAGCATTTAGCTCTTGTTCAACTATACTTTGTATTTAATAATATCCATTAAATGCCATTTGCCAACTTGGATACTCCACACTTAAATATTTTCTTTCGCAAATATTCAACAAATCTAGAACTGCTGTACCAGTAGGTTGACCCTTAACTCAAAAGGGATACAGGAGTTCAGAGAGCTGAGAACATTGAAAATAAGTTTTGTGATCTTTTTGGGGCTTTACCAAGACTTACAGCTAATTTGTTTCCCATCTCTCATAACTGGTATTAAGAAAACAGAAAACAGATATTTGGACTAGACAAGGTTAACCACAGTAAAAACTCGCACACCACGGGGTAGGATTGCTCTGTCTATCATTTTCTTATCAGCTAGCTCCAGTATTATTTAACAGCATTCTAAAGAACTTTAAAGGCCAGAGGAGAGTAATAGAAATATAGAAAAGACAGCAAGCATCCACGGTGAATATTTCTGACAAAAACAGTTGGCCACAGCAGATGCTTTCACATGTTACTTTTTATTGCTCAATATATACATGCACAAAAAATAAGACTCAGTTGTCACTGTTCAAGACAAAAGCAATGAGATTCAGAAGAGGCCCCCCTATGTTTATCATGCTGTTCCATTACTCTGAAATACTCAGAAACAATAGAAGTTTCTACTATCTTCATACAGAAGCATCGAAGGGAGCTTTATCTCCCACACCTTTTTTTTTTTAATCTCCTCAAAACCATTGAAACAGTATGTGAAAAGTTTATTTAAAGCCTTTGTTGGCTGTCAAGCTTGTTCTTAGTTATTTATCACTGCGGTAGCCAGCTTTGGAAAAATACAAACAAGCATGTTTCAAATTCAAATTTAAAGACACACATTTTTTAAAACTCATTATAATAATCAAGAAGTAGTGAAAGGTAGAAGAAAAAAATATCTTCTGAATTATGCTGTGTGGGATTTTCTTACCTCTCTCTAGTTTCTGCTTTAATGGAGTGCACAAAAAAGCTCATCAGAGGTATGAATTTTTGTTGTGTACCAGATGATCATGTGCAACATTAAAATATGCTTCTGAAGGTCAACTATTTAAACACAAACTTTTTAGAAGGCAAAAGTGTAGTACTTACCATCACAAATACAAAAGTAGCATGAATAAATAGAATAAATCGAAGAAGTTGCATGACATGAAAATTCATGAAGCTTTCCATTTGTATGAAACAAGTATGCTGAGTTCATATCTAGTTAGTTATTACTCTATAAATATAGAATCATACAAAAGGATAAATCAGTTAATATCATGGAAACATGGCAACATGTTTTAGTGGGCATGATGGCATCCAACTGATTGTTGGAATTGGTCATCTTGGTGTTGTCTTCCAACTTTTATGATCCTATGATTCCATTACGTTGTTGGCTACAAATCCAACATGAAATAGTAGAGGTTTTGCCTCAGAATCCAATCCTATTGCTAATTCACCCCACATTACAATTGATGTATTCCAAGTATCTATAATGTGGGGGAAAATGGTGGCATTCTTTACAAAACCAGGATCAAATATTTACAATCATCAGGATACAGTCTTCCAACCCCTATAGAGTAAGACACTAGTTTTGAACATTTCTTAAACATATTTTGCTATTCAAAGTATAGAACATTAAGTTTAAAACTTGAGCACAGTCTTTAAACATAGCTTCAACTGAATTTTAAATATGGTTTCAAACAAATCTTAAACAAGGAAATTATGGTGCAAAGCAGAAGATCCATGAGACAGGACACAGGACACTTCTGTTTCGTTCCGGCACAGATGTGATTTCACCCAAACTTTCGTCTGTCTTGACACTCTGTATTTGCCTAAATACAAAAGGCTCATGGACTGTATGCATGGGCACAGAGTTTACAAATCCCTTTGCCTGACAAATATATCCTGCTTAGTGTCTGATTACTGTCTGAGTGCAAGAGGCATTATAGTTTTACTCAAAGACTTTAGAAAGAAGTACAGGAAGGGCTACCATGGGAGGAAGTGTTTACACAACTATTGCTTCTATCCTGTATAATATTTCTCTTTATTAATGTATCTGATGCCAGCACTCAGACTTATGTACAACCACTGGTTACGTAACATATGCATACTTCTATTGAGCCCTGACAAGCCATTAAAACAGATTGGTTGGAAATAACAGGATAAAATACTCTTAAATGTTTCCTGTACCTTCCAGACAGAATCACTTTGTTCTGCAATAAAGGACAAGAATAAAAACTGAAATCCTGCTAACAGTTACACTGCTTGACTCACTGGAATTTTAAAAGTCACTTAATGAACTACAAGCTGTACAGTGACTTTGAGGACTGTTCACCCATGTTTCTTTCTCTACTTTCTGTAATATGTCTTCCAAATTTAGAGCTTTGATTATCATGGCTGGAGTTCAGTTCTGACAGCTACTTTTGTTACTGCAACTCTTCCACATGCAGTGACTCAATTTAGGAGGTGGAAGTCATGTACAAAGCTGCTCAGGCAGCTGTCTACATGGTGGCAAAATACTTCCCATACCAAAGCATCCAGAGTGTTCAGTAACACTCTTAAGCAGGATTTCTTGAGAGGAATGTCATCACCTTCAGAGCTCCTAGAAGCAGTGTAGCCTTCTTGTGACTAGGGAATAAATTGGTATTTCATTGTGCTTTTTAATATTTTCTTTAAATACACAACGTTTAGTGTCTGAGGTGCTTCATAAAATGTCTGAACAAATTACTTGCAGGTACTGTCTATATCTCAATGCCCACAACCAGACGTATCGCAGCTGAAGAAACTGACCAAAGCAGAAATTTTTCATAGGGAGTCTTGAGCAAGATGGTGCTTCCCGTTATTTCCAGCCCATAAAACAAGAATTCCTTACTTACCATGCTCGGAGAGCAACAAAACTTTAACTCTATACCCTTTGGCAAAGAGCCCTGCCATGGGACATGACTTTTTCTGGAAAGTTAATTCAAGTGTGAGTGACATTGGGTTTTTTGTTCTATCTCCTTAGACACAAACTAGATTAACATGCATCTGTCATCTGTCTTTGAGGCAGCTCATCAGCCAAATTCATTTTCCAGCAAGCTTTATAACATCTAGACAGACCCATTCATAAAGCAAGCCACTGCACCAGGGACTCCTTCATTAACAGTAATTATGCAAACCAGCGTGGCACATAAGCAACTGAGATTATCAGGTGGGTAGTCTGCAATGCAGGAAGGAGTTTGTTAATTTCTGAAAACTGATTAGCATTTTGCTTCTAGCTTAGAAAGCATAGTACATTTACAGAGTCATCCTTACCTTAATTATTATTTTTCCTGTTTTCATAAAGCAAATAATCAAATTAGGCCTACAGAAGATTTTCCTAGGCACAGATCTCCCTGTATTTCTATAAATTATTCGAGCACAAACTATTATTCAGCTTCTCTTTTTTAATTACTTGTGTCTAGTTCCATTATTCATTTACGTACAATGTTATTCATTGTACGTAAGAAGTAATCAAGCTGAGACAGGCACACTGACTTTCTCTTTGACAAAGTTATGAAACAAAGAAACTTGATAACAGTAAAGGTTATTAAGCAGGCTTTGGTTTATTGTAGCACATGGAGGGTGTTCTTCCTATCATGTGTGCCGTTAGTTTAAAATACACATTTATTTATATAGGTTAATTATGTATGTCAGGGTTCATAAATAGTTTTTTGTGTAAATATGACCTTCTCTAAAATCTGACACACATTTGAAAATGTATTTCATCACCTGTTCACCCAACACAAGTATACCACTGCCAGCATCTGGACTCTCAGGAATTCCTGAAGCAGATCCTCAGGACTGTGGCAAAAAAACCTCTCTGGTCACCTCCTGGATCCACTAGTCATCAGCATGACTACGCATTTGTGCTGCATTTTGGTAGCAAGTACCCCTGCAGGTGGCTCTGAACACTGTCCCATGTAAAGACCAGCATCTCTCAAACAAAAAGTTCAGAAAAAAGCTCTTAAAATGTTCAGATGTTAGCTATACCGCTGGTAAGGTCTGCAGTTTTCAGACCATGCCTTCACAAACACTTGTCAAGGGAATGACTTACAGGTGCAAAATAGAAAAGTCACCATGTGCTCCCCTATAGCTTAATAGAAACCAACTTCTTCCCTTTTAATCTGGCATGTAGTGCTTATTCTAATTGCCAAAAAAATTATGTGATTCTGAACTGGATTTAAAAAGCATTTGTTTGGCTCCTCCATGGAAATTTCCCCTTCTCAGTGATATAAAAAAAAATGATTTGTTAGTATGAGCACTTCATAAAAGGCATGCATGCATCTTGGAAACATGAGCTATAATTAACTCATCAAGAGACCAGTGTAAATTTGCAGCGCATTTATTTATAGTAGTGTCCTAGATGTCCTTCTGAGTTTATGGTTGTGATCACAGAATCACAGACAATTGCAGGTTGGAAAAGACCTGTAAGATCATCAAGTCCAACCTTTAACCCTACTCATACCTATATCGTCCCTAAAACGTATCTCTAAGCACCTCATCTTTATGACTTTTAACCACAACAGGGGATGATGACTCAACCATCTTCCTGACCAGCCCATTCCAATGCGTCACAACCCTCTCAGAGAAAAAAATTTTCCTGATGTCCAGCCTAAACATCCCTTGATGCATCTTTAGGTCATTCCCTCTGTGCCTGTCATCGTTTAGTTGTCAGAAGAGGTCAACAACTACCTCTCTACAATGCCTTTTCAGAAAGTTGTAGAGAGCAATAAGGTCTCCCCTCAGTCTCCTCTTTTCTGTTGAACTTTAATTTTACAAAATGTTGCCTTATACAACTGCAAAACAGCATTAATTTTCCACTTTTCTGACAAATAAGACATGGAGCAAAGGTAGCTCAGCGTGATCCAAATTAACAATTTTAGAAAAGAAAACCTGACACATTTTCATTCTTTTTCAAGAGATAGCAACGGGGAAATTAGTTTTGCATGTAGCAAAGTTCACAAGTTTTTTTCCAAACTTTTTTGCTGCCTGGAAAATAACAGGACCAAGAGTGACAAAAAGCAAGCAAACATCACTATTAATGGTTTAAAAAAAAAATCTCTGCAGGCATAAGTTGAACGTAGTGTTAGCTGCACTCTTTGTCTCACTCAGGCAGCAATGTTACTTCACTGAATTTGCTACTGACTTTCTGGAAACATATTTTTGTTTTTATTTTTTATTGTCTTAGAAACCAGACCCTTGGCTGAGACACCAAGCTTTACAATCTGCTCAGGAACGCAACATCACAAAAGTTACAATAAAAGTATGTTTCTGAAGTCAGCAAGAAATGAAAATCAAGTCATGATGATCACTTTAAAAGAATGAGCAACAATACAGTAACACAAACACAACCATGGCAGCTTGTGGGAGAGTATTTCAGTGCCTTTTTTGCAGCAGTCAGTGCCGCAAATCTTATTCTTCCACCATGATTGGATTTCCTCAATAACACTCTTCAACAAGGTCACCTTTTATTCTTGTAACAAGTGACACATTTCACTCATGTTCATGTTCTAAGAGAAGGAACTGCTTGCACTGCTCAACAGAATTTTCTTCTTTCTCCTTGCAGGGGAAAAAAATCTTTGTGAAAAAACAGCATTCCTATTAATTCAGTATTCCAGTCAGGGCCATGGACACAATGCTATATTCTTGACAAACCTTATTTAAAAGCCCATGTTTCTTTCCACACGCTCTTAATGAACATAACCTCACTGTTCAGAAACAGTGCCAAGTCAGACATCAGAAAAGTCTTTCCCCTATACACTATAACAACATGGCACAATCTTTTGTGGAAATATTTACAGATTAAGTATTTACAAGGTATTAACACATCACTGCTAATTTATTATTTAGCTTAATATACACTAAAAAATAAACAGATCAAAAGTGTATTTCAGCACCTGCTGCCTTATCTTGTTCTCTGACTTATCTGCCTCTGCATTCAGACTTGGTTCTTGGAGATACATGGCCGAGGATAACAGCTGGGGGTCTTTCAACTCCAGCATCCTACAGAGGGATGGATGGGCAGACACATGACAGAGAGAGAGAGAGAGAGAGAGAGAGATGGATGGATGGATGGATAGATAGATAGATAGATAAATAGATAGAGATAGATTGATTTAAAATGGTTGTAAATTACTTAAGAAATTCATTTAAACTGATTTTTCAGGGGGCCAGACTCCTAAGGGATATCTTCAAACTTTTAGAATCCAAAGTCACACAAATGCTTCCAGAAAAGTTGCTCATGGTTTCCATTAAAAGCACATTTTCAGATAAACTGTATAAAATGGTAGAAAGCATTATTGATTCTTATTTAAGTTCTTGTACTTACATTTCTAAGTTTCAGAGAAATATTTTGAACAGAAAATTTAAACATTAAGATCTTTCTTTGAGACCACAGTGAAGGTGGAAATTCAAATAGTGATGCTATTAACTCTATCCACTGTGAGAAGATATCTAGTTTTTTGCCAGAAGTATTATTTCCAAAATGATCATCACCAACTTTATTAATGTCATTAAGTCTAGGTTGGTGTAACGTTGTGCATCTGACCGTTTGCGTGTGCATAAACATGGCCCTTTATTTTTTTGGTTTGGTGATGGTGGGGGCTTTATTAAAAAATTTCCCAGAAGAAAAACACTGAAAAAAGAACCCCTAGCTGGTGATAAATGGCCTCTTACCCTCTCAAGCAGCTGAATTCAATAAATGTCTCTTATATAATTAGTCGCATTTGTGTGTGCTCACTTTCCCCATCACAAAATTTTAAAATAGAACAAAATAGAACATAATTGTCACCTTTTGGTCTCTCAGTTGATCCAGTACGTTTCCAAGCCCAAGTCTCTAACTTGAAAATTTTGTTCCCTCCTGTATTGATATCATACCCAGACAGCTTGCCTTACTTTGTTAGCTGAGCTTAGGTGCTGTAAAACCACATCTGGAGATATTCAGCACCATAAAAAGCCAACTGTAAACAATTTAATGTTATGCAGACCTCGTGCCTTCATTCTTTAATGATGGCATACAGCACATGTTACAATGAAATTACATATACAAAGAGAAGAGCAGTAAAAGTGAGCATTGAAAAACTGTGTCCCTGGTTAAAACTACAAATAAACGGAAAGAAAGGTAGCCAGGTCTCAAGGAGGGTCTCAAATAGAATTTATAAGGCAATGGAGCAACTTAGAAAACAAAAGAGGTTTATTAAATATATAACTAAGTACAGAAAGCAGGAAGACGTTTAAACAAGTTAAAGCATACAAAATTGAAATTCTGTCATAATGCCATTACACACATTCTGCGAAAAAATGGGCAAAGAAGTATGCCAGCAGTCTTTGGCTTCAAGGCAGGTTCCCTGGGGACAGGGACACACATCCTGCAGCAAAAGGAGAAGAGCCACCCCTAAAACATCTCAGGTCCCCAAGCAGAACAGTGGCAGCTGCATGGCTAGCCACATGGTGAGCACAAAATGGCAACAGCCACATGGCAATGTCAGCAGGGACCTCTCTCCTCCTCCTTCAGGCTTTCGGGCCTTTTCCTGTTTAAGGTTAGCTCACCGTTCTGACATGCCCAGGCTTGTAACACTTGCAACAGTTTTGGTTTTTTTGAAATCCGCACTGGTGGTTCTTGCTGTGCCTGCTTGCTTTGAACTGGGTGGGAGAAGGGTTTTCTGTTGGCACAGCGCTGAGCCACCTGCCCCAGCATGGCTTGACTGAGAGCAGCTCGGGGGCAGACAGAGCTGCCACCATACTCTGCCACCATCAGAGCCTGGCTCTGGGTGGGTAGGACTGGAGTTGGTTGCAGAGTTCCAGCTTCAGCTCAACCAGGCTGGTTCAAGGCTGGGGCCAGGCAGCCAGGTTTGGGCCACCCACCCCGGGGTCATCCACCCTGGAGCAGCCATTGAAATCTTTTTCAATTTCATTTACATGAAAATGCCACAGGTTTGTGGTGGTATGGCTAATTTTCACATTTGCTTTGCCTCGTAACTAGCTCATTGTCTCTGTTCTTTCTGTTTAATTAAACAATGTCGTCTAGTCTCCTTTTTCTTTTCAACTACATCTAATTCAAACATTTGGTAAGTTTTACAATTAAGCAGTTGAGGGCTTTTTCTGTAGATAAAATTTATGTAATATTCATAATGCATTACCTATTGCTCATGTGTAACCCAGCACTGTAATTAAATTATTTTCCCAAATGAACTTTGGTTATGTTGTAGTTGAAATTCGAGATCTAATTTAGCAAAACATCTCCAGGGATAGTTGTTAAGACAGCTAACAAAACTCCTTCATTGTATATACAACCTGTTCCTTGTTCACAATCCCAGAAACTGAAAAGAGAGAAGGAAGAAAATATCCACTGGAGCAAGCGGAGCAGCACAAAAGCTGTCTTTACTATGCCGAATAAAAATACTGATAAAAATGCAGGCAATGGCATTTTAGCATAAAGTCTAAACCAAAATTTGTGGTAAGAGCTGTAACAGTTTTTATGGCCTTTGCATTTGAAGCAGTTCTTCCTTTTTTCCTCACCCTCATATCCCTCATATTTGGGTCACATCATAAAAATCAAAAGGTGATGGGACTGTCACAAGAATAACCCAAGCTGAAAAAGCACTTACACCTCATTGGAAAGGAAACAAAATAGGGAAACCCAAGCAGCTCTCACAACAAAAGAGGCCCATTTAGTGCATGCAGTGGCTGCTGGAACTAGTGCAAACTTATCATTGAATGTAGATGGGGACAGAATTAGGGACAGAATATTTTATGGATTCAGTGGGTGTCTTATGATGGGACATATACAGATTTTTAAAATCCTTGCAAGTACAACTCCACAGCAATATAACTTGTCACTTTGTCGTCTGCACGTGTATCATCTCACAAAACAATTATAGAATCATTTTGGTTTGAAGAGACATTGAAGATCATATAGTCCAGTCATCAACCCAGCACTAAATCACTTCTAAGTCATCGACCTCAGCACCACATCTAGACATCTTTTAAGCACTTCCAAGGATAGTGACCCTTCTACCTCCTTGGGCAGGATATTCTAGTGTCTTATAATCACTTCAGCAAACAAAAATCTAAACCACTTCTAGCACAACTTGGGGCCAAAGCCTTTAGTTCTAGCGCTTGCTACTAGGCAGAAGAGACTGACCTCCATATCTCTACAACATCTTAGCAGCTAGTTCTAGAGAGTGATAAGGTCTCCCCTCAGCCTCCTTTTCTCTAAGCTGAAACAACGACTGCTCTCTGAGTAGGTCACGTACTCTAGACCACTGACAAACTTCATTGGTGTTCTCAGACCATGCACCACCACCTGAATGTTCTTGAAGCGGACTGAAAACAATACATGAGATGAGGCATCACCAGTGCCAAGTACACAGGGACAATAACTTCCCTACTCCTCTCGGCTATACTGTTGCTGCTACGCAACATTGATTCTATGATTTTATGGATGCCATTAGCCTTCTTGGACACCTGCACACGTTGCTGACTCACGCAGTATAAATCAACGCTCACAGGTCCTTTTCCAATGTGTTGCTTTCTAACCAATTGTTCGCAAAGTTGTAGCCATCCTCAGGGTTGTTATGACTCAGATGCCTTTTTGAAATTCACACAATTGTCTTTGCCCCATTGATCCAGCCTGTTTGGATCCCACTGTGGAGCCTCTCTACCTTCCAGTAGATCAACACATTCATCTAACACAGTGTTATCTGCAAGCTTATTGAGGGTGCATTTGGTCCTCTCATCCAGACAATTGATAAAGATAACAAAGAGAACAGGCCCCAGTACTGAACCACTTGTGACCAAATGCCAGCCAGATTTAACTCCACTCACTACCTCTCTTTGGGGCCAAACATTCTGCCAAATATTTATCCAGTGCAGAGTGTACTTATCCAAGGCTTGTTCTGTAAGTTTCTGAAGCAGGATGCTGTGGGAAAATGTGTCAAAAGCTTCACTAAATTCCAGGTAGACAATGTCCACAGCTCTTCCCTCATCCACTAAGCAGGTCACCTTGTCACAGAAGATCAGGTTACTGAAGCAGGACCTGTCTTTCATAAACTAAGTGGGCTAATCCAGCTATTCCAGCTAATGAAAGTATTGAAACAACACTATAGTGAGGAGCTAGTGGAGCAGTTCCATGAGCCACTTGTATAGTTAAAATACAAAAAAAGAATTTTGTTCTGCATATATGAAATTCTGAGCCAAAATAACCTACTGATTCCTAAATGTTATGCAGATTATAGCTTTTAGTTTTCAGAACACATGAATGCCCATATTAAAAATCAAGGAAATAAAAAAGTTAAAGCCCTTAAACTGACAAATCCTTCACCTGTCAAAATCCAGTCAGGTGATAAAGCTTTATTAAGATAGTTTATTGTCTTGTGCTTACAGCATGAATCACAGCATGAATCTCAATGAATTGTGTACAAAATGAGGCCGCAGAATAAAAGCAGAGAGGCACAGTGCCTCCTTTTTAAACTTTCAGACATGTTTCCAAATACTCAACCTGCTAACATTTCATTCACACTTAAATATTTCTTTGTTATTAAGTGTGGAAAGATGTATAGAATCATGGAATCATAGAATCATTAGGGATTGGAAGGGACCCCGAAAGATCATCTAGTCCAATCCCCCTGCCACAGCAGG
>JAOXOE010000343.1:50503859-50524682 GCA_028565055.1 Phoeniculus purpureus | reverse complement strand
GGCTCCGAGGTGACCTTCTTGTGGCCTTCCAGTATCTGAAGGGGGCCTACAAAAAGGCTGGGGAGGGACTTTTTAGGTTATCAGGTAGCGACAGGACTAGGGGGAATGGAGCAAAGCTGGAGTTGGGTAGATTTGACTGGATGTGAGGAGGAAGTTCTTCAGTGTGAGAGTGGTGAGAGCCTGGAATGGGTTGCCCAGGGAGTTGGTTGAGGCCCCGTCCTTGGATGTGTTTAAGGCCAGGTTGGATGAGGTTCTGGCCAGCCTTATCTAGGGTGGGATGTCCCTGCCCATGGCAGGGGTATTGGACTAGATGATCTTTTGAGGTCCCTTCCCATCCCTTATGATTCTATGATTCTGTGATTCTAATTCCAGGGATGGGAGATAGCCATGCCCTGGGGATTGGGCAATCTGTTCCAGCATCTCACCACCCTCACAGGAAAGAATTTGTTCCTCATGTCCAACCTCAGTCTCCTTTCTTCAAGTCTGTAATCCTTTCTCCTTGTCCTCTCACTATGCACCCATGTGAAAAGCCCTACCCCAGCCTTATTGTAGGCCACTTCAGATATTGGAAAGCTTCTATGAGGTCACCTCGGAGCCTCCGCATCTCCAGGCTGAACAACAATGCTGGCAAAAGGCCACGTAAAGCACTAGGTCTCATTTCCTGGGAAGAAATTTCTCTATGTGTTGTTTTAAAAATGCCCCTATCTACAAAATTGCTGTGAACGCAAAAGCTAGGTGAAGCAAAACTGTACTTGGCCACCACTGTGGCCACAGATTAGAGCCAGTTGATAGCCATCGCAGACACGCGAATGAACAGCACAGTGCTGATGATGTTCACTGTCATCACTCAGCCAAACAGAATGTTGTGAAAACATCTCCTTCTTCCTCCCATCCCACTTCCCACGGCTCAGTTATGTTGAGCTGTATTGTTCCTTGCCTCCCAGACACCTGGAGAAGAATTAGTGCTGCCTCATTGCATTTACGTGCTTAGCTAAGCCACCTCAGTCCTTTCAAGGTCACCATCTCCTGATGTCTCCTGAGGTTGTTGATCCTTTGGTTTTCATTTAGAGAAGCAGGAGAGAAAAAAATTCCAAAATGGTAATTTATGTAATGCAAACGATGGGGGCCAATTAACCTTGGCTGAAATATACTGCTATTGCTCAAACTAAACGTCCAAAACATTCGTAGGTGGTGCATTAGTTGAGGTTTTTCACTTTTACCTACAATGCAGGCAAGGACACCTGCTAGAGAGAGTTTCTCTTCCCAAAGGCAGTAGTAGCCTGGGTAGGGTACTGCTGTCTCACCTCATTCATTTTTGCAACTACCTCTACCCTCACAGCAATAATGAGCTGCTGACAGGTGAGAAAACCACTTGTATATTTGCACTGATCAGAAACTGTTGGGTTATTCACCTGTTCCTTTCGCCTACCCCATCCTATGTAGTCAAAACTGCGCTCTGGCTTGCCAACCAATTGCTCTTCATGGCTGGTGCATCGAATCACAGGACTAGCCCTGCTATTCTCAATACCTTCTCATTTTATCTTGGTGAGCATCCACAGGAGTTGCATGATCTTGAGCCAAGATATGACGGATGGGGCTATCCAGTGAGTGGTAGCGAAAATAATTTACTACAAGGTCTTTAAAAACATTTGACAGTTGTTAACTGGCTGGATGTGTGATATTTACTACTGCAGTGGGTTGACCCTAGCCAGCAGTCAAGCACCCACTCAGCCACTCACTCACTTACCCTCCTGCAGGATCAGAAGAGAAGACCTGAAAAGCAAAAGCAGCTGTGTGCAAGCAAAGCAAAAGAAGTAGTGCATCCATTACAAGGTAGAAAGCAGGACTTCATCACGTGTAATGGTTAGTTGGGAAGACAAATGCCATAACCACAAGTGTTATCCGCTTTATCTTTGCCTTGTACTGATGAGCCTGACATCACATGCCACAGACTATCCCTTTGGCCAGTTAGTATCAAATGTCCCTCCCTACTTCTGGTAGGGTACATCCTCAGCCTGTGGGGTAATGAGAGAAGCAGAAAAGCCCCTGATGCTGGCTAATCAAGCATCTCCTTGCAATAATGAAAACATACAGATGTTACCAACGCTGTTTGACTCTCAAATCTCAACTACAGCCCCCTTTGGGTCTCTATGAAGAAATTTAGCTCAATTCTAGCCAGATCCAGGACAACTACCATGTTTAGGTTTCCTTTCTGCATTTGCACTTTCTGCTGCTTCTCATCTTAAATTAGTATCTCAGCCGTTTTGGCCAAGAACCATCTTTATCGGGTATTTACCTACAGAGAAGGTACACAATGCAAACAGCTGACAGTGGAAGAAAAACTGATTACTAGTTAAGAGAGTCATGGCTTACACTCTTTCATTTGCTGGGGTTTTTTGATTTCATTTTGTTTTTAGCCCATGCAGGAGTGTCAACATCGGGAGCAGTGCTGCACTAGGTGATACAGGAATGCTTACTATGAGAAAGTCTATGCTTCAATGACATTTTAATCTAAGTACACAACGGGAGAAAGGTGAACACAGCAAGTCAACCAGCAGAAACTCCACAGTCTCAGTTCAACACCTCATCCAACGATCCCTGATGCTTCTACTTTGAGCGGTGAGGTAACCTCCACCTGTTGCAAAAGATGGCAGTTTTCTCCCAAAGGTCTCTGGTGTGTGGAGGTGGATCTGGAAGCTATTTCTGTATCAGTCTCCACAACGGAGAACTCTGCTTGAGAAGCCTTTACATTTCAGGTGCACCTCCTTGGTGAAAAATGAGATACTGCATTTGAAAGAGTCTTTGAGGAGTTTTGTTTGTAGCCAGCCTTGCTAGCCAAATAAAGACCTATTTTCACACATCCCATGCACACTACCAATGGAGAACAAAATATGTTTTGTTTTTCCCAAGGAGCTGTAATTTTTATCTTTTTTTTAACCCTGAGGAAGGAAAAAAGATTAAAAGTTGGTTCATAAAAAGGAGTTGGGAAAAACAGAGTCTGTATGTTCTAACCAGTGACAGAACCATAACACACCCGCTGAGTGTCTCTGTGGATGCTGATTTTGACTGCAGATTTACCTGAAAAAAAAAAGGAGACCCCAAGCCAGAAAAATGCTTAAAACCACATTTGGAGCTTTAATCACGTGAACAGTCCTGTCTAAGCCTTGGAGTCCTTATCCTGCACCTCTGAGGATAATTAAGAGTTTTATTACGCTGAAGGAAATTGTGAATATTTAAACAGGATGATTTAGGGACGTTGTCTGGGACTTGGGAGTTAAACATATTTCTTCCTCACGATTCTGTGACCTCAGGCAACTCACCACATCTCTTGACTTTGCATCTCTAAAAATGGAACCTGCAGCTCCTTACTTCCACCTTTGGAAAGAGACTTTCCAGAGAAAAATGTTGTGTTGATGTCCCTAGCCACTCACAACCGAACTTCTGTTATGAAACTACCTATAATAAAGACATTAACTACCAGTACCTATAATGTGGAGTTTAGTCCACTGGTATCTGCACTGTGTAAGTTGTCAAAGAGCTGTCAAAAAGACCTACTGCAGAGCAAAACTCTCTGCCAGTGCTGCTTTCCTGGGTCATCCCACCTTTCTGTTCCCGGCCACCACCCCAGTGTCTCTCTCACTGCTGTATTCTGGGCTCTATTTAGCAGCTAGCCAAGAAATGGAACTGTGCTTCTGGGCAATTTCAAAGTAGAGGAAATAACACCAAGGGGAGACACAATAACTGTCTGCAGATAAAGAGAAGAATGTTGCACCAGAGGACAGGAAGCAATTATTATCATTAGTCAGCAATGGTACAGAAAGAAGTAATTAAACTTCAGCTGCATCAGGGAAATTTTTAGACAGAATATTAAGAAAAGAGCTGAAAAAAAGGACTAGGCTGAGTCGCCAAGGAAAGTTGTAGTGTAACTGAGGTACTCAAAGGCAGATCTCACGAATGTCTGTCTGTAAACAAGCTAAAACCACACTAGTACTATCAGCATCCTTGGAGCGTGGGGTGGGAAAACACTCACTTCTATTCATGGGAGTACCTAAACACATTTAAACCCCATCCATACAGACTGGAAAGCCAAGGAATATAAGTAGAGGTGGAGCTACCAAAGGGCACTCCATGACAAGGGAGTAGATGTGAATCCTTCTCAGACACCAGTGTTGGTTCCAGTACAAGATGACTGGTGGTAACCTGCTACAATGAGCCTTCACCTCAAATGGATGCCTTCAGAGCCGGAGAATCTCTTTCTACTCAGTCTGCCTTCATACAACTGAGCCTTTTAAATCTCATGACAGCCAGGAGGTTACAAAGGGAATTGGGTTCCCATCCCAGTGCAATACAAGCATGGGAGAGAGGGAGCAGATGTTCCCTGAGGCTGTCACAGCAGAGAAGAGCCTGATTATGAGAACAACAGGGGATGGGACAGTCACTCCTTCCCGTTTCTTAGCTTTGGCCTTGCAGGACAAATTACACCCAGAGGTGACTCCAAGCAGAAAACGAATTTATATATTTTGAATTCTCTCCAGAAGAGCCTCTATCCTCAGGGAAAATTCATGAAAGTGAAGGACAAGTACTCCTGCCCTTCTCCCTGCCTTCCCAACCCACTTGAAGCCCAGGTCACAGCTTTTTCTCTGTGCTGAGCTCCCTTCCTATTGCTGGCACAAAGCAGAACACAGAGGGAAATCACAAGGAACTAGAATTAGTGCTTAGAGAAAAATCAGAGAGAAGGGAGAGAGAGCGTGTGTGCCTCGTGGCACCATATTTACTGCCTTCGTGTCTCCATATTTCATTCATTTTGCTAATCCACTGAAGAAATGGCTCACTGGCAGGCAGAATCTTGAAGTAGCCATTTAAATTTGCTTGATGGCCCCCAAGGCAAGTCAATTTTCAGTCTGACTGGCTTTAATCCCGGATGAGAGCCCTGCCATGCCATTACATGCCACAGCAGGAGTAGCAGTGGGGAGGTAATCACATTACAGCACCGTTCCATTGAGTTGTAATCTGTACGGATCTCATGAAAGCATCAACCATTATTATGACTCCTGATGTCCTTCAGGCAAAGTCTTTGTGGGGAAAAGGAGAAGAAAAAAATAAGTACAATCTCCACCTGTCTAAAGGAGACAGACACTTTCATTCAAAGGAAAGGGAGGTGAGATGTAAAGTGACACAATATTATTTAAGCATCCTACTAGTAAAATTATAGTTCATCTATATAAAATTGAGCTATAGGACCATAGTCTGTCAGTCAGATCAATGTACCTGCCATGGCAGCAGAGATGCAATGAGCTGAGGAAGCACTTGGGAGACAGAATTTGCGGTACAGCCTTCCAGTTGCAGTCCATCATGCCTGCTGTCCTTCCCACAGCACTAAATAGCTGCTGCAGAGGCAAGGCTTGGGAGGGCGAGAATGGATCTTCTTCAGCTCATTGCTACTATAGTTCACATCCAGAGCCTTGAGGCAGCTTTGCATAACCACAGCTGGTTTGGGGCTCGTAGCTTTATTAAGAATTGTATTTCCAACCCAGAGTTGGTGTCTGGTTCTTTGAGGCAGATGCAGACTGATCACACACTTTGTGAAGGCAGACTTGTGACCTCCACCCATCTGTTAATCAAAGTGTCCAGCTCTCTCATTCTGGAGAACTGTTCCTATTTTCACACCTGCTTTTGACATTTGGTAAATCAAGCCATCTTTTTTGCCTCAGGTTCTGTCTAGATAGAAACTCCTGCTCACGGGTGTAAACGGATGAACAAGGGGTCATGGAGGCAACATGCCATCATGCAATGAGGCCAGAGAAAGCTCTGGTTTCCCTGGGCTTTGTCTGCGCATTTTCATCACAAATATCCAGTGAACTAGATATTCAACAAGTATCTAGTGAAGGCAGGTAGGACTGAGGAATCTCAGCCTGGGATGGTGAGTAAACAGAGCAAGCAGGATCCAAAGAAAAGGCGTATGGAGCATCTGTGGTGAACATTTTCCCAGAGATGCAGGACAGGCCCCAGGCGAAACACGAATGACATAGTGGGAGGACTGAGAGAGGTGTGTTTGATATTCAGCCTGTAAAAGACAATGCCAAGAGTGGCTGTATTTCTTACGAGGGCATTGATCCAAAAGATGATGTGTAGTAACAGCGAAGCTGCTGACAGCAGGCCAGGGCATATGAATTATACTGGGATTCTTGATTCTCAGGGTAGGATGCCCATGGAAAACCACAGTGTGAAAGCTAGGTGATGTGAGGGATGCTGAGCTACAGCTCTGATTGCTGATATTAGTGACCTAGAGTCCAGAGGAGCTCGGTCACAGCGCTGAGCTTCACATGGAGAACAGGGTAAGTGTCCCGTTGTACCATACCCAGAAACCTGGCTGCTGCAGTAGGACATGTCTCTGGCAGGAATAAGATAGCCAAGGCAGGAAAGGCTTCAACTACTGATAGGATTTGGAACAGATGGAGCCCAAATCAGCCTCAGAAAGGAATGGGGTTAAGCTTCCAGAACAGACAGGGCAAGGGTCACACCAGGTTCTCTTAAATTGCAGATCTGGTTTTGCAATGAAGACTGGAGCAGAAAACCAAATACAGACGAGGTCTTGTTCCCTTGCAGGAACACAGGAAGGAGAAGTCATAAACAGAGGGATAGACTATGGTGAGAGAAAGACCAGAATAGGGAGGAGATGCTCAAAATGACATATTTGATCTACCTACCCACTGAAGGTATACTGGGGAAGGCCTAAGGTGCCCAACAGAATCATGTGGATATTGTTTGGCAGCTGCAAATGGGTCATGCTGTTCCTGACCTCACATGGGGACTGAAAAACAAGCCATCCCCCCTCCTGTGCAGAGATCAGGCATGTAGTCACAGGGAAAAAGCAATACAAGAACCTGGATGGATGCAGTAGAGTTCCAGCAGCTCCGTGAGAAGGTGTCTTGCACCGTGCATGAGTTTTTGTTTATTAAAACTAGACATGCATGTGCGATCAGATATTTGTGCAGAGAAGGGGCACGGGAAATTCAACTCCTCCTGCTGGATTTAATGCAGCGCTTGATGGCTTGGAATGGAAAAAGATCTATTGTTTCTCCACTAGCAATACAGTAAGGTAAAAACACACTCAAACATACATTTTGCAAACAGCACTCCAGCTGTTCAATGGACTGGTAGGACTAGCTGAGTACTGCCCCCTAATGCTGGCATCTTATGGAAATGTCCCTTCAATGTCTTTTACTAATGAAAAAACATTTCCCTTTAGGATGATGGAGAAAAAAATGGTCGCTCTTGAGAGCAGACTAAATTTAACTTAAAGGTAACCTTGACTTTAGCAGCTGTGGGTTTGGACTGGTTGCCTACAGACTCGGTTACTTTCTACATCATCAAATAGACAGCTGATGTCTAACAATGCTTTTTAGAACCTTTAGAAAAAGCCTGTTGTGGTTAGATGAAGTCACTTGGAAGACAGCGCTGGGGATTAGTTCACAACCATCTTTTTTTCTGAACAAGTTCAGTCCAAATGTACCATGTCTGGAAAAAACAGAGTCTGCCCACAGGGATCAAAAAATTCTGGTGCTTCTCAGAGCCGCTGGGAAATAGAAATCCGAAGTTGAAAGGTTCTCCCATGGATTTTTAGTGCCTTCAAGCACTTAGCAGTGGGACTTTCCTGTACCTCAAGGCTTTTCCTGTAGACCCCCTATATAAAACTCATCTTTTAAACTAATTTAGAGTGTAGTTGGTGCATCCCTGTGTGGGTCCTAGAAATGCAGCATTAGTGGAAATAACTAATAAAGATAAAAGTTGGCTTTTGCCCTGGTGGAGATTTATATCCCTTGCAGACTTCTGGTTTAGGATTAAGTGATCAGCTTCTTGCCTCCATGGTGCCTCGTGGCAGTGAATCCAGACTGAGAAGGACCCAGATGTCCTAGAGCCAGTGCAGTGCTTTAAACCATTTCCCATCACTGTCCACACCATTTACTGCTGCTCAGGCTTCATCAAGCCCTTCTTTTTTTCGTCTGAGGGCACCAGCCTTATACCAGCCTAGTAACACTCTCCTGGTGTTACTAGTGATTCTCACCCAGGCCCTCCCTGTTCCTCTTGATAACAAATGCCCCATCCAGAAGAGCATCCCACCGTGGTCCTCACAGGATGAGTTGTGCAGAGATAGCTGTGCTTCACCGTCAGCCTATTGTGCAGCTGCCTTGCAAG
The DNA here is from genome assembly GCA_028565055.1 of Phoeniculus purpureus. NCBI lineage: Eukaryota > Metazoa > Chordata > Aves > Bucerotiformes > Phoeniculidae > Phoeniculus > Phoeniculus purpureus. Next base: position 50,516,486 of record JAOXOE010000343.1, on the reverse strand, counting down.
AAGGCACTGAGCAATGGATCTTGCTTATGGGTCAGGCCCTTGTTTTCCTGGTGGCGGCTGGCTGTGACTCACCTGGCTTGAGTCACTTTTCCCGATGCTGCCATACCTACCTGACAGCATTAAATCCCCCACTATCACTTTACCAAAGGAATAGAAATCCTTCCACCATCATTTGTCTGGGACAGAAACAATTTCTTCAGAGGACTGTTTTTCATTCTTCCTCCACTTACTGCTGCTTGTCAGGAAACCATCTCATGATGCTCTGCTCCAGAATGTCACCTGTCTGTGGAGCAGCAGTTCTTCTCCCCATTCTCCTCTCCTCTTCCCACACCCTAGTGTTTTACCTGACTTTGAAATGGCAGCTTGGCAGACACAGAATCCTTGATTTATTTATGGCACAGTGAACTACAAATATATATATGTATATTTATACATATCTGCTGAACATGGACATCTAATCTAGGACTAGCAGGAGGTGGCAGGACAGACCCCTGTGGTTTGAATCAATAAGTATAAAAACAGAAGGAAACACTGCAACGATAACTAGGCAGATAGACGAGATGGTTTTTTATTTAAACACTCTGCATGTCACAATTCAAAAGCAAGTGCCCTCATGCAGAGGTGAGGTCTGCTGCCATTTCAGAACGGATAAGGCTGCGTGCTCTAAATTATTGCAGGAAACAGAAACACAAATAGCACTGTCTCCTCTATCTGGACAGATTCCCTTTTTATTGTCAACTGCCTGACAGCCAGGCTGCTGCTGCTGACTAAAACCTGTCTGTAACTGAAATCCCCAGGGTAATAAACTCCCTGTGAAACAGGTTCCTGACTGCAAAAATCTGCACATCTCCAGATTAAATCAATAACAATTAAGAATTCTTTGAAATCTAATTGGAAAAGCAGCTATTTTGATCAGCGCCCTGATGTTATCTGGAAATTGTATTTTGTTTATCTGCAGCAGAAGAAGGTTTTCGTCTTTGTGGGACTGGCTTGCCAGCTTCAGACGGATCCTTTGATCTCTCAGATGATACAGTGAGCTGAAACGTGGGGGCAATCAGAGGGATTATCATGGGATGGGTAAATCATTTGATCTATTTTTAAAAGTATTTTTTTTATTAATAACTTGGGGGGTTGGTTATCATTAAGAAAGGCAGACACCGCTCTCCCATCTTTAACTCTGTTAGATTACTCTGAAGACTGATTCATGTAGTCAATAGCACTTAGCATTTATATGGTGCTTCCTAACTTCAAAGCACTGCACGAATACTTCTCACACCAAACTTCTCTGTTAGGACTTTCAGGGAGGGATGAGGCTATTTGATGTCTCTCATATTCCTGTGGATGATTTTCTGTTCAGACCCCTCTTTAGTTAATGGCGACAGAAAATCCTAGTGAGAAATGGAGAAAGCCTGAAGTTCCAGTCAAGAATACGGTTTGACTCTTTCAGGCACGGCATCTGAAAACACTCCTGCTCACCTTGAGAAGGTTTTCTGTACCTCATATGGGCTATTCTGCTAAGGTAACCGAGTTTCTAGTGCCTATTCCAAGGACAGTACCCTTATCTGAAGATCTCTAGCAGCAGCCACGCTCACAAAAACAGAAAAGAGAACACAAGCACACAAAAACACAGAAGAGACACTGAGCTTTGTTTGAGAAGGACTCATGCTTAGAATGCAACAAAAAAAACCACCAAACTTGAAACTCTAAAAGGTTGATGAGGCCCTTTTTTCCCCTTGAACCTACTTTTCTTATAGTACAAATTCATGCCAACAAATAGCAGATGGTGATGGCAGATATGCACTAAAACAGCTAAAATTGTATTCCTTGCAGGAGTATCTATCATGCTGATCGGGCTGAACAGTCTGTACTGGCAGAAAACTCTGGTCCATGTTTGGAAGGAAAGATCAAAACCTTTCTTGAGATCTCTTCAGATGGCATTTGAAGTGGCTCACTTCATGAACAAAGGTAGATTTGCTCTTAAGGTTCCTGGGAGCCACTCAAGACAGCAACGTCACTGTGTTAGCCATGTGTCTGCTCTGAGAGGGTGGCTTGCAGCAAGCCAGAATCAGGGGTGGATGGAAGGAACCTCAGGTACACAGTGCTCCCCTGGTCTAGCAGGTGTCCTTCTTCACATGTGGAGTCTGTTTCAAGCAGCTTGCATCTCTGACAGCTGGGGTCACCGGATGAGCCAGGCAGACACAAAGTTCCTGACTTGGCTTATTGCAGTGTAAGGTTTTTTCATTTCTAGGAAGATTTCCTAAGAGGTTTATGAGTCTCCAGGTCTTCGGTTTCTGTCTGGCTCACCGCAGTCAGCTATGACGACGTTTCTTGCAGCACAGGAATTTGTTTACCAAAACTAGCGCAAGAACCATTTTGCAAATGACAGTGATGCCACTCTGGGTAACAAAAAGGGTTAAGGGTAGCTTACATCTACAAAGAACTTGTGAAGGATCATGGTGGCCCCGGCCTCCAGGAGATCACTCCGTCTGTCCTGGCATGCTACAGAAGAACCTTTGAGGGATTAGCATTTTTTCAGACACTAGTATTTATCATCTCAGTTCCCCAAAACTTCAAGCGGCACCATTTGATCTTTAATTATGGAAATCCATAGGCTATGAGCTTACACCTTCCAGTCATTTCCCTCCTCCAAACTGTTTGGCACAAGACTGTGGAATAGGATTACTTTAGAGGAAGAGCAGGTGGCCTCAGAGTCACAAGTCCTGAGGTCTGAGTAGATCTATTGCTGTTTTGCAGTGTGATCTCAGGCCAGTTTCTGAGGACCTGGTATTGGGTCAGGCTGGACATCCACATCCCCCACTGACTCCAGAGGAAGCGTTGTCTGTTTGGCACATTGAAACCAAAGGACCTTGACCGTCACCATTCTGACGTCTGTAACAAAAAGATGTGATTTCTCATCCCTACCTCCACGGGGTATTGCAGCACCTCACTGACATTCATATGGCACTGTTAGATGTACACACTGTGGAAGAAACTGCAGTAGCTCTACCACGTTTCTTACAGTGCTGGTGTAGCACAATGCCTGGGCTTTGAGGAATTGCCCAGATTTTTCTCTACAATCCTCCAGGCGTCTCAGCAAGCTGTTCTCTTACATTTGACAGAGCTGGCTTTCTACAGGCATTCTGGCTGCTAATTCTGCATGGCCTTTTTGTAGTGATACTCATTTTCTCCTATTCCAATTGCCTACTGATGGGCTGACTTGAAGGTACCTACTGCTCGTGTGTGCAGCCTTTCCTTCAGTCACTTTGCCCTCTTTTATCTGACTGCTGAAGTGGAAAATGAGCTTTACTCTTAAGCAGGAAGCAAAGCCATGACAGCAGCACCAAAACACGGCATTTGAAATGCCAGTGTGTTGGGCTCTAGGAGAAGATAAGACAGACCCTATGTCTGCAGGGACCTCTGCCAGATTCAGCATTTTTCACAGATGCCCCAATCTTCATCCATATGCAGATCCATCTGTGTTGGTGGGGTATCTGTGTGGTGCATACAGGGATAGGGGGACCACATTAATAAATAGGATCACTTCATCTTCTCCTTTCCTGCTGTCGACACCCTCCTGTAATCCCCACTGATGAGAGTACTTCACTGTTGAGAGCTGCCAGTCCCACCCTACCTTCATACCTGCTCTAAAGTCACCAAACACTTTCTTCTTCGCATTGTAAATGAGGTAAAGAAGAAGGGGGTGAGAGGTAAGGGTGGGGAACAAGGGATAAACCCCAGTGGCTGTTAGGACTCCCAAAACTCTTTACCATTTGATTAACAAAGACAGGTACTGGACATGCTGTGAGTCTAACGTGACAGTGCCTGCATCCTACTCCTGATGCGTGTCTTTTAAAATCCAACAGGTAAACAACAGCATCCTCTCAGAACAGGTGCACACCCTCTGTAGCACAGCAGCCTGCACCAAAATGTCTCAGCACGCTGGCTCAAGCTAACTCTTCCTGCTCACCACGCTAGAAGGTTGTAAAATGCTATATGGCCACAGAGAAATTAAACATTGCTCCTACGCATGCTTACTCACATGAGAAGCTGTTGAAGCTGTAGTCACACTGAATGCAGCAGTCATGTTAGTACATCCCAGGAACAGTTGCTCAGAAGAAAAACACAGCAAAAACCCATATGAAACTTCTGCAGCATTCTTGCCATTGGGCTGAAGTTTTTTTCCTGGCATCTCGCTGTGATTTTCTGGCAAACTCTGTAGCAGAGTTCCAGAGTCCAAATTTTCTTTTCCTGTGCCCCCTCTAGTGAAATTGTCCCAGGCTCACAGTCCTGGCTCTACTGTGGTCTGGCTGTATGGCCTCTGTGTGTCTTTTCTTTCTCCCCCAAGGTCACACTGCCTGTTAGTAAGCTGCTTTATCCTTTATTGTCTGATTGCAGATACAGAAACGGAGCTTTGCTTTCTGGCAGCAAGCACCCCAAATTCCTCAGGAGAGACAAACATCCTTCAAAAAGCTTAAAATGTCACATTTTCTAGCTTGAAATGTTTTTTTCTTCTTAAGGAAGCAATAGAGGAAGTTATGGAAATGCCATACTCTGTCACGGAGGCTGTAGATGTTCAGTATCAGGCAGCACACTAAAATGATGTGAGTAAAAGAGTTACTCTTCAGCAAAAGATGCAGAAGAATTTACAGCCTAGACTGATGACTGAAAGACTTGTCAGAAGCCAAAAGGTCACAGGAAACACTTGGGGCACTTCTGCTGTTTGCCCCAGAATACAGATGCTCTTGTGAGTCAGGGTCAAGCAGTGCCTCTTGAAAGAGGTGATTTGAAGAAGTGTATACGCATCCATCATCACAGCCATGAAGGCAGGGAAGAAAAACAGGTGTCACATGTGCAGAAACTTCATGGATTGGTAGAGCAAACAATGTTGAGCAAGGTGACAATAAGGGTTCAGCGGCAGATCAGTCCCTTGTTCCCTTGGGGGAAACCCACTGAATTATGAAACTGCTACAATGCATGTCATCAGATTGAAAAACCTTATGCAAGGCTTTGAGGACAGCTTCGTGTGAGACTTCCTCCACTGACAGAGAAGCCCATCCTCTAGGACCCCTACAAATATCAGAACCTGGTTCTTCAAACACGGCCTCCAAAACTGTCCATGAAGCAACCGTTAATCCTCCTGTTCACGGTGCCAAATGGCTGCTAACCTTACAAGGAGTCTGGAGCAGCAAGACACGCTGGCATTAACAGGGAGAACCTCTGTTTCCAAAGTGTTTCCCTCAACACAAAGAACGTCCCTCACAGACAATCTGACTCCAATATATTACAAGAGAGCAAGGCACCTCTCCTTATCGGCACAAAGCTTGGTGAGACACTGGCCTTAAGATAGGAAATTCTAGGAGGTCAGTGTTACCTTGATAAAGTCCAGTGGCTTTGCAACACATCCTAGAGTGGCCAAAGATGTTCTGTGTGGAATTATCCAAGGGAAAACAGATGTGCTGTCTGGCTTCCAGCCCAGGAAAGAAAGAGACAACAGGGATGGGAGATGTGATAAAAGAGAAGCGAAGATAGGTGAAGAGACAGTAAGGTGGGAGGCAGAAGAAATCTGGAGGACAGGATGGAACAGGCAAGAGGGAAAAGGAGTGGGAAGCAGTCACAGGAATGGGAGATAATCATGAAGATGCAATACTGAATGTCTCAGAGGAGAATCTGGCAAGAGTGAAGAGAAGGAACCCACAGGTTTGTTGTACTGTAGCTCACAAGCTCTCCTTGAGGCCTCCTGTGCTCCTGCATCTCTACTTCTCACATGTTACCCCTGTTCATTAGGTTTTCCTTCACTTAGGCTGATAGAAGTCACGTCAGCACTCAGAAGCCAAGTCAGTCACTCCCTCAGGTGGGGTGCTCCTGTTTGTGTAGACCCTGTGTGTGACCATAGAGTATGTGCTGAAGCTTCCCTGTAACATGTGCCCAGCACACCTAATGCTTCTTGGAGATCCTAGTTTTCACATGATTGCAGGGACCCATTGTGTTTGCACAGATTTCCATCCAGAAAAGCCCAAAGACAGGTATGGAAGCCTTTACTCTGCTTCAGCACTCACACCACAAGGCTGACACGTCCAGGATGCAACAGATGGGCCCTATGTGAAGGCTACCTTCAAGCACAAAAAGACCTGTTGCACCATTTTCTAATCTTTTGCTTGTCTACATATGAAGTAACAAAAATCAAGGCTTCAAGTTCTCAGGCATTCAAACAGGGATCTCTGCAGTGTAGGACTATGACAGCTTTCCCCACGCTTGGCTGTGGAACAGCAACTCTTTCCACCAGTGCCGTCGTTATGCTACTTCTTCCAGGGTGCTGCATCTTCCCTAGCATCAGTCCTCACCACAAAAATACCATGAGTTTGGGGCATCCCCCTAGTAACTGAGGCACCTCATCACTAACATTGTGAAGCAAAGCAGCAGTGATATGAAGATATAAGACTGATAACCAGCCCCCAGGTTTAAGCAGAATTTTAGGACTTGCTGAAACCTTGCTGAAACCTTGCTGAAATCTACGAGTACTTTTTCTGGCTGGTAGCCAGCTCTCACAACTTTGTAGTTGTCACTGTAAGATAGACCCTACAGATCAATCACCTTGCTTGGCAATGTCATGTCAGATTGGGATGACAGTAGATTCCATCAAACCTGGCGTGGGTGCTTTTATCACTTACTTCACATATGGAAAATCTCATCTATTTTTGCCAAAATTTTGTGTGGAAGAACTGGGAAGGGATGAGGAGGAGTAGAAGGGGAGAGGTGTGATATCAGTGTCAGTCTGTCCCATTTCTGACATTTGGGGGGGGAAAAAAGGGATTTTTCATTTCTCATTTTTGACCAAAGGAAAATCAAAGAAGACTAACAAGCAGAAAATATTTCTAAAAAACACAATAAGAATGAAGGTGTCGTGTTCTCCAAAAAGCATTAATTCCTCCTGAACACTTCTTTCACGGATTTTTTCAATACTTTTGTTGGGTTGTATTCTGACTTGGAACAAAACTGGACTTCAAAGCTGTATTACTTCCTGGAACAGAGTTCCTGTGGTCCCATCCTGCAGTGCCAAACCAGCGTGGGTTTGAGAGGCTGGCACTGCCAAGAGCACAGCTGCTGACTCCACATCTATGTCTTGGTTTCACCTTCTGAGTTGGAATGTTAATTTCAATACTTACATAACCCCTAAATATTTCATGGTCTAAACAAGGGGTGTTGCATTTCTCTTCTGCCAAAATCAGCTAAGACAGAGGGTATCAGAAGTATGGGTAACCAGAAAGCACAATGCCTGCTGCTCGCTGGTGCCTAGGGGAGCCTGGGGCCAGCAAGGAGATAAACTAGGAGTGAATGAAGCCACAGGGAAGTGAATAAGGCAGAGTTTAAGACACAAGTAATGGGAGAAGCAAGCAGGCAGACAAGAGGAATGACCTTGGCTGAGAACAACAGGATGTATGATGTCCCTTAGTGTGGAACAAATGGCAAACACGAGGCTTTACCCGTGTTCTTTCTGCCTGAAAACCACCACTAATTACACACGGCGGAGGTGAAGTTAGAAGTCAAAGACAAGCCCTCAGTCTTCTCTTTTACAACCGCAGTCAGGCCACAAGACAGAAGGGGATAAAAGGTGAAAAATGTGGCAGTTGCAATGTAAAAACCTTGCTAGAGGGATCCTCAATACAAAGCAGCGACTACAAGAACTTAGCAGTTTTCATATCCTCTGGGGTGTTATGGGCAGAATCACCAGTGAATTACTGAGTCTCTCTGTTGACCCAGTGGACCTCCAGTTCCCTCTTCTTTTCTTTTCTTTGTTTTTGAGGTAGGGCATTGTTTGAGGGAAACCCCAAGTCAAAAAAAGGTATCAGCAAATCAAGAGATTCCAGCTGAGAACTGGCTAGGAGAGACCTTCCAGAAAAGCAATAGGCTGAAGGTGTTCTGTGAGTCTTTCAGAATCCTTCTCTGCTGATCAGCGGCAGTCAGAGACCCACAGTGACGGTCACTACAGAGTGCTGCACTAACTGTAATAACTAAGAGGCAAAAGTGAGCGTAAAAGGGATCTTGGTTCAGTTCTTCACTTGCCTGCTTACAGCGCTGACTGTGAGGTGCCTTAGACTGAGTTTCCAGCTGGTGCCATTACTGTCTTGGCTGTTCTGGACAGTTCTCTGTCTCATTGGTTTTGCTCAGAAACATTATCTGAGCATCTGCTTCACTGAAGCAACTACGTTCTAGGGAAGTGGAATGGAAAAATGATTTTCATTTCTGAATGGAAAGCTAAAAATAAATCCCAACTAGCTGTAATCAGAGCTCAAGTATAAGTCACACACGATACGTGGCACCAACATCCAGTGGGAGTTCCTCAGGAGGGTTTCCTTCCCCGAGCCCTGGTTTCAGTGTGACATTGATGTGTCTGGCTCCTCTCCCATTTCTGTAGAGTATAAGGAAGGCTCCAGCCCCAAGACTACAAATTCACCTGGGACGTCGACACCTGCAGACAAATTGAACTGTTTAAAATGCTTCTCATTCCTGTAGCAGTTAATTTACCCTGACCTGTGGTAGGGGGGTTACTTCTCCGTGTTTTGGCTAATGTATGACTAATAACAAAGCTTTCACTTTGGTTTCCCTTTCCCCTTAAATCCACTACATGCTCTGAGCTGTTATGGACTTGAGAAATCTCTGCTAATGCTGGCCCAGGAACATCTTCGCATCAGTTATCCAGAGATTTCTTTCCCTCTCCCTCCACATTTCACCATGTGTCTAGGGTATTGTTCTACTTTCTCTGTTACCAATGACTAATTTAAGTTGTCCTAATTTTCTGCTCCCTTCTGATAGCCACTGATCCCAGAGGGATTGCCCGAGACACTTCCCCTCCTTCCTTTTTCTCACTGTCTTCCCAGTCCATATCTAATAATTCATGCTAATGAATTCATCAGTATCAAAATAACATTGAGGGGAGAAGGAAGGTCTGGCTGATCATGAAAAATACATGAACAGCTCTGGGAACACACTGTTTTCCTTTAAATCTTGATATGCTGCAGTGCTCCTCCTTAGAACTGCCTTAATCAAGACAGTTCACATTAGCCAGTGGTACTTGAGCAATCTAAAGATAATAATTTTCAGGTGAACTACATTTTCCAGGCAGTAACCATAAGTCACCACTAGCAATTGAAGCATAGCAGACCATTTCTAATCCTAAATGCCAAAATTATCTTCGCTCGTAAGAGCTGCTCCTTTAAACGGACACATCCCTTACAATGACTTCTCCCACAAGCATCTCACGTGTTTTACTGGTACCATGAAAACAAAGAGCAGTTGCTGAGCAGTGTACAACTTCAAAGCCATGTCATTGCCAGCAAACAGGTCGGATAGGGGACTCAGGAGGCCACATTCCCTGTTGCCTACTGGGATCACTGCTGTGACTGAGAATTTGTTCATTCGGTTTTATCTGTGGGTGTCTCCTATGGCAGTTTTACATCAATCTGTATTCAGACTGTATGCTGCAGACATTATTGGACTTGATGGATGCTGGCAAGAATTTTATTTCATTATAATAAAGCCTTCAAATTACACATGCACAATAAATAGTGACAGCGAGGTGAAAGCAAGACTTTATTGGATCTCGCTGCAAGAGCCACAAATGGCAGAAGGGGGTGTGTAGTCGAGGTGTGACAAGCACAGCAGGTGACAAGCACAGGAGGAAGCCCTGTCCCTTTTACTAGTGCACTCAGAATCACAGAATCATTGGGGATGGAGAACACCACTGAGCTCATCCAGCCCAGCCCATGACCTAACATAACCACATCAACCAGAACAGGGAAAGAGACTCCATCACTGCCCTGGGCAGTCCATTCCAGTGTCTGATCAACCCTTCCATGAGGAAGGGCTTCCTAACATCCAACCTAACCCTTTCCTGGCAGCTTCAGGCCCTGCCCTCTCATCCTGTTGCCAGTTGCCTGGGAGAAGGGCCTGACCCCCACCTGACTAGAACCTCCCTTCAGGGAGTTGTAAAGAGGTAGAAGGTCACCCCTGAGTCTCCTCTTCTCCAGGATGAACACCCCCAGCTCCCTCAGCCTCTCCTCATCAGACTTTCCCTCCAGTCCCTTCCTCAGCCTCGTTGCTCTCCTCTGGACCTGCTCCATCACCTCAATCTCTTTCTTGACATGAGAGATCGAGAACTGCACACAGAACTCGAGGTGAGGCCTTACCAGTGCCCAGTACAGGGGGAGAATTACATCCCTAGACCTGCTGGCCACACTATTGCTGATACAAGCCAGAGTGCCATTGGCCTTCCAGGCCACCTGAGCACACTGCTGGCTCCTGTTCAGCTAGTTGTCAACCAGCACTCCCAGGTCCCTCTCTGCCAGGCCACTCTCCAGCCACTCATCCCCTAGCCTATAGCCGCAGGAGGTTATTGTGGCCAAAGTGCACTACTGGGGCCAAAGTACTCCGTACTTTGTCTTGTTGAACCTCACACTGTTGACCTTGGCCCATCAACCTAGCCTGTCCAGGTCCTTCTGCAGCATCCTCCTACCCTCCAGCTGATCGATACTCTCCCCCAACTTGGTGTCATGTACAAATTTACTAAGGATTGATTCGATCCTCTCATCCAGGTCATCAGTAAAGATGTTAAATAGAACTGGGCCCAGTACTGATCCCTAGGGGATACCACTGGACACCAACTGGATGCAGCACCATTCACAACCACTCTCCATGAGCTTGGTCACCCAGACAGTTTTTAACCCAGTGGAGGGTGCCCGTGTTCAAGTTATGGGCTGCCAGCTTTTCCAGAAGGGTGCTGTGGGAGACTGTGCCAAAGGCTTTTGTGGCAGACCATAGCCTTCCTCTCATCCACTAGGTGTGTCACCCAGTCATAGAAGGAGATCAGATTGGTCAGGCAGGACCTGCCTTCCCTAAACCCATGCTGGCTGGGCCTGATCTCCTGGTGACCTTGTACATGCTGCTTGATTGCACTCAGGATGGTCTGCTCCATAGCGTGGCCAGACACCAAGGTCAGGCTTAATCAAGTAAGTGTGTTGTATACATCAATTTTTAAAATACAGCTTTGGGTATCATCTTGCTGTTTGAAAACCTGTGAAACTGAGGCTATATGGGGATATGGAGCTTAGGGAGGTGCCTTAGTGGTGGGCTTGGGACAGTTGGATTAATGGCTGGACTTGATGATCTTAAAGGTCTTTTTCAACCTGATTAAAGATCCTTTACAAATCTAAACGGTTTTGTGAGGACAAGTAACTTCTCCAGACAGCCAAGTAGAATAAAATCCAGAGTATTGGAGCATCCAGGCTAGCCAGCAGGTAGCATCTTGTCCTTACTTAACCAGCAGCAGTGACAGAAAAGTTTTGTGTCACTGTCTCACCATCAGTGGTGTTACTAGAGAATGATCTTGTTTTAGGAGCTTTTTAAGAAGGAATTTCTTGTGGAAACACTGAAATAGCTCATTTCACTAACCATCTCCTCTCAAATGGAGTTTTCTCCCCTTTGGGAATGGTTCTGTTTGAAAGAGCAGCTGGGACAAAGGAAGGGAAGTGCAGCTTCACAATCTGCTGCTTCGTGATCCATTCCTGTTCTTCTTGAGCTATTTGCAGATAATAGATTTTATGATCAACTCCAGCTCCAACATCCAGAAAGGATTTTTGTTAGTGGTCACTTCATATGTATAAATTTGTCTGCAGAAGATCTTGTCTAATCAGAGGTTATATCAAATCAAGAGTCACACTAAAACAGAGTAACTGAGAAGTAGGCTTGTGTGCTATTTCAGAGATGGCTTTGAACCTCTCATAAATTTTAAGAGCTCTGCCGCCTGCTTAGTGTTTGCAGTCATGTGGGAGCCTTCAGTTTATTTTCATATCGCAGGAGCAGATGTTCAGCTTGATGTGAATCAGCAAACGGCCACCAAAGCCAGAGGAACTACCTTTAATTTGCACCATCTGGGATCTGCTTTGCAGTCTCCCCTTCTGAAGAAATGGAATAATGTGCATTATCTTATAACTAATCACAGAGTAGCTTCCAAAAAAAAATAAAATAGTATTCGGAGCTCTTTTAACTAGAAGAAAGGGAAAAAAGGGCTTGGTACGTGGTGGTTGAATTCAGACAGCCCTTGTGGGAGGATATCCTCGAGGTTTCTGCAGTCCTTGGGCTGTAAATAAGCATAGAGAGGCAAAGCTGACAAGGAACAGTGCTGAGTGAGGAACTAAATTGGCCTGGTGACATCAACAGCCTTTGGCTTCATTAACATCTAACACCAGCCGGCACTGAAACCAAGATCCAGAACGTCTCGCGGTAATTTTAGTGTCTTGTACAACATGATTGAAGTGTTATAAATGGAAAGGCATCAAATCCAATGATGTTTTGGACATTTGAGTATATTTTAGGCTGTGCAGTTCATTGCTCTGGGAAACTGTGATGCTAGAAAGGGAGTTTTTAAGTACTAGTCTCTCTAAAGAGCGGGTTTTTTCTACATATAAATTTATACATATTTCTTCTAAATACAAAAAAGCTAAAATACAGTGTAATTGTGGAACTGAGCAGACACAGAAAAATAATCATAGAATCGTAGAATCATAGAATCATTAGGGATTGGAAGGAACCTTGAAAGATCATCTAGTCCAATCCCCCTGCCACAGCAGGATC
>JAOXOE010000343.1:50485219-50495703 GCA_028565055.1 Phoeniculus purpureus | reverse complement strand
TGGTTAGATACTGGAATGGATTGCCCAGGGAGGTGGTGGTGTCACCGTCCCTGGATGTGTTCAAGGAACGAGTGGACACGACACTTAGGGATCTGGTCTAGCAGCTAGATAATAGGATAAAGGTTGGACTCGATGACCCTAGAGGTCCTTTCCAGCCGTGATGATTCTGTGATTCTGTGTAAACAAATAGTCACTCCTCTGCAGTAAAATGGACATCTTGTCCTGCCTGAGCCCCAGAAATTCTTCTGGTGGTAGACCAAGATATAGACAATATGCAAAACCATCCTTTTGCATAACAGCAGCCATAAAATTGTGGATTCAGCTACAGACTCTGCTGAATTGACTGTCAACAAGACGTATGTCACAAACAGCTCAAGTGTACCTCATCATCCAGTGCATCTCTGACTGTGGCTCTTCGATGCACACTCTGCTGGCAGCCAGTTGGAAGAGTAAGTGCACTGTGTCCAAGCTGGAGAATGTCTCCTTATTTCAATTATGTCTTTCAGACAACCTAAGAGCTCTTGACTTGCTGTCCTCTCTGTTCACATACTCACAATACTCTTCTGTTCCTTCTGACTTCTGTGCCTTGTTATTCGTTCTTGCAACCACATAAAATCACAGGATAGCCATTCTATGAACACTCCAGAATTCACATTTGGGGGCTGAATAACAACGTGGTTTGTAGAGCTTGGAAGACCAGCAGCTCCATGTGGCTATTTTCTTCTGTGGGCTCCAGGCCAGCAAAGCTTGAAAGGTTTAACAGTCACACTAAGTCAATGAACAGGCAGAGATGGGCAGAAGAATTCTATCAGGATCACTCCACTGAACATCAAAGTTAGATCTTGCTTGAATGTTTCTTTTCTTCTCTTGTTATCCTTATTCAATTAATAACTGTAATAATGGGAAATGACATAATTGGTTGACTTGGTTTCTGGAAATGCAGTGCATGTGGTTTAAGATCCAAACAGACTCGACAGAGCAAGCAGACAGAGGAAACAGCTGTGAGACAGAAAGAATCCTGCATTTGACTGGAGTCAGTATAGGGTTGTTAAAAAGAAACTTCATCTGTGGCCTCAAAACATGCACACTTGAATTATTCTGATACCACTGGCAAATCCTTTGTGATCAGGTTCCTCAATTATACAAAATAATCCAATAAAATAATAGAATAATTTACTAATCCTGCTTCTGTTTAGCTGTGTCTGGGCAGATGCTGTAATCATGTCCTCAAGTACAATGGTCTAATGATACTGTGTCCTCTGAGTAACAGGATGTTACCTCAGCTATTGCAAAAGATAAAGACAAGAACCGATTTGGAAAACAAACAGAAGATGAAATGAGCTGAAGATTGCGAATGATAAAACTGGGAAAACGGATCTTTTCAAAGATCAAATACAGCTACTTGCAGCTAAACTGTGGGAATAGGTTTTCCACACTGGAGTGTGCTTGAGTAGGGCCTCAAACAAGTGCATCTTCCACTCTTTCAGGAGACTGGATGCTGGAAAGATGAGCAGTGGGCTGAGAGACAGGGTGGGAGCAACTGCTTAAAGCTCTGACCAGCATTATTACCTTTGGCAGTTTCTCAGCCAACTCCTTCCCTTTGTGAGGAAGGGGACAGACAGAGGAGGGAAAAGAAAGGAACAAAGTTTATGTCATTAAAAGTATAATAAGGTGAAGGAAAGGGCACTTGAAAGCTGTGATCTGGCTGACAGGACAAACACTTGAAGCAGCTCTTGAACTCTTGAAGCATCATTGACAGGAGATATCAATAATAATGTGAACAGAATTTAAGAAACTGAGAGGAGGATGCACATGCAGGTTTGCACTTAGAGATGAGGCACGGAGCATGCTTGAGCCAACGAGGCAGTGTCTGCTGCACCAAGGGCAGGAGGTTACTTGCTCTGACTTCTCTTCTGGTTTTACAAACGCAGAGAGGAATTGGAAGGATTTTAGGATCTTCCTAGTGCCACAACACCTGCTCTGCAGGGAAGTGCTTTTCTTCATATTAGGTGGGGAGTGTAGTGTGGTTCTTGGAAGGCGTCTCCATGCTGGCTGTTGAGTAGAAAAGACTGCAAACATGTGTGGCTGTTCTTGCATTAGTCTAGGTCCTCCAAACACACATCACAGCAACCAGAAGGCAATGTTTGGATAGCTATTTCCTTCACGCAGGGCAACCACAAACTGCCTATCTCTTGTCTTACCTTCCCCGTTTATGCTAATTATGTTCTAGTACATCTCAAAATACTGCTCATGCAAGAGTAAGAGGAGACTACTCTTCTCAGGACTATCAAATTAAGAGTCACAATAACTAACAAGGAATTGTTTCTAATCAGCAGGGCTTGATTTGGCTACTATTAACTTTTGAAGAGCTGCAGGATGGAAGCCAGAGAGTAGTGGTCAATGGCACAGCGTCTAGTTGGAGGCCTGGATCCGGTGGAGTCCCCCAGGGGTCAGTACTGGGACCAGTCCTGTTCAATCTAGTCATTAATGACTTGGATGAGGGATTAGGGTGCACTGTCAGCAACTTTGCTGATGACACAAAGCTGGGTGGTGTCTCTGACACACCTGCAGACTGTGCTGCCATTCAGTGAGTCCTGGACAGGCTGGAGAGCTGGGTGGAGAAAATGTAATGAACTATAACAAGGGTAAGTGTAGAGTCCTGCATCTGAGCAAGAACAACTCCAGGTACCAGTATGGGTTGTCGGTGTAGGAGAAAGGTACCTGGGGGTCCTAGTGGACAGCAGGATGACCATGAGCCAGCAATGTGCTCTTGTGGCCAAGACAGCCAATGCCATCCAAGTGTGGATCAGAATGGGGGTGGTCAGGAGATTGAGAGAGGTTCTCCTCCCCCTCTACTCTGCCCTGGTGAGACCATTTTCATCTCCTGGAGTTCAGCAAGTATTACACATCTTCTAGAAACATAAAATCATAGAATCATCAGGGATTGGTAGGGACCTTGAAAGATCATCTAGTCCAATCACCCTGCCAGAGCAGGATCACCTAGACCAAGCCACACAGGAACACATCCAGGTGGGTTTTAAACATCTTTGGAATCCCTGAACGCTCCAATGATACAAATTTTGTCTGGAAACCTCATGGGATTTTCTCAAAGGATTTCAGAAACTTTGAACTTTCTCTTAGGATGGGAAGGTAGTGAGTAGAAAGTGTTTCTAGTAGGATCTGAAAATAAAATTACATATTGGATGATACCTTCTTCAGAACTTCCAGGAAGTCAAGGTTAAAAGCCACAATAGTGGCATTGGGGGAGAAATAATTCTAACTCTTTGGTGAGTCACCTCCATTTACATTGATCTTATGACTTTTCTTTTTTGTTTCCAAGGAACTTTGACCCTTCTCCTCCACTCACTGGATAGCACTGAAGATGTAAATTCTTAAAAGACGACTGAATATTCAGAGTCTAAGATAAAGTTTGACAGTTAAGGATGAGGATAAACACATAGATTTCTCCTCAGTATGAGAGCAAGACATACCAATAAAGCAAAATTTGAAAATCTAATCAATCATTCTAAGGACTGAAACATTTAGAAGTGATGGAAACACTCAAAAAACATGGGCCTGCAGCAGCTGCTCTAAGCAGATTTCCTCTTCAAACAAATGTTTTCAAATTGTGTATTTTAAATAGCAGTTTAATTCATGATATATTCCTTGAGATTGTTGTCTTTCCTATTTTCTTTATGCTTAGACCCAGGTGGGAAACGTTTGGTATATGCCCCTAGTGAACAGGGTTTTTTTCTGTTAACATAGCATGTGCAACTGGGGATCTGTTGGGGGAGTTTTTCTAGGGTATAATTTCCATGACACTAGGGGGAAATTGAATTATTTCTTACCTCCAGCTAAACCGAATTTATCTCTTACTAAAATCTCGGTTGTTTCTTGGTGTAGCCTCTAGGTGTTGCAGCGCTGTCTCCTAGCTGTGAGGGCTCATTTTTACCCTTGAGAGTTTCAGATAAGTTACCCAAGAGAAAAATCAGGTCATACAGCTCTTAAACAATGATTCAAAACCCAGGGTCTAGAATAAAGGGCAGCAAAAACCTGCACTATCATGTAGTCTGGGTGCCACCGAGCGCAGTGTTGTGCCTTTTAGGTACAGTTAAGTGTACGTTATGTATTGCTCATCCACTGAGGGCATCCTCCACAGTCCAAGCCCCCGCAGTGCCCAGGAGTGTTTCCTGACATGCAGCGTGTCACTTGCCTCACTCACAATCATCCCATTACTCTCAGTTATCGGCCTTTGATTCGCTTTTTTAAATCCTCACATTTTGGCTGCATAAACCTGCCGTGCCACAGTATCACAGGCAGATTCGTGTTGTCTTATCCAACACACAAAAAACACAGAACACACTTTGCAGTGGACAGGGTCCTCAATACAGGTTGTGAAAAGGAGAATAACCCTAAGCAGATGGTGTTTGACTAGATGTGGATGTAATGAACAAAGCCTGGGCTTCAGCTCCTCTGACCCCAGCACACTTATCTGTAGGAAGCTGATAAGGTACATCCTAAAAGTTCCCACTTCCCTCTGCTGTGTATAAAGAGGGTCTTCTCTAGATAGCTTGTGTAAAAGTCCACACTGCAGATACCTAAACCTGGGTGGGATATATTCTGCTTTGGGTCACAAATGGCACAACTGGCAGAGGCCTCGGGAGTTTTTCAGTCGTCTCGCTGAGAAAGCAGAGCACAAGGAAAAGATCAACAGTGTCTCATCTGTACTGTCCCTACTTACTGTCACTGCTGTGTAGCTTGGATTATCATGTTCAACACTGTGTAATAATGTCATGATCCCACAAGGTATTGAGTACTCTAATTCCGACATGGAACTGTCCACCCAAGTGTCCACCCCATGGGCTCACAGTGTTGAGGGGGCAACATGAACAACCAAGTGTCCACCCCATGGGCTCACAGTGTTGAGGGGGCAACATGAACAACTTGCCTGGTCTACCTTTGGGACATTCTCCCCACTACTTCAGTTTTTAACTTTCTGCCAGCCATACTTTGCACAAGCTGCATCAAATCCCTTCAAGGGCTTCCATGTTGCCCTGTTGATCTGACCTGCAGGCAAAAGAGAAATTCTCATCAGAGAGAAAAAACTGCTTTTCTCTTAAAAACAACGGGAAGAAAAGCTAATAATGAAGGGAGTAGATATTTTCAAGAACACAATAGATTATTATCTATGATCAAGAACATATAATTTTAGAAGGGAAAAGTTCTATCTGCCACTGTCCTGACTGCTGAGTGTCACGTTAATCCTGGCTTCAGGTGGACCCTGTGACAGTGCCTCCACCCTTGAGAAACCATTTAGTCTCTGTTCATTCTAATAAACAGACTCTCATTGCATTGTGATGTGGCTTTAGCTGATAAATCAGTCAGAGGATCCTTTTCCTCTCTGCCCTCCCTTCACCACATTAATATTGATTATTTGGAAGTAAGGAGTCGCGAGGAGTGGAAGTGGATACGCCTCATTGCCTTGAACAATTCTTTTCCCTCTATTGGGACACTACAAGGTAAATTAACAACGTGCTTGCAGACACTAGATAATGTTAATGTCCTTGCTATTGATAGAGTGCAATAACACGAGTAACTTCAGCTTTACTCAAAAGAAAACATTAATTTTCTAAGGCCACTAGGATTTACGCAGCTGGTCGGCACAACACGTGCAATCTCTGTTTCTATATATGCAACACTGGTGTTTGTAAACACGAGGCAGGATTTCCATTCGTTGCTTATGCTCTCAGGATCTTGTCTGCTTTTAATCTAAGTCCCTGCTTGATTTTGTAGGGAGGAAGGTGCCTTTTCTACTGGAAATAATGCAGAGTGGCTTCATCGCCTGTGACGCTCTGGCTGTGTAAAAGTGCACAGGAAATCCGCAAGGGCAAAAGGTGTGGGTCTGGGTATGTTTGAAAATAAAGATGTTTCCCTTTAAAAAAAAAAGTGTTAGCAATCAGGAAGACTCCCCTTCCACATATATCCATTTGACTGCTCCGAGAAATCATTATTATCCACTCTCATGAGAATCCAACCGGAATATTGGATCAGCTCTGGAATCCTCAACACGAGAAGGACTTGGAGTTGTTAGAGTGGGTCCTGGGCCACAAAGATGGTCAGGGGGATGGAACACCTCTACTGCAAGGGCAGGCTAAGAGTGTTGGGGTTATTCAGCCTGGAGAAGAGAAGGCACCAGAGAGACCTTTGAGCCACCTTTCAGTATCTAAAGGGGACTACAAGGAAGCTGAGGAGGAACTTTTTACAGTGGCATGTAGTGATAGGACAGGTTCAAACTGGAGGAGGAAGAGGGAAGATTTAGAATAGAAATTAGGGAGAAGTTCCTCACTATGAAGGTGGTAAGAGGCTGGCACAGCTTGCCCAGAGAATTAGTGGTTGCACCCTCCCTGGCAGCGTTCAAAGGCTTCAAACCCCGTTTGATTGGGGTTTTCAGCAACCTGGTCTAGGGGAAGGTGTCCTTGCCATAGCTGGGGGGTTGGAAGAAGGTGATCTTTGAGGTCCCTTCCAACCCAAATGATCCATCATTCTCTCATGGTTCTATGTTTACACAGCCATGCTGGATTACCTAGCGGGTTTTACAACAGACTGGACCTCTGCTAGGTGGAAGTACAGATGGTATTAGAGCCACAAGGTTGTCTTGACTATGAGGCAGATATTAATTGCCTGCAGTGCATAACGGAGTTTGCTTCCACAGTTCCTCCTGCCTTTGGTGCACGAGGAGCATCTCCCATGCTGTGATGGGAAACTTGGCGGAAATAGCCAGTGCAGAGCGTAGGTGGATCTAATGGTGTAGGTGATGCCTGCACATCCACAGGAAGGAATCACAACACAGCAGCACTGTGAGGCAGTAAAGATATTGCCACGCAGGGCTGAAATGTCGTCAAGCTACAACTTCCCTTCTGCCCCCACCAACTTTCTACACAATTTTGTGCAACTCCCATGAACATAAAGCTGGATTTTCCCCATCCGTAACTCTGACATGGTAATAAATTATGTATAGAACCTGAATCACGGCAAACTTGGCCCTGCTCTTCTCTTTGCACTCTGATCCTCGTTTCTACAAACGTGTTTCTGGTTCATAAATATTCAGAGAACGGCTCATGTAAACAAATTTTGTCTATGTGTTATTCACACGCTGTTTGCTTTGATTGTGCAAATCCTTCTCTGGATTACTTACGGTGGGTGAATGGTCGTAGAAGTCAGACACCATTACTATTGGTACCTGGCTGGGTGACTGAATTTTCTAGGCAGGTCTATAACAAATGATAAACTGTGGATAATGAATAGCAAGTAGCAAATAACAAACTATAAAGAGTGACTATTTGGATGACAATTATTTGTGCTGAAAATCATGAAACTTTTAGGATTTGCCAGGCTTTTTTCTCCCAGACAATCTGGTATTCATTTGAAAGCTCATGAATGATAGATAATCTCATCTCACAAATAATGACAGTTCAAACCTCAATTAAACAAGCCTCACAAAACCCCAGGGAGACAGGCAGTAATAATAGTTCTACATTACTAAAACTGACACGTGAATGTTTTCCCAAAGAAGTTCGGCATTTGAGGGGTACTTCAATACCACTGAAAGAAAAGTGCTACTGCAAATGAGTGAAAAATGCCACAGTTATACTGGGCAGACTCCAGCACGCAAGAAAATTAGGTGAAGGACACTCAACATACCAGCTCTGCTGGACTGATCAAGGAAAACAACATCATTTACTTCTGGCGGGTCAGCCCAGAGCCTCTTCCAGATTCGGTGAATCCTACAGTTTCTTGACAGCCCGCCAGCTCACAGAGGAATGCCACGAATTCCTTCTCACCATGTGTGAGTAAAGTCATAGTTGGATGATTAGCTACAGGCACAAAGCAGGTAAGCTGTGCCTACCCAGCTCGTCAGGAGAGAGTAGAACCTGGTTGCTGTCACCGTTACCAGTTCATAGACAGATCTGTCTGTAGTCACTATTTGCTCTCCGTGCTGAGGCAGCACCAGTCTCCAGGGCCATGAAATGACCAAGGCACGTTTCTATCCCTTTGAAGATCCAGTTCACAGCTGTGCGGTGCTGATAGTTCCAGTGCTAACCAGCCACGTTCTTCCCACTCTGTGCGTACCTCGGGTGCCGGTGATGCTGTAGAATTCCCAGAGTACATGTGCCACAGGAGGAAGCCCACAGCCAAGTTCCTTCACAGATGCAGAACATGGTGTTTCTCTGAGAGGGTTTGTGATGAGACCATGACTATTACAGGAGCTCAGATTTCGTCATGTCTCACTGCTGTAGCATTTGAAGTGATAAAGGATGGTTGAGGTAGTTAAAGCTGAGTTTTTTGCAGCAGTGCTTACACTGGAGCTCCTTGGACACCACCCGGCTACACCCTTACTGTACACTAGAAGGCAATGAGGAACTTCACTACCCATTCTATTATCAACTCCTCAGTTTCTGTGCAAAGGTCCATAAAGCACCTGCAGTGTTCCAACCTCCTTTGTTTTCCCATACTCGAACTGAGAGAAAACCTCTTTTATTTAAGAGAACAAAAAACCCAGGCATCCAAAGACCCTCCTCTTCTAAACATGTGCTTGAGCACACACATATCAACACAAACTGCCCTTTCCTTTGGGTACTCAGGGAGAAGAGAGAGAACACAAACCCGTGGTGAGCAGAAGGCAGTGACAAATGTCAAGGCTGAAGTTGATACCCTTCATGCCAGTGTAAATCTGAACTAAACCAGTGCTCATGCTGATATGAACAGGATCTAGATTAGGTATGTTTTTCTCCAGCTTTCTATCCTGATAGTCAAAGGTCTGTTCGCTGTGTTGCTGTGTTAACAATCTCACCCCGAAAACTAAGGAACAGTTTCTGAAGCCTAATATTTGCCCAAAAGACAGGGGTATAATCTTTGCTTTAGCAAGATGATTTAGTAAACCAGATCAAGAAAATCCTGCTGGCCTCACCGAGCTAACAGCAGCTCACTTTCCAATGCTCTGCCAGGTCTCATGAGCTGGTTTTCCTCCTGTCTCTTTCCCCAGCAGGTGCACACATTTAACAGCCTTCAAAGCAGCCAGGCTCCTTCCTTCCTTTCTTTTTGGAGGGAGCACTCTCCATTCTCAAAGTAGGAAGAAGAGCTGGAGTAAGTTCCTATTAAGCCAATGCAACCCTTCTTAAAATCTCAAGGCATCAGTGCTCGTACCCTCTTGAACCTTTCACACTGTTAACAGCTTGTGTTTCTCACGTCTCTTTTACAGTCTGAGTTTTTGAAAACTTAGATTTTATCCTCCTGCCTGGAGACATTTTCTTTCCAGAATGTTTAAATTCCCTTTCACTACAGGGTGAAGGGACTGATGTGTGCTATCAGCATATTTTCATGCTTCTCCCTCAGTCCAGCATGTGTTAGGGGAAAAAAAACTAGAAATAACAGAAAAATATGTGACATGGTACTTGGGAAGAAAAATTCTTGTGTATCCAGAGCGGCACTGGGAGTTAGACCCCCCAGTGGTCTAGTTCATTCTGTGGCATTGATTTCTGCTCTGACCTTTGGCCGGTTGTTAAATCCCTGATTTTCAAAGGTGCTGAATGACTGCCAGTTGGTAAAATCCTTTAGGGTTTTTCTGCAGCTGAGGTCAGGAAGAGTTTTGCAGCTGGAAGCCAGGATTTCACCTACTCACTTTGGCTGCAGCTCTAGGTGTTCTGAAAATCATGCAGCTGGGGAGGGCAGACATGGTAAGGGGAGAGGTTAAGGCAACACCAAGTTAGAAGCAGCTTTACTTGTGTTTAGTTACTTCACAATGTGATTCAAACGTTGTTGACAGATTAGTGACTGACTTGATAAAGTAATGAATTACTTGTCAGTTACTCATGCTGGGATGACTGAGTATGGATGAAACGCAAGAGCTTAGTACCTGACGTAGGTCTTAACAGGGGACGTTAAGAACTCTGCCATGATGTCTCACCACGAAATAAGCAGATTACGGAATGGAATCCATTTTGAAGTTTGAAATAAAAAAAAAATATAGAAGCATCTGGAGTATTCTATGGACAGGAAATGGTCACTGATGGAGTTAGAAACAGTAATTTGGATGAAAGCTGAATTTTATATTTCTCTGCAGCCAAATGCTGTTTATGTCCTCATTTTTTTACCTATATGGAGCAGTGGAATGACCTTCAAGACAAAAATAATATAAACCACAGCAGACTCAAGTCTTCTAAATTAGTACCTAGCATGTAATATCTACAAAACCTGAACTAGGGTTAACTCGTAGTGGATCAGGGGTACAATATCCTCCCACCAGCCAGTCTCTCAGCCTCCATGTAGTAACCCACAGGACCAGGGTCAATAGGAACAGGTCTCTGCCCAACAGAACAAACGCAAATGGAGCAAGTGTGATAACTTAAGAAGTTCACCACCTACAGTGCACTTGCAGAAGAGGTATGAGGGTCTGCAGGAGGAACAGGTCATCAGCAAGGATGAGG
>JAOXOE010000343.1:50449256-50485119 GCA_028565055.1 Phoeniculus purpureus | reverse complement strand
CAATGGGTGTAAACTGGAACAGAGGAGGTTCCATGTAAATATGAGAAGGAACTTCTTCACAGTGAGGGTGACAGAGGTCTGGAACAAGCTACCCAGGGAGGTTGTGGAGTCTCCTTCTCTGGAGATGTTTAAAATTCACCTGGACACGTTCCTGTGTGACTTGTCTGGGTGATTCTGCTGTGGTGGGGGATGATCTTTCGAGGTCCCTTCCAACCCCTGATGATCTGTGATTCTGTGATTCTGTGATTTTGCATACATGGATATGAGATAAGTGAGAAGGGAGTCAGGATCTATTGTGCTCATTAAAAAATATCCCTGGCTGAACTGCTCTTCAAGTAAATATTGTAGAACAAGTAATCTGCTAAAAGATGAATAATCCAGGATAATAGAAGACCCTGTGCTGTGTGAGAACAGTCAGCAAGATGGTGATTCATTGGTTTGGCCTCATACCAAGGGAATTGTGGAGTTTAGTGTGAGTTCTTATATCACAAATATGTTCACAGGTCACCCAGGCTGATCCTTGGGACAGAACAAGAGCCAAATTTCATTCTTCTTGAGGAATGGCATGATGTGGTCACTAGGACCAGGCCTTATTCCAAGTGCATTACCATTGTCTCTCTTGATTGTATCAGGGCACATTCTGATTGCATTTTGTCTTCCCAGCCCTAAAAAATCCCACTAGGGGACCGTAGAGAAAGACTGCCTTGGCATTTGGCGCTTGCATTCTTTCTCTTCCGTAAATCTATCCGCTGGACGCTTTAGCTGTAAGAGTCTGGGGTGGTTGTCAGATTTCTCTACTTCCTGCCCCTGGGTTACCCAAGTGTCACACTGACCCTTAACAGCAGTCCTTTGCTATGTCCCACTTTTCAACCTTCAAGCAGAGTGATGCTGAGGGAGGAGAAGCCCTGAAGGCAAGGAAATAGTCTAAAGGCTATCAGAGAAAAAATTGCTGTACTCAGTCTGAGAAAGATGAGGCTTAGATTCAGTCTGAAGGAAGGAGAAGCAAGGGAAATGTGGGAACATGAGGGCATATCACAAAATCATAGAGTCATAGAATTGTTTAGGTTGGAAAATATCTTCTAGTACATTGAGTCCAACGATTGACCCAACTATCTCAACCCCACTGCTAAACTATGTTCCTAAGCTCCAGAGGTACATGACTTTTGAACTCGCTCAGGGATGGCGATTCAACCACTATCTCGGCAGCCTGTTCCAAGGGCTGATAATGAATAAGCTTTCCCTAGTGTACAACCTGAACTTACCCTGAAAACTAAGTCACCACCTCAATTAAAATACCTCAAACAGGTAATTCCCATGCCAAGAGCTATGCTGGACAAATATCCTACCTCAGAATAATTTTCTCTTGGTAGCATTTGGCAGATATTTTGGTGTCTAGAACACAATTCCACAACTTTTACTTAGACATATCTCAATTTAAAATCTGAATCCGACGAAAGCACTCTTTTCTGGGCAGATATATCCAAATCTGAACTTCAGCTCAGCTGGAACATTTAGTTTTTTCCCCACTGAGTTGCATGATCTTTTTAATGGAAATGTCATCTCCACCTTAATTATTGTAGTACAAGGAGGAGATCTTATAATATTCATGACAGCAAGTAAAAAATAACTAGATGTAATATATGGGAGTATCTGTTTTCAGAGATTATTGATTTCTGTGGTAGAGGCTCTTGGCAACATCCACTTCTGGAATATTTAACACTGTATTTCAAAGAAAAATAAACGGAGAGCCAAAGCCTTTTTTAAGCATCTGGGTTAGGAGAATTCAATCAAAGATGACACTGTGTCTTATTATTTCTCAGAATTGAGAACTGAAACTCTGGAATTGTTTTCCCTGTGGCTTGAACACTTTTTTCTAAGTGTCTCCTTTCATTCTGTTGCATCTCCACAGAGACTAAAGGTCTACTTTTGCCTATTTCAGAGCCTAAATTCTGTTTTTGTTAATTATGCCCTTCTCCCTTTGAAGACTATGGCAGGTAATGTTACTAAACACATGTCAATTTTAATAAAATCTTAATATTTATACTTATAGGGTATTTATTTCATAGTAATTCTCTATCCCTTAAATGCTGCTAAATTTTTTCTTTATGTCCAATTTTTATGGCTTTTTTTTCTCCCAGCACTTTAAGCCCAGTATTTCTAGCCCCATCCTTTCCAGATTTCAACATTGCTATTCTCCCCAGTCCTATACAGACAAAACAGTAGCAGCTCACTTAGCCCCTCCTTATGGACTATTCTTTCTAGATCTGTGTTTAGTATGATTTTACAATAGTTTTAGTCTCCCTGGTGCTGGAAAATCAGCCAGAAGCAGCTAATAAAATTGAACTTTAATGAAATTGCCCTGTGAAATTGCTCTAGAGGAAGCGCCACAGCTGTAGCAGGACTGAGGTTTTAAGAATGCTTTGAGTTAACTGTATTTTTAATTTCAGCATCTTAAATAAATCATTAAAGAAAGACTATTTTATGGAAAAGAGCATGGAAGCTGCGTAAAAGTTCTACGCTAATAGAGACATCCTACTATAGTAAAATAAATTCTGTGCCTACTTTTCCATGCAGTTTTATTAACCAGTTATTTTGATAAGAGAAATCAGGAGCAGCATATTGAGTCTTCTATTAACGAAGTATCGCAGAGAAGGCCATTACAGTCGATGACATGGAAGATGCTCAGAAACAAATACGAACACACAATGGTGATGAAATCCTTTTTTCATACACGTATAGTCCATGCTTATTTATCTTCACTTCAGCATACAGGTACCGCAAGAAGAGCTCATATGAAAGTTCTGACTGGATATGATCTGTATGATTTGTTTCCAGTTTACTCCTTTGGTTTTCCTACTTGTCCATTTCTCAGACTTTTTCTATTTCAGGAAACAATTGTGCTTCCCACTGGAGAAATTACAGATCCTTAAGGGCGGCTTTAAATTTGTAATCTGTGTGTTGGCTTCTCTTAGTCACCTTTTACGAATGCAGCTCAGGAGTAGTCCATCAGAATTCTCCCATCCATCAGACTGGAGGGATGAGCTAAGAGGAATTTAATGAGGTTCAATAAGAATAAGTGCAGAGTCCTTCACCTGGGAAGGAGTAATGCAATGCATCAATACAGGTTGAGGGACAACCTATTGGAGAGCACTTCCATGGAGAGGGATCTTGGAGTTCTTGTGGACAAGCTCTCCATGGAACTGCGCTTGTGGCCAAGAAGGCAAATGGAATCCTGGGATGGATCAAGAAGAGTGTGTCCAGCAGATCAAGGGAAGTTCTTCCTCTACTCTGCCTTAGTGAGGCCACATCTGGAATATTGTGTCCAGTTCTGGGCTCCCCAGTTCAACAGAGTCTAACGGAAGTGTACGAGGATGATTAGGGGACTGGAGCACTTGCCTTATGAGGAGAGATTGAGAGACCTGGGACTTTTCAGTTTGGACAGGAGAAGGTTACAAGGGGATTGATCACTGTCTATAAATCCATGAGGGCTGGGTGTCAAGAAGAAAGAGGCAATCTCTTTTCGTTTGCACCCTGTGATAGGACAAGGGCTAAAGGGTATAAATTGGAGTACAAAGAGTTCCATTTTAATATGAGAAAAAGCTTCTTTACTGTAAGGGTTACAGAGCACTGGAACAGGCTACCCAGGGAGTTTGTGGGGTCTCCTTCTCTGGACACTTTTCAGGCCCATCTGGATGCATTTCTGTGTAACCTGTCTTCAGGTTTATGATCCTGCTCAAGCAGGGGAGTTGGACTTGATGATTCCTGGAGGTCCTTTCCAACCCCTAATGAACTGTGTGTCTGTGTAGCAAACCATGAGGTTTCTCAGCTCAAAGATGTAAAGCTGCCTGCATGCACAAATCTAATGAAAAAGCTCATCAAAAGTAACACAGGTTTGTAAGTACTAAATAATAAGCACTTAATAAAAAAGCTATGATTATTTTTTAGATTTTTTTCCAACCTGCTGTTCTTTCGTGCATCACCTAAAACATGACCTTACGCAAGGAGGCAAGAGAGTAAAACATCCTTCTGTCATCCTGTTTGCTTTGTGATTTTAACAACAGTTCACCATGTGTTTGTACTGTGAAGGCATCGTGGGTCACCAATCTGTCACCTACAGCACTGAACACAAAGGAGAAAAGTTAAACCTTACCCCCAGTTTGGCAAAGGTACAACACACAAAGGGCATCAGCTACGTGGTCTGGAAAGACAAATCGCACAACAGGAGAGATGGCAGAATTTAGTAGTGGTGAATAGTCAGTAGCCTGTACTGTCTGCTGATAATTTAATCTACCATCTTGTCTGTGTAGATCTCCCAGAATTTCTAAAGAATAAGACACAGGAACACAGCAACCCGCAGAATTAGCTGCAGGTTTTGCTGAAGACACCTTAAAGCCTAAAAGACACACACAAAGGGAGTGCAGGTCATAGACACAAACATGGATGTAAAAGAACATGTTTACTTTTAAGTATGATCCTCCAAGCATCCTACATCCATGTGCAGAGTGTTGCAGAGTATGTTTGCAGAGGGAGTAACACAGCAGATGAAGTTCTCACAGAAAGGAGATGGTTCAGTAACCCTGTCTCTGCAGCCCCTGTTTATCACACAGTACAACCAGATGAACTTGTACAGCCAGCTGTGTTACCATGTACTGTCCTGTGTGTTTTACTCGTGAGTAATGTACAGACACACTCTTTTGGCTGTGCTTATTCTCCCCTGACTAGAATATCTGACTTGCATGTTTCTTCTTGAAATGCTGACAAATTGAATCATTATGAACCACCCTCAGGAATTTCATTGCTTGAGTCTTGACAACTGCTGATGACATTCACGCATCGAATCTAGCAAGAGATGCTCAAATGGTTTTAAATCTCTAGCTGTCCCTCCTTCTCACTTGAAATATAAACGGTCAGCTGAACTTTAGTGCAGAGATAATCAAGCAGAAGAGAGGAGGCCATGGCAGAGTGGATGGATACTTCAAAAGAAGCAATGTCAATATGCTTATCTTTTCCTCACACCACAAAAAGACCAGTCTGCCTCAGACACCATCGTGTTCCCCATCATGAATGAGGAACTCTTACAGTGTGGCTCTTCACCTTTTCTCTTGCAGAGTAGGGTGTGCAGTCATGCTTGTTTGGCCTTTGGAAGGGAGGAGGCACGTACGTGCTTTGTAACGACCAGTGCTTTCTGTGAGTGTTCTTCACACCGAGTCTCAGGCACTCTCACTGCAAACAGAAATCTCTAAACCTGCAGACAGCTTTGAAGTGTGTGAACTGCATAACAACTCCAGACGTACTCATCTTGCTCTTTAGCTGTCAAAGTGGCACAGTTCCTAATTAATCCTACTTGTGCTGGCACACTGTCCCCTTGGATATAAGGGTGAACAAATAGTGTATCTCTGGGTACCCTGCACTCCATCCAGAGGCCAATCTGTGCGCTGAGAAGTACAAAGTGCCCACCAGCAAGAGATGAGGCAGACAGCATCTCTACAAGAGGCAGCACAAGTGCCACGAACACTAGGAGATCCAAGGTTGCTTTTGCCCTTTCATACTTTTAAGAATGAGGATAATATGAAAGTGTAGGAACAGCTAGATTGGGCCGGACCAAAGGTCTGTCTGGTCAAATGTTCTCTGTTCAACAGTGGACAAGTGCTGCAGGGATGTGTAGGGACGGCACATCACAACAGTCTCCAGACCACCCTTACAATCTCCAGATAATAATAATCTGGAGATTATTAATGATAAAGATCTTGAATACTCTCCAGATCTTTGCAGTCCCAGTCTGCCTGAGCCAGCATCCTCACATCTCCTAGACCTTGATATATTTTACTTCTTTTAATTTGTCCAGATGTTTGTTGAAGCAACATTAACTTCTAGCACCCGCACCACAGTGATGTGGGAACAGGCAGCTTACTTTGGTTTCTTTCTTGAATCTGTTAGTTTCATATGGTGCCTCCTACAGCATGCAAAGGAAGAAACAGTGAACAGCCATCCCCTGTTCATATTGTCAATCACGATTTTATAGACTTTTATCATCATTCTTGTCTTCTATCCATCTTGTGTGACCACAGCATCTCCCAGCTGGTCTGATCAGAGCTGTGTAGTTTCCCACTGCCTCGTTAGTCAAGGCTGAGGTCTATCAAGCAATTACTGTGCTCCAGAGCTGTTCAAATCCATTTAAAACACTGAGCATGTTCCCTCCATCTAACATTCCATAACAGAAGAGTAACAACATATTTCCTCAAAATAAATAAAACACATCAGCAACAACAACAAAATCATCTAATATCAGGATTAAATGAAAAAAAAAATTCCCGACCCCCCACACAAGAACATACCAGTAAAATAAGCATTCTACCAAACACCACTCTGCGAGGAAGGATCAGCAAATGAAGAGCACAGGAAAGGTGTTGCTTATGCTTCTTAGTGCTCTTCTAGGAGACACTCGTGCAACAGGAGAATGGCCTGGGTGCTGTGACTAACACACCTGCTCTCAGTGGAGGAAAAGTGAGATGATAATAAACACTGGTGATGTGTAGTCAAGGGTCGTGCGCTAACAAACAGGAGTACAATTCATGATCCATGCGTTAGAGGAGAATGACAAATGATTGAGGATATATTTCCACATTACTTCCGACAGGTGGCTTGTGGAAGGAGAGATCAATCCCAGCTTGTGAAATGTGGAAGGAACACAGCACAGGGTAGGAAGTCAGCAGCTTACATGTGAATTATGTTCTACCTTGCTTGAGATCTTCTAAGTAGCAACTGCGCTTCCCTTTGGGCATTTTATACAGTAAACACTCTATTTTCCAAGGCATTCAACCTCCTCTGCTTTTCTCTGATGCTTCTGTGTGTTCAGGGTATTGAATATCATACCAGAACGGACTTTCAGTTGGCCATACATTTTTTAGCAGGGACCTTCAATAATTCACAGGATAAGCCCCTAAATATGCACAATATTAGATGAGAAATTTTCCGGGGTCTTTAGCATACAATTTCAAATGCAAAGAGCCTCTGGTTTCCATGTAGTAGCAGAGCTTCAGTCTCCCAGCTATATAAAATGCCTTGCTAATTGGACTGGTAGATAGAAGGGGGATTTTTGCATTTGATAAATTAATCAGCGAGCACTGCTGTACATTTCCCACTAAAATCTTTAATTAGACATAAAATGGCAAAGAATGGGATTCGTCCTTTGCTTTTAGTTAGGGGTTCAGTTTTTAATTGAAGGGATGACTTTTGATCCTCCATTAGCAAGGACAGCAGAAAGCCTTTCAAACAGAAGCGGCACCCCAGCCGTTGCTTAGTGTCTGAGAGATTCAGCACGGCACTTCCATGAATCCCGGGAGCCTGTTGATACGTAGCGTCGACATGCTAAAAGGATCAAGCAGACATTCACACAAATCCAAAAGCTTTTAATCCAAAAGTCTGTGTAAAAAGATGGCTTCTAATTAGCAGCGTAGACTAATCATCAATGTTTAGTTATAAAAATCAAGGTATCCATAAAAAAGCAAAATCCAAAGTAGAGGCCAGGCACAAGCTAGAAGAACATTCAGTCGGTCACTGTCCCTTTCTGTCTTGCTCAGTTTCTCAGTGTTTGCAGAGCTTTCATGACCAATGAAGACAAATCTCTGAGGTTTCATAGGTTACAGATTTCACACACACACACACAGAAAAAAGGCAACCAGGGCAAACAAGGATCTCCTGGAACAATTTCCTACAGGTCTTTATTCCTGCCTTGTACTTCTCGGATGGAGTCAATGCTCAGCTGGACCCTTAGGCAATGTTATAGGGCAGCTGCGAGTCAAGGTGAAATGCCACTTAGATTCTTTCGTTAACCCTCCCAGGCTTGTCATTAAATATGGCAGGCTTAGCATTTTTCACTTCGGATGAAAAAGCAGCACTAATCCCAGGAGGCAGAATTTTTTCAGTGCCTAAATTGATGAACAAGACAAGGTCAGCAATTTTCAGTTTATTGACAGAACTCTATTTACCTTTAGAAGTATTGAAATGGTATTTCAGATGCCCTGGAGCAGAACTGTGACCAAAACCAAGAGGGAGAGGTTTATGGAAACCATCGTCATTGTGGTACCTGAAGCATTGTGAGTGGCCTTTGTTTAACTCGCTGAAGCAGAAGTTGGTGTTTTGTGATTAGAAAATATTTTCATAAGAGAAGAGCCTTAATAAATGTGACAGCATGCAACAGACAAACACAGAGAAGCAGAACAATAGAGAAAGAGCAGAAACTGCATCCAACCGCTCATTTGGCGTTAAATACAGGTTCTGATTCAAAAACGTCTGTGGGCTGTCTGCTTGGTCTGAGGTTGGTTTGTTTGCTTGCGTAGGAATGACTGTCACTAACAAGGTGACTAACCGATCTAGCTTTCAGCGAGACAAACAGAGCTGACTGTTTGAAACCCGTCTGTCATCATAGCCATTCACTAATGACAGTGACTGAAAGCTGCAGCTGAGCTCCACCGCTGTTTATAAAGCTAGACAGCCCCAGCCCTGCATTGCTGCAGGAGCCAGGACCCTGTTTGCAAGCACTGGATTGTCTCCTATAACCATTGCTGGAATGGGTTTGCCATGAGGCCTCGCCTTCAGCCAGAGAAATAGTGTGGAGGTTTTTATGTTTGAACAAATGCAGACCATCTAAAAGTAGGGCAGAAAATAAACGAAGGCAGTAAATGTGGATAATGAAGACCAGCAAGTCTAATTAAAATCCGCAGCCTAATTGAAATTAGTTCAACACACTGAATCAATGGCAGCAACCTGGGCAGGGGACTTGCAGCCACGGAGGTGTGACTGCATCTCTGCCACTTGGGCTCTTTGGTGAACTGGCACTCAACCTCTGCTGAAAACACACACTTGCTCCCTGCCTAGATTTTACTGCAAGAGAAGTAATTTCTACCAGCCCACAGGGAGCCAGATAGCCTGGGGCAGCTGCATTTTTCCCCAGTTTGCCCTTCAGTTCTTGTAGGTCCTCCAGACTAGATTTGTGATTTTCAAAAGGCTCTTGTGAAGGTTCAGCACCTGCTCTGTGTGCTGGGACCATGGAGGGAGCTGGGGTTTTGTTGATGGTCTCAGGGTTTCCTGAAACAAGAGCTTTCCTTGTATCAATGGTTCATGTCAGTCTGAACTCTCAATCATTTTACACCAAAGTACATCTGTGGGCTTAGCAAATCCATGGTTTTTTCATTATATCTTTCACACATGTATTTACCAGCCTGCTCTCATCTGGCTGCAAGTGTAACTTGGCACTGCAACTGTTAGCCACCAAGTGATGTTCTCACAGACACCAGAAAATGTGGCAAGCATCTCTAACATTTCCTCTCAGAGGTCTGTGTCAATCTGTGTTCCTCATTTCCACTGGCAGCACCCTGGGCAGGGAATGCAGGGGGCTGCCACAGAGGCACCTTTAGGCACAACCTCAGGGGCAGCAGGCGAAAGACACCGCATCTCTTGGATATGTTGATGTATTCAATCCATTAGCCCCCCAAAATCAGCTGCACCCCCTCATCTCCCCGCTGCACACAGAAACTTACACTTCCATCCCAGCTTCCAGCTGTCTTACCCACCTCACCTTTTCAGGCACGCTCGTGTGGCTCCACGCCGTTCAATGCAAATAGAACCACTGTGCCAATTCCTTATGGCAGTAAGGTATGTAAATGGATGCATTAAATAACGAGCAGAAAATGACACATACGGAGATGTGCATAACTTGGCAGCTATAAATCTGGAACCGTTCCACTGACGTCAATGGTTTCACTTCAGATAGGCTCCAATAGGGAAGGTGTTGAAATCTGGCCCTGTGGTATTTTCAGCTTCTAAACACAAACTCAGGAATGAATTATTTCAGAGGTGTAATTATTATTAATGCATGTGGTTGTTGTATTTCTTCAGGTTTGAGCAACAAAACACATGCTCAAAGGTGCATTGCAGAGCACACTTCACTTGAATTAAGCTGATACCGGTGACAAAGAGAGAACCTGTGGTTTTTAAGTCATCCAGGCAGAATGAACCTGATGCCCCAATTACATATAAGTTTCTTTTTTAAAATAGCCAGGGTAAATAATGTAGAATTTATGCCAAAAAGTCTTCAGAGACAGATGCACATCCTAAAGTGCTTCAAATCAATTTAGAACAGGGAATGAGTATAGCTCAGATCAGCGTTACATACCATGTATTTTTGGTCCGGGACTGGGTGCCTAGAAGCATATGCACCGTCTTCTGGAACCACCCCCTGACGAGGATCTGCTGTTATTGTATGCAAGGAAAGCAGAACATGGTAAAGGTTACTGCTGCACATGGCAGTACTGAGCAGGGGCCCCGGTTGCTGACTGCAAGTGCTGTGCAGTCATTTACACATTCGCAAGTGTCGCTTTCACATGGCAGGATTTCCACCCACTTTTGCCTGCATGTGAATCACTTCAGGAGATGCCAGGCATTAAGTGTTCTTACAACTGCCCCCAGCAGCCCACCGCTCAAAACACTCCTAGAAAACCCTGGAAGACTTTAAAAATACGTACATTTGTGTTGCTGCACCTACTTGGTCGCTCCAATTAGGCTCCAATTTACCAGGATACTGAGTTCTAGACATGTGAATCGATGAAAAGGAGATTCAGCAAAGTCTGATAATGAGAGACTTTGGAAGAGTCAGGCTCTGCTCCTGCTGTTTATCCTATTCAACTCACCTTAAATTCTGTTGCATTTTGCATGAGTAGAAAGAAGGTTTGTCTGGTATGAAGAAGCTTCAGGATTTCTTATCAGTTAAGGGAACTAACATCAGAGATGCTGCATGTAAACAGAGAAGCAATCTAAGCTGTGGGAATGCCAGTGTCTACCTGTACGTACAGTTTAACGCTCATCAAGTGTGTATAGCCCTCGTGTCGGTACTTCCTTTTGGGGTTTTTTTGGTTGACATTGTAATCATCACATCTTTACATTTGCTTTGCTGTGACTAACTTCTACTTCAGCTGACAAAATTTGAACCTCTTGGTTCAAATATTCAGTTTGGGAATATTTCGGAGTTTGTTTAGGTTTCTCTTTTTTTATCATAACGGTCTCCCAGCAGACCTGAACCGACATCAATTTACCACTGTCTTGACATCTTAAAGTAGTTTCTTACGAAATTTGCATTGGTGTCATTTTGTTTCAAGCTGATACCGTGACAATGTCTCCCTGGATTTATACTGACAATTTGTTTTTATTTTGACACCATGTCATCCCCATAGCCCTGCACTAGCATCTATCATAAGTCTGTTGATTTAAATCAAATCTGGTTTCATTCTGTAAACTCCAGTAACTAACTGAGCTTTCTCAGTTGCTACTTTTCTGACCTCAATATCCAGCTATTGATTGCACTCCGGTTTTTATAGAAATGCCAGAATTTCCTGCCCAGTGCTGGCGGCCCAGTGCTCCTCCGTATGTACCAAATAAGGAAATTAAATGAAAGTTCCCTTGAAAATAAAAAATAACTGCCAGAAAGGAGCAAATGCATGCCTGCAGCAGCAGCACCAAACAAACACCTAGGCGGTGTTCGTGACATCGCCTTGACCTGTTGAGAGCTGCCGAGCCTCTTTCTCTTTCACTGAAGTGGTAGGGACATCTTCTGGGGAGTGAACGGGGTCCAGGCATTTCCTTGGCAAACACAAATTCTCAGTAGCTATGTGTTTGCCATGCTGCTGCTTAAATACCATAAATGGCCATAGATAGCTCTGGTGGGAGCCAGGATGACTGCAGGGATGTTCCTGTGGGTCAGGTGTATCTCTGAACCTGGTTTACCATCTCAGCTCTTTCCTTTTTGAATTCCAAGAGGCAAGCAGGACAGCGTGCAGTTTCACAACTGCCTTATGACCCTTCTCGAGGTATAGTCGCTGTATGGTGTAGACAGAATTCCCAAGGGCACGTTTGCAAATTACAAATCAAATTCCTGCCTGCGCCTATTGAATATTCCTAGGATTAGAGATAATCCTGACAGAGCAGCTAGTGCATGTGATTTTGCAAACACATTGCTCATCACAACATAAGCACGGCTTCATGAGGTGTGCGCAGCAGTAACAGCATTTATGTGTTGCGGTGTAAATGGTTCATCTCCTGTACAACTTCATACCCGGGTAATCACAGTACAGGGTCAGAGAAAACGATCCTTAAGCAGCTCGTGTTTTAATGAGTCAGACAATCAATACTAAGTAATGGTGACGGTGACTTGCTTTCACTGACTTGTCTCACCAGCAGTAACCAGGCAGAAGCTCTTGTGGTTTATTTAACCAAAACTAAGAATTCAGAATTGAAATTTCCATGCACGTGTGAGACTGTTTATTGTGCCCTACTTACACAAAGAAGAGTGACATTAGATTGCCTAAACAAAGTAGTCAAGACTCTTTTGAAAAACCTTGCAGCTCATGCTCCAAAAGCACCCAAGTCTCTCAGAAGTCCTCTGACAGGCCTGTCAGTCCCTAGTACAACAGTATCTCACTTCTCTTCAGGCTATGAGATCAAGCCTTATGTCTGACAAGATTAGGACAGAAGATGTTTTAACGACGACTTACAAAGACTTCTGAGAAGAGGGTGAGAAAATTTTATCTTAAAACTTTTCAAAACAAAAATGATGACCTGAATACAGGCTTAACTGACACTCCGAAGTTTAGGCTGGAATTAATGTTGAACTTAATCTCTGAAATTCAAAGGGGGTCATGGGGCTTGAAACTGCATAGGGAGAAACTGAATAGAAGAGCTGCACAAAATGTGAATAGACTATGGGGTATCTATCTGAGCAGTGCCAATTCCTGTAGGTTATTTAGATAAGACAAAAAACCACAGTGTACAAACCAATGGGTGACATTTCATCTAAGTCATTAGCTGTTTATTGGGTGTCCTTTTTACACCCTTCCAGCATTGGAATATGCTGTTGCTGCTGTTAGAATTAACTCAGTGTGTTCTTGTGACCTGTATAAACACCCAGTCTGCCTTGGACTTCAGCACAGTCTCTTTCCCTAATTAAAAGTTGCCTGTCAGATTGGATGTCTCTGTCAGTCATTGGTCTAAAAGGGAAGCAGCACCACTGGAAATAGCACCCAGTGTTGCGTTCAGCTCGGCAATGAGCACTCCCTTTAGGTTCATATTTTAACTCACCCAAACACTTCTTACCTGATTTTAAAGGGGGTCTCACTCAGTAGACATTTTGAAACTCATGGCTGAATTTTGGTACCTAATTGCCTCAGTCTTGTTCTACACATAACCACCAACAAAGCTCCAACAAAGTTTGGGGACTTCATTGTGCAGGGTGGCCAAACAAGTACAAAACTTTTTGAAATGTGGATGCCAGCTCGGTTGGTATTGAGCTCTCTGTCTGTGGACCATAAGTATTTCTACTAAGGTACTTACAAAGGGTACTTTGCAATAGTTTGTATCTTCCTACAACCTGCTTTGGGCAACACAAATGCTAAGAAATTTCTGCTAGCAGAATCATGGAACAGTTTCAGCCGGAAGAAGCTTTCAAGATCATTGTGTCCAGTCTGTTCCTAGCCCTATCATCACCAACTAAACCATGTTCCCCAACGCAACATCTACCCTTCTCTTAAACACCTTCCAGGGATGGCAACTTGCAGGGGTGAGAAAGATTGGAAAGGAACTCGGAAAGCATGAGTTGCCCAGAAGCTTGGTGACTTGCAGCACAGAGCAATTATCATAGTCAGCCTCACCCTACCACTTCCAGTAGGAGCCACATTTAATACACCCCATGCTGGGTTTCAAACCTGTGTATCTAGACACAGTTGTATGCTGGTCCTGTTCTACTTCACCCAGTGGTTTCTGCAGAGCTGGGCTTTACTGTTCTCAACACAGACAGCTGCAGGGATTGCAGTCAGCTCTTCATTAACTGCTCTAAACAGAGAGCCTCTCTTCCTGGGAGAAAGGAACTGACAGAAAGGGTTTGAGCATTCTCTCTGTGGAGGAAACAGCTCCTTTACAGGAACTCTGCGCTGTCCTATGAAGTGAGACACTTAGAGTTTATGCTGATCCCCATGTTTGGACAAGTTTGACTACATATTTCTGCTTCACTAGGCATGAAGTATCAGTCAGCTATTAAACCAGGGGCTGCAGTATGAGCTGCAGAGAGATGTCTGACGACTGCTCTTTCCAGCATGAAGAACACAGACATACACAAACACAGGCACGTGTGTCTGTGCGCTGTACTTCTGATGGTCACATGAGAAAAGAAGAAATCAGCTGGAAAAGGAAATAAGATGAGTTTCTGTGAAGGATGTAATGAAACCTTGCTGTTACATTTCAATATCCAGCAGTAACGAAGGAAAGGGCATGATGACCCTTTGAAGATCTAATGTCTGTTGCCTACAGTTTAAAAGTCAACCATGGAGTTCAACCAATATCCATTACATTTTTAATGTGCATTAGGTGTTTGCACTGTACTCGTTATTTTAATGGTCTCTGAGTACAACCAGCACCTATTTCTCAAGGATTTACGTGTTACTGTCTAGAAGTTTTATCTTTATGAAACCTCTCTTCAAAACATGAACACACGCTCCGCCTGATGCAGAGGAATATAAAGGGAGTGCAATACCATTTTAAACAACATCATTGCAGTTTCTCCCTATTACTTTAAAATTCTGCTTCAATTAAATGTTATGAAAATAAAAATGTCTTGGATAAGAAGAATAAAATCAACAGTAATTAATTGTGCCAATATTTCTCACAGCATTTCCCCCTCCATAGGAAATTAATTTCCATTCACACCACAGACAAGATACAGGAGATGGAAGAGGAGAAAATTAATTTGGATGGTGTCATTCTGTAGTTTAATCGAAGCATTAATGTCCTTTGTGTAGTGAGTAGGAATGATATCTGGATTCAAAAGTAATTCTGTGAAATCTGAGGCTTTACAAAATTTATATTGTTCTGGGAATGAAGACATTGTTATCTTCCTGCTATTTGCCATATCCAGTAAAAGTAGAGAATCAAATGAGAGCTAAACTTCCCATCCTTCTCTCTGACATACACGGATGACATACATCATCTCCCACTCCCATTCTGTAATGATAAGATAGACTCACCAAGATAGTCACATCTGCAATTGTGTTTTGATGGACGACCCCTTGGAAGAAATATGCCTGAAGGTAAAGAAGGGAAAGGTTGTTTCATTGTGCAGAACTTACACTGGGTCCTGTATTAGACAAAACACTGGCTAGAGAAGAACTTCAGAGAAGTGCCAAGGATAAATTTGCCTTCCCATGTACAAAGCTGTCACATCTCATGTCCTCCGATAGAGACTCATCATTAAAGCTCATCTTATTTTAACCACAGATAGTGGGAAAGCTCCTGTGTACACAGGGACAAAGGAAAAGGGAAGTCTTTTTCCACCCAGAGGAGAAATCAGGAAAGAGAGGGCTCTGGGTTCCCACTTGCATCCTATCCAAGGACACTTTCTCAGGATCAGTGCTGACTAGTTCCTCAGCCCAGTCAGCGTTAGGCACACCAGCACCTGCTGTGTGCCTGCTTGCCTGATTAACAATCACTGGGGTTTGCACACTAAAATAACTCACCTGCAAATACGCCGGGCTTGGGCAATGTTGTCTGCTGACGTCGGGCTAGAGCACTCCAAATCCCAGAGGGAGAACGTGGTTTCAGCTTTAGAATCCAGTAACTTGTCTACAAATTTTAAATGTCCTGTCACTCTGATACCCCGAAGTTTAATTCTGTGAATTTAAGTGCAAACGAGTCAAAAACTGCTTCTCCTGAATGTGAAGAGAGCCTGAAGTCCTACCTGAGCTTGTTTTCAATTCCATGTGTTATAAATGCTAGTGTTGGAAGGACAAATCCAAAGAGACTTCCCTTGAATTTGCTGGAGAGATTGGTATGTCTCCTTCTGACATTCTCATTTAAAAAATATCATCTTTAGACCCTGTGTGTCTATTTCTGTGTTCATTTTACCGAACATTATAGGGAACAATTGTTTAGCGAAGAGCATTCTCATTTACTTTACTGCACGCTATTCGACCTTCCTCAAGAGCACTGGGACACTTCCAGGCACACCACTCAGCTCTTGAATACTGGCACTTGTGAGCCCATTCTTATACCCTGGTAAGACGATTAATGTACCTTGGAAAATCATCTAATGGCTTGATACACTCTCTGTGCAGCTTGTTGTAAGAGAGAAGCAGGATAATGTGAGTTATAATTTATGGGTATGAAATGGAAGAGTTGAGACAGAGACACTTGTTCAGAAGTATTGACAGGATATCTGCAGTGCTTGAGAACCTCACAGCAGAATGTAAAAGCATTTGTGAAACAGAGTGATACTGGAAGAGATCCCAAATACATGAAGACACCTGGTGACAAGGATGTTCCCTCTTTAGAGAGTGCTGGAAAGAACATGAAGAGATTTACCCAGTCAAAATATTGACCTGGAACCTTGCCTTTTGTTAGAAGATATGAAGTGCTTTGATGCACATGACATCAAAAAGTCCTAAGCTGAGTTTATTGGTTGTTCACAAATCCATCCTTTCTTGTCAGTCTAAAGATTTTACGTTCCCTGCAAAGCTCAGAAAGGCTCAAAGTCCTCATAGAAACATTATACCAAAAAATGGGGGCAGAAAGGAACGCAAACTTCCTTTTCAATTGGTACCTGTATGTCTGCCAAGCTGAGCACCTCTTGAGACCCTGCATTAAACATTTTGAAGGAAGGACGCCACCTAAAAAGAATTAATATGCCAAAATGTTTGGAGTCGTAATGCCTCCTTTTTGGGTAGTGCACTTCATTTGTAGTAGAAAGGAAAAGGGAGAATGTTCAC
Source organism: Phoeniculus purpureus (assembly GCA_028565055.1). Taxonomy (NCBI): domain Eukaryota; kingdom Metazoa; phylum Chordata; class Aves; order Bucerotiformes; family Phoeniculidae; genus Phoeniculus; species Phoeniculus purpureus. The sequence goes on along the minus strand of JAOXOE010000343.1, from coordinate 50,468,317 downwards.
TGGCTGGCACTGATTAAGGGTGTGAGAGAAAGGCTAGTAAGCTGTTAGTACAGTGTGAATGTGCCTATTTGTGTTTAGTTTTTATGCTGAGGTTCGCAAACTCTAGGGCATTCTTTATTGACATTTATTAGTTCTATTTCTCTAATTCTTTACGTTTATACCATTAACAAAACACCGGTTCCAAGCAGCGGCGTGTTGCTGTGATTCATTTGTTAATATTAGAACATGACAGATACTGCTTATCTGCACGCTCTGGATGCCCTTGATGTAACTTCAAAGCACATCTTCAGTGCAACAGTGCAGCATAAAACACTCCAACAAGCAATTTCAATCTCGTATCTCCCATGTGCTCGAAAAAATTCCCTACTCTTGTAATTACAATTTCTGTCCCCATTTTCAAAAGCCTAAGAGACAAATGAACTGTTGTTAAGTGCCCTAAATCTTTACTTATTTGCCTGAAGTTGTTAGCGGTGGGTCATAAGCTTTCCGCGCACCGAGCAGAACAGCATTTCTAGAAGTCTCCTGTTGGTTTCAGCACTGACAATACACAGTGATGGTCACTGAAAATTTGTCACTAATGGCATAATTTCCAGCCCTTTCCATTGTTCCAAAAACAATACCCTGGCAGCAGTGCTCACATCACTGTGGGTTTACCAAACACCCACTTCCAACTGAAAACCATGAGGTGTTATTAGCCCGTGTTGTACTCAAAGTCGTGTATCACCCAGAAGGCAGAGTAGGTCACACGCCAAAATGGGCATTAGCAAGGGGTACGGCAATGCCACAGACAACACAGTGCAGCCAGCAGGCTCATTCAGCCGATCTCCAAGTCCTGTCAGCATATTTCATTACTGCCATCGTTATTGTAGCACGTTGGGTATTTTTTTTCTTCCACTTGACAAAATAAAAAGTAATAATGACTCTCTTTTTATTGGCTTGAGACTATCTAAGACGGACACAGAGGATGTTTTTTGTAATGAAAAACTACTAAGAGGCACGGTTGCTTTTGGCCGGGTTAAATTATGGCAGCAATTCCACCAGACAGCACTCACAAGTCACAAACACGCCGCCACTGCGCAATAAAAACCCAAACCAACCGACCAACAAACAAACCAGGCAGACAACACATAGCCCCCACTTCCCCTGCACCTAACAAACAGGTTTGGGACAGGTTGAGGGGTTCCATTGGTTATTGCAGACAAACTTCAGGATCTGCTGAGGTAACTGCATCTCTGCCAGTGTTCATGCATAGCCTGGAACTGAGATTGCTCCCTGGAGATGTTTGGGAAAGGGGACATGGCTTTCCTCTGGCTCTAGCCAAAACTCCTGTATCCTGTGTGGGGAAGGAGGAGGTGAGTAATGGAGAAAACAGGTTTTGTTTGGAAAGCAGTTGCTGACATCGGGTTGGTCTGGAAATGGCAAAGGTGTGAAAACACCAAAACTCTGACCTCTGTTACATGTCCCAGTACTTTTATAGTGGAACCTCTGCATTTTTTAGGTATTTCAGCAGGTTTCCTTCAATACAGTGAGTCAGCCACAGAATCTCTTGTTGGAAGGTGACCCTGAAGACCAGTTCCAACCATAAACCCAGCACTGCCAGGTCACCACTAAACCGTGTCGCTAAGCACTATGGCTACATATCCCCTAAATCCCTCCAGGGATGGTGACTTCACCACTGCCCTGGAAAGCCTATGCCAATGTTTGAAAACCCTTTCAGCAAAGACATTCTTCCTAATACCCAGCCTAAATCTTCCTGTGTACTACTTTGTGCCAGTGGATATATTTAGTGGTGCAAGCAGCCAGCCAGCGAGCTTGGCTGAGAGATCTGCACTCTGCAAAGCGAATGGGATGTTTTTGTACTGCATCTGACTTTTAGAAGTTCTGCACAACGTGTTCAGACCTGCCCTTTTCTCCCAGATCATCTAGATCACAATACCACAGAACCAACGTTCTGGATTTTCCAGATACAAAAGCAAATCTCTGGGTCTCACCACCTAAAACAGGAAGTCAGAACCTGATGGCAGGGTGGAGGTGAGGGGGGTTTGCTGAGGGTTTTTCCTTGAGTGTAGTTAGAGAAAACCACAGACAGCTATCTTCCGCTTCGCAGTACGTAAGTGTGCAGCGTCACAATGAGCAAAGCAGAAATAAATTACTCACAAAGAAACTCCTCAGTAAGCCTGTCATTAGAAATGGATTCCAAACCAAAATGCAGCCAGACACTGCAGAAAGTCACACACAGAAGTAAACACCTTGCAACTGCTCTGGGATAAACACTCTGCTGTGCTATATGAATTTATAAAAACGAGAAAGTAAGATGAGAAATACAGTTCACCGTACACAGCTAGTAGCTAAGCTCATCTTAAGACAATCAAAGAATCTGCTTTGTTTAAAGTTACACATTCAAAATAAGAAGAATCAGTCTTCACCAACACCAGTCTGTGAAGCTCTAGCCTCTGTTTTCAGCTGTAAGCCTTTTTGGCAGGCAACTGAGAGGCAGAAGAGTCTCTTGCAGTGAGATCTACCAAATTCACTGTGACCCTGATTCATCTTCTCTAATGTTGGGAGTCTAAGTCTAACTACAGCATCTCTGCTAGAAGTGCTCTGTGCTCCCTGGAAGATCTACACAAAGCTACAGACTCAGGTCAGGCACAGGACAAAATTCTTCTGCTCCCAAAACACAGAGGATCAGAAGGAATTTCTTCACAGTGAGGGTGACAGAGCACTGGAACAGGCTGTCCAGGGGGGTTGTGGAGTCTCCTTCTCTGGATAGGTTTAAGACCCACCTGGATGTGTTCCTGTGTGACTTGGTCTAGGTGATCCTGCTGTGGTGGGGGGATTGGACTAGATGTCTTTCAAGGTCCCTTCCAATCCCTAATGATTTTATGATACCTCTGTGAGACTACGGAAATGAGTGAATGTCAACATATTCCAACCTGTGCACAAGCCAGAACAAAGGCTCCAACCAAGAGACTGTGGTTTAGTTCCGGGTAGGAATGAGGACTCCAGTGCGTATTTAACACCGGACAGTAGCATTTGCTTTTGACATTTATTCTCACTATATTTTCTTCCCTCATCATAACGTTAATGAAAAAAACACAAATAGATTCTGATGGCTGCAATTAAAGCTTTTAAATCAATAATGAACCCAAATTGCATCTTCAGCTTATTGAATTGAGTGCTACAGAAGGATCCTGCTCTCTTGAGTAGATCACACACATCTGCAAAGGCTTTTCAGGCAATCAGGAACCATCCATCCATCACTGTTTTTCGTTAAACTCTGTCAACTGATTTACTGAGAATCTCTTGACATCTTATAAAGTCCTCTCTCTGAAATGTGTGAGTCTTACCTGTCTCCTTCCTGATTTGTGCAAGAAAGCCATAAGCAGCTGATGCCACCCCAAAGCAGCTCAGCTCGAAAGATCTAATTTCCCATATTCTATCAAACATATTACAATCCACTGAACACTGAAGAAACTTATCCTGGATTTATTTGCTGTAGTTGAAAAAAGTGCAGTGTCAAATCTGCTACTTGTGAGAATACTGGCTGGGAATTCATGGAGAGGCCAAATTAAAGCCTTCCTAAGTAGTAAAAGTAGGAGTAATGCAGACACAGCTTTGCCTGGAGGTAGGCAAGAGCGTGGAATTGCATAAACCACGTTAATGATACTGGTTAAACGAAATACTTCTGTCAACAGATAAAAGATTTTAGTAGAGCCCTCCCAAATCCTTCTGCAACAGCTGCTGCTGTTGAGCAAAAAATACTGCTCCTCACCTGGGCAGCAGAGCCAGGATTCAGAATAATGTATGAAAATGGTTTGGCAGCTTTCCACTGAGTTAAGGTAGAAAGTGCCTTCCCATTTCTATGCGACTCACACGCAGTGTACCACCACTGCCCACTCCTTCCAAGGGTCTAGTCAGCAGTCAGGTGAAACGGACAAGAAGCAGTGACTTTGCATCCAGAAGTATAGAGAAAAAGTTTCTCTCTGCTACGTCCTTGTGAACTGACCTTGGCATACAAAGTGTTCCGTTGTGGTTTCTTCCATCCTTACGTTGCTCATGATGGACATTTGCGATGTCCCTCTTCTTCCATTGCTCTTGCAAAAAGAAAACGGAAGGGCAGAGTGTTCTCTTCAGGCTTTTTCCATTTTCTTGCTCTAGCCTGATGTCAGATATACCAGGGCGTACTGAATACTCTCACAGGTGGGAAAGAAAGCTTACGAGGGTTGGGATCTGTCTAGAACAGATAACCCATTCAACCATGTTCCAAATAGCTGAACTCAAAGAAAAAGGCTTTATGATTTGAAATCTAATGCCTCCACCAGCAGTGATAGGTCAGCAGACTGTCCCAGAGACAGTGTCCCCATCACTTGGACTCAGGTCGTCTTGGTGTTGCTCCTCTAGGGAAAATGCATTTTCACTGGGTTCTGTGGAGATCGTGTCTTTCCTCTCCATCCTTTGCCCTCTTGCCCTTCTCATGGAGTCCTAACACCCACACCTAAACAAGCCCTTAACATGGCTGGAAATCACCCAATTCACAGAGACAATTTTTAATAGATCAGTACAGCCCTAAAAGAAGTTTCCCAGGTTTGCCAGGGAATCTCCATTATTAAACAGATACATCCAGAAAGGTGGTAGACATAATTTTTTAAGAATGAGTTTAAAAAGTAAATGAAATGTTAGTGGGGTTGACATCCATGAAAGTCCTACCATGTATGTTGAGGAGCTGGGGATGAAGTGTGTTTTTTCAGATGGGGAATGAAATCATTGCTAAGCGCTGCCTTTAGCAGCTGCTTTGCCTCCCTGTAGTTGGGAGTTTGAGTGATCCAAAAGCTCTGTCAGCCAGATGAAAAAGCTTTGACACTTGTGCACATGAGCTTCGTTCACCTCAGAACTTCAGGCTCCAGCACGGTGTCTACATGAAGTTCTTTGTAGATCAGTTTTCAGTAAGAGTCTACTTGCTTACGTTAACTAGTCATCTCAGAAATAGCAGATGGTTTGGGCTGGGGAAAAGATCTTAAAGATCTAGTTCCAACAACAGTGTGTGGTGAACATATTCTACCAGATCAAGTTGCTCAAAGCCCCATCCAACCTGTTCCTCAACAGAGAGGGAGCATTCCAAACCTTCCCAGACAACATGTCACAGTGCCTCAGCACCATCACAGTGAGGAATTTCTTCCTAAGGTCTAGTCTAAATCTCCCCTCTTTCAGTTGCCTCATCAAGGAAGGCTAGAGAAAATTATAAGGACTTGTTCCAGAGAGAAACTGATATTCTTTCAATAATAAAATAACTTTAAGCAAAAGTGTTTGTTTTTGGGAGGATTTTTTTGCTTCTTGTCAGGTTATTAGTAACATCATAAAAATGGTAATAATTGAACAGAAGAAAAGAAAGCCATATGTAGTTTTAGTGGGTTTTTCCCGGATGTTGACAGTCCCCCCACCCCCATTCAGCAGTTTTGCTTTACTATACACACTTCACATGGAAGAGCAGTTTCCTCACTGAGGATCTGTCCAATGTGTGGAGCTAAAACCAAGTTTACATCTTCTCCAATTATACGAGGGCCATTAAGTTCAGATAATGTGAGATATAAATTTAAAAGAAATTCTAGGGAAATCATAATTAGGTGCAGAGACATTACATGAGTTTAATGACTGAGATTTCATTTCAGTTTTCAGGATTATAAATTGAGAATCCTCATCGGACTCATCTTTTTCTTAATTAATTGGAAATTTATTTCAAAGCAATTTCAATCCCGAAGTGTTTGTGAGCCATATACTAATGTCCTCTACCTTGCTTTCAAAACTTCATCCTTCTAATTTCTTTGAGTTATTTCTGATGGCGTGATAATGCCTGTGTGAGTTTTCATACCAAAAGAGCAATCCTCAGTTTAAATATTCAGTAGGAAATTAAGTTCCTTGGGACTTAGAACTGTAGCATTTCATAAATGCTGATAGATTAGAAAGATAGTCCCCCACAAAAACCATACAGATGGAACAAAATTGAGGAGTAGCATCATTCTGTGAGTGTCTGAAGTAATGGCTTGTTGAGATAGTCTGTTGTGGTGGTTTATGGATTCTAATTTACATGATCTCAGCAAGGAAAATTGTCCCACTTCTAAGCACTTGGGCTGTGACTCATTTCATTTGACTCGAGCCATATACATGAGTGTCTACACTAAATCAATCATCTTCAGCCTCAAGTAACATCTCCAATAAGGGAAGCTGATCAATTTTGATGCAATTAGCTCTCTGAATTTTGCATCTTGATGTCAGAGGAATGATTCTCCACAGCAAACCTGCATGTTGCCTGGGTGTTCAAGTGTGATTTCCAGGGGGCTGGTACATTCACGCAGGATCTCAGCTGCTGGTTTTGCTGTTTGGTACCATGTAAGGAAATCCAATCTTCTCCTTCCCAAAGCTCTGCAGCTGCATGCAGCTAGAAAGTGAAAGCTAGTGCACACATTTGGTGTTTTACTCTTCTGAAATGATTCTCAAACTCAACATGAATGCTGCCCCATCCCGAGTAGTAACCAGGCACACAAAATAGAAGATACCTGCAATGCTTAGCCTTAAATCTCATAAAAACCCACCAATTTTAAGAAGTAGATGTTGTTTTGCTTTTATTTTCTAGATCAGAACTGCATCTACAGCGTGACTGGCTCTCTCCAACTCTGTAGTGTCTCTTCTTTAGATCACAGCACAGAAGAGCCTACCATTCCATTCACTCTTATTTTTCAACCAACACCACTAAACAAGCTTTGGGAGACTAAGTCAGAAGAAACTCTTTAGCCAAAACATTCAGCCATTGCACCAAGCATCCTGATTCTGAGGCAGAGTGGCTGCGACTGAGCTAAGGCAAGCTGACAATGCCAGCCTGGTTCTTTCTCACATTGCTGTCACTCTGTGGCTGTTTGGGACAAGTCTTGCACTTGTGCAGAGTGTACTGTGGTAAGATGAAGGGTAATGGCGTCAAGCTGAATTAAGATTCAGATTAGAAACTAGGAAGACATTCCTCATTAGGGAGATGCTGAGACACCGGAGCAAGTTGCCTAGAGATGGCCCTGGTCTAGTGAGAGGTGTCCCTGCCCATGGCAGGGGGATTGGAACTAGATGACCTTTGAAGTCTCTTCCAATCCACACCATTCTATGATTCTTTCGAATTCAAGGTCCTAAAGTGCACATACAATGCCTTTGTTTGCCAAACCATTTAAGAAGTTTCTGCTGCCTTTGTCCTCTTCTGATAGTTTACAGTCCCCACACTGCATTCCTGTACTGTGTCTGCACCAGTTGTACAGGTGAAACAGTAAACTCATGTTGAACTAGAGCGCTGGCACACGCTGACTTACTAACAAGCCCACACCCGAAGGTCATGGAATTTTAAGTGCCTTTGAAAAAAAAACCCAACCCAAATATCATGTTCTGCTTTAGCACACACCACCCCCAACATTTTGTCTCAGGACAGGCAAAGAGGCAGCGCTGCCTCTGGAAAAAAAGCATCAGGGAACAAAAGGTTCTTCAGGTAGTTCCAGCCAAATAGATGTCAATGGAATTTTACTGAGCTGGCATCCCCTTGGTATTTGCAGATCTATCAAAACTAGAGGAGAGGAAGGTAAGAAAAATGGTGAGGTTGTAGATCAATAGCTTCAAATATGGAGCAGCAAAAGAAAGCGAAAGTCAAGCTCTGTTTTAAAGTAATGAATTGAATGATTCAGAGGATTAGCTAAAAGAAGCTTCATATCTAGATGACCAGTTCCGCTGTGAAAACACAAGCTGACCTGCAGAGGATTAATGTTTACATCTACAGACTCTGCGGTCAAAAAGGCAACAAATGTGAGTTAAAAAAGAAATTCTCCTAAGGCTGTTTTAAAAGCAAAAATGAACCTCCAATAAATTGTTTACGTAAGCGCCTCCTGTGGAAGCTCAACCTCAAACAGTTCTGGGTTTTCAGATTCAGATGACACACGCAGCCAGTTGGATGTGACATCGACTCACGCTCTCTGCGTCTCCGGTCCCTTTTCTTCTTTATAAGCTGTGACTCCTGGATGTACCAGAAATGCACCAAAGTGACATTTCAGAGTCAAAATACTTTCAATTTTCCCTCAGAAGTACAAGATCTGCCACAGGAAACATCCGATTTTATATATATATATAAAGTCTCATTACTTTTCCTGAGTGAAAGAGCACTTTTTCAGACAGTTGAACAGCATCAACTGAGAAATCAAACAAAGAGAGTTGTTATGGGTCCTGGATCTCCTTGTAGAGGCAGCTGTTTCAGTGCTCACATGAAAAAGTTAACCTGGACTGCACTGTAAGTGGTATTGGACTAAACAACGGGGTTTGGTGCCATGGTAATGAACTTTCTATCTAGAAAGCAGCATGGGAAGAATTAAGGACAAATAGCTACCTACTGCTGTCTTTGCTAGCAGGACAGTGGCAAACTGTTGGTCTAGAATTGTTTTCCACTTTTCAATGATTGTTCACCGTGAAGACAACAAGTAACAAGCATGGTTGTTGTACCCCATCAGCCTCTCATCCAGGGTGCTCCTGTGAGGAACTCCTTGCTTCTCAGGCTGTACTCCTGCCTTCGGCTCAACAAGATGGATCTGGGTAAGGCCAAGCTCCTTTGTGCAAACATGCATTCTTTTGCTTCCCAGTACTTCCCAAATAACCAACTTCCTGAGAATCTGCTGTGTATTGATACCAACTTCTTAGGCCTCTGTGAGGTTTTATTTTATAGACTCAGGCTTTAACCATTTATGATCACAGCTGGTTTTAAAGCATGCTGCACTAAGACCTGACCTCTCAGTTGTAAAGTAGAAAGAAACCTCAGCTTCATTCACTATTTGCCTCGTGTTTTCCCCCATAGCTTTCTCATTTAGTTTGAGAAGTATGAGATTATTTCAAGTTTAACTGGGTTTTTCTCTTTATGTCCTTCTCTTTTTTTGGCTTCTGTGGCTGATTCAAACGAATAGGCTTCCCTCTTAATTAGGGGCAATCTATAGTCGTGGTAGTCATATTAGCAGGAGTTCCAATGGTGGGTCACTACATCATTTTCACTCTGGCTTTAAACATGACTAGGAATATGCTTACACACAGAAATATGAGCCCTGCCCAGCAAGACTTCCAATTGGGCTATAAAGTCAATAAGGTAATAAAATCAAATAGATTTGAAAGGGGAACAAAAGGCAATAACTGCTGTTACAACTGCAAGACTTTAAAAATTCGATTTAAAAATAAGGGATCTGTATTTTTTGTAGTATTTAGCACCTTTTCAATCTACCACTGGTGAAAGCTTATAGACTCCATCAGGCAGATCTTGAATGATGGAAGTTAGCGTAACTCCATGGACACTGAAGAAATGTATTACCTTGCTCTCTGAAGAGCTGCATCTGCACTTTTCATCACAATTTTGTGAGGTTATAGATTGCCAGAGTCTGTGAATTTTATCTTTTTCAGGCATTATGTACAACCAGCATAAAAAACAATTAAGTTAGTCCAGTAAATTTACAAATTATTAGCAATATAAGTCACATATTCACAGATCCCTAGAGCAGCTACAACTCACCACCACCTTTCACCTGTTCAGTGCTGTTTTCAAGAGAGCAGCTAAGCATGAGTGTCCTATTCCTCTTTAGAGCAAGGTTAAACAGATCCACTCTACCCTTTGTAGAGTAGGTTTAAATTGCAACAACTGAAGCTGATTTTAATGAGCCTATTTGTTTGCACTTAAATGAATTTGGAGAGTTCATGTGACCATTTCCATGTGTTAGCTGAGAGGATCTAACAACCACCTGAGGGTCATCAACTCCAGTAGCAATTACAGATGTTCCAGGGATAAAAACTGGTGACTGTGCATTTAGGAAAGGCACAGTGGTTATGTTTACGCAGTGAGCAAACGTCTAAGTGTCATGTAAATGCAAATGTGAAGGTGTAACCAATTTTTCAACAGTGCCAGGAGGAGATGCACCTGGGGAGGTGAATCTGATCAGTGTATCCTGCTCAAAAAAAAAATAACTTTAAATCCTTTTGCATGACCTGGTGGGTCATAGTGAAAATTTACATGGAGAAAGCTTTGGTAAAAAAGGTTTTCAGTGGAATCCAGCTAACACAATCAACGTGACACATTCTAATGAAAGGCAGGCAGCCTATTGAAAACAAAGTTCTGAAGTCATCTTCGATTCATAAGCAGGTTTGTTAGACCCTTCCATTGTGTTGGACACTTTAGCTAAAAGTTCTTGTTAATATATAGTCAGGGTCTTTAGCCCACAACACGTATGACACTCACAGGAGGTTTAGAAGAGGTTTTGGTGAAGCTTTTTTGTTGGAGGTTCTTGTTGTTGTTTACAGGAAAGACAATCTTTGTTATTAAATTACACCAGGGCTCTTTTAGCATTACTTTCAGCTCTCAGGAATTTTCCTGCAGTTATTGATGATTATATGATTACTTCACTTTAGGTAACAACAGGAAATATAATCAAATGATATTTTAGCTCGATTATTTGCATTTATGCAGATTCTAAGCATAGCATTTCATAACACATCCCAGTGTAGGAATTTCCATTTGTTGTTTGGTAGGCTGCTTGAATTAATCTCAAGGCTTGAGTCAGTTGCCTATTCAGAAGTGTCAAGTGTTATTTGCAGCACCCACAGATAGCTGAGACACCTACGTGGGGCTGGCAGCTATTGCACAGAACCTGTATCCTAGTACTTGCCTGAAGCAGCTGCTGGAAATGGAACAGAGCTGTACACGAAATGCCACTGGACAGCAGTCCATTTTGGACACCTTTATCCTGTCATTATCGGGCAAAATGAAGTTTAAAAGTAAGACTTCTAGTTTTAAGTGCTTACAGACAGATGTTCACCTGTGTTTTTTGTGTCTAAGAGTCCACTGTAATTAGACAAAATGTAAGAGTCTCAGTTCAATTTCTTCTTATCAACTCTAGTAACACAACACATCTTGTGCATCCTGCTTTTCTTCTGGCTGCAGCTCCCAAGGGCCATGTAATTCCTCGAAGTTCTACACCATATATTCTTGAATAGTCTTGGGTACCTTTAAGTGTCTCAAGTGCCATGAGATACCTATTTATAGGCGTCCACTTGCATGGCTCATCTGGTCAGCACAGGAAATGGAGTCTAGAGACCAATTCAGCTCAGGCCAATGTATTTTATAGTGAATTGATACGGTCCCCCTTCTGTCTATATTGGGTAGTGGCAATAGTCAGACACTCTTAGGCTGATTTGTAAACACTTGAGATATCATAGGCATATGGGGCTGACAGAAACAACACAGGACCTATGAGACACCCTGCCTCCTCTGCACTAGTGGTTAGAGACTTCAGTGCATCTCAGATGACAACAGATGCCCATGTTTATGTGATTGAATGGGTCCCATATGTCACCATCAATTACAGTAGACATTGAAAGATATTTAAATGCATTTGTCTTAAATTGAGTCCCAACCCTACCCACTATATTTGGAAAATCTATTAATGAGGGAAAAATAAATGAGCTGCATTTAGTAAAAGACAGTGTGCTAGACAAGGCTGGTGTTGGTCTCTTCTCTCAGATCAGTGACGATAGGACAAGGGGAAATGGCCTCATGTTGTGTCAGGGGAGGTTTAGATTGGATGTTAGGAAGAAGTTCTTTACTGAGAGGGTGGTGAGATGCTGGAACAGATTGCCCAGGGAGGTGGTGATGTCACCGCCCCTGGATGTGTTTAAGGAATGAGTGGACATGGTGCTTAGGGATCTGGTCTAGCAGCTAGATAATAGGATAAAGGTTGGACTCGATGACCCTAGAGGTCCTTTCCAGCCATGATGATTCTGTGATGATTCTGTGATTCTCTGTTCTTGCCCAGTGTATCGTCTTCATAGAGCAATAACTGCCACAACTTCTGTATTGTATAGAACCATTCATGCTGGGCTGACCCCAGCCAGCAGCCAAATAAATACTGACCCTGCCTTTCCCTCACTCCTCTCTCTGAAGGGATAGGGGCAATGGAAATTGAAGGCAAAAGGACTTACAAATAGAGATAACGACAATTGAATAAGAAAAATGAGAGCTGTGTGTGCAAGCAAAGCAAAAATAGGAATTAATTAATTAATTCACTGCTTCCAATGAGCAAGCAGATGTTCATCTATTTCCTGAGAAAAGGGCCTCAGCACAACAGCTGCTTGGAAAGACAAATGATATAAGTCTAAAATTCCCACTTCCTCCTCTCTTTCTATAGTTCCATTGATGAGCATGATGCCACAAGGTATGGAATAACTCTTTGGTTGATTTGGGCCAGGTCCCCTGGATATGTTCCCATGCAAACATTTGCTCACTTCCAGCTCACTCGCGTGGGAAGACAAGGAGAGAAGTATCTTGACACCGTGCAAGAACTGCTCAGCAGCAGCCAAAACATTTCTATGTTATTTATCCTGTTTTAATTACAAATGCAAAGTACAACATCATACGGGCTGCTGAGAAGGAAAGTCACTTTCTAGCAGGGCAAACCCTCCACACCATTTTTCCCAGCAGCAAGTAAAAGGATAAGCAGGTTATCTTCTGGATGACAAGCATACAACACTGCAGTAAGTGCAGTATTCCACTGCCATTCTTCCCTATAACATTTTTTTATTAATCCTGAAGGCCCTCATCACTTCTAGGATGCGTTATAACAGACCACTGTGTTTTGCAGAACAGAGTTGGCCTACAGCCAGACGGAAAAATGAAGGATGCAAGACTTTCAGCTAGGAAGATGGGAGTGAGGAATTGGGTTTTCAAGGATGAGGCGCCAGACCTTCATGCTAGTTTGCCTGTCCAGTCCCAAGTGCAAAATTTCTCACTGATCCCCCATCACCAAAACTGGTGCTGTGTCTAAATTGTGATAACTGGGAATCAGTAATTTCTAATCATGATATATAATTGATGAATGCCCTTTTCAGTTTTCATAAACTGAATGGAAAATATTTATGAGGTAAGAACATCAGTTTTACTTTTGCAGTTCCAAAGTAGTCTCCAGGTTTAGTTTAGCCAAATTGTACAGGTAAACATCCCCCTTGTATGATAAAACCAGAATAAACTTAAGGATACATAAAATAAACTTGAGGCTGTAGTAAGATCAAAAACTGTAGCTTTTTACAACATTGGCAACTTCCCTAAAGCTTCTGTCTGCTGCATGCTGACAAACTTGCCTATTGTAATTTAAATCAGGCAAATTATGTCTTCTTTTAGGACTAAAGGGGCAGATTAAATTTCCTCGTTAATGCTGCTGCTCGACCTGGTACCGTATGACACATTAGAAGCTGGGGAAATTAAAATTAGGTTACCCAGAACACTCTCTGGAGTTGAGCTTTTCTGGCACAAGATTCCTGCTGATATTTCACTTCTAATATGTTTCCTATGCCAGGAGTAGTAAAAAGAGAAGGGGGGGTGGGGAAAGAAAAGAACAGAATATTTGTTTATATTGGATTTGGGTAACTGGCAGTGATCACCATCAAATCACAGCTTAAATAATGCCTTGTTCAGTGGCACAGACACAGCACTGAGCGCAAGAGCGTTTGCGTACACAGAGCAAAATCTCCTGCCTCTTTCTCGGTCTCCCTGCCTGTCTGGAATACAGATGTAAACACTGAAACTGTCTCGTTTACAGACAAAAATAACAGCAGTGGTGAACATTCCAGTGAAGCAATGTAAAGCAAGGGTCAGAGCCAGATAATAGAGTCCAAACAATATCTGATTGTCAGCAAATGCGAAAAACTGGTGAGGCTACAATTAATGTCTAACTAGCAGATTTTTCAACTGGATAAGAAAGGTGCCTCAAAGACTGACTGGGTACTGTCTGTCCAATTTTGAGAGGATGTTCCACCCAAGTAGCAAAGTGAACACAAAGCATGTGGGTAATGGGACCTGCTGGTTTCCTACCTGCTTTTAGGGCAGCCCCCTGAAAGGGAAACTCTATCTTCAAACCTCCTGTGATACTGAAAAGCTCTCTGATAAGTAAGAGAACATCTCGCATTCCCTCCGTTTATTGTCATTAAGTGGCCTGTTTTCCTAGCACAGTCTTAGCACAGTCCTACATCCCGATGCAGTTTTCCAGTCCTTGCCAGCTATAGACCCGCACTACTGGCACTGGCCATGACAGGGGGAGCTGACTACACAAGATGGAGGACCGGCTTGCAAGAGTCAGGCAAACACAGGGCTCAAGGTAGTGCTCTGCCGGCCTGCCAAGCTCATTGAAGTTCACAGCAGCATTGGCACTCTAAAATGAATAATCTTAGTAACACCCAAGTGTATTAATTCGCTGTGAAAACTCTATTAGATGTGGGAACGGTAACAAAAAAGTTTATCAGTTGTGACATCAAGGTATAGGAACAGCAGCAATTCAGTAATTTGGAAAGAAGGAAGCCAAAGAGATCTTGTAATTAAGGGAAGCAGAGCCAACATTATAAACGAGGTCTCTTCTGTTTCCTGCATTAATCACAAACGAGCAAGGAACTCGACGTCCATGGGGAACCGGCAGTCGCGTGTCAGAGCTGGGTGCTACAAATGCAATAGAAACCATCAGTAATAGTGCTGCTGCCACCCTGCTGGACGACAGCAACATCTGCAATCCAGCCCTGACGTCAGCGGGTGCGTCTCGACCAGTGTCAAGTAGTTGTGGATTTGCCCATTTCACTTCAGTATGCTGGAGGACACACACATCTCCTTATGAAAACAAGTCAACATCAAGCTGGCTCAGAAGGGGCTGCGGTTTTGCTGGCCAACTGGTCCGTATCCTGGTATTTTCTCCTTCTTTTTAGAGAAATAAACCAGAAAGACAAAGACATTTTAGATGCTTGGCCCATTTCCAATACATACTGACAATCCAGCCATGCAAATACTAACGCTGAAGTGGTTTTCAGCCTGGGCAGTCTCTCAGTGCCCACATGTAGGCACAAAATGACAACTTCAGAGCATGGAAACGCTCTCAAAGTTGTGGTTATTGGGTAAAGCAGTGTGCATGCACTCATCACCAGAGGTGTATCTTGTAATGAAGATTCAGGTACTTAATTTAGTATTTTACATCAATTTTATTTCAAGACTGACATTTGAAGGGGAAAAGTAAAATAAATTCTCAAGAACGTGTCCTGACAATAAGTTGGCACTGACATTTAGATTAACTGACTTCTTTCTTTTTCCAAGCATCTACTGTAAAAGTTGTGATGGTAATCATTTGTCTGGTGCTATCTTTTTCCTTCTGATTTTGCTTGTGCAAAGGTAGAATTGGAGGATTTAATTTACCAAGTTTTAAGGCACCCAGAAGTAACTCACACGCTGAAGAAGTCTATTAAGTAAAAGTCTATTTTATTTCTTGCAATGGATGTGTTCTGATAAGGCTGCAGTACGCAGTGCTCTGTGAAAGCAGTGTAAAGCAAGTGTCAGGGCCAGATAATAGAGTCTAAACAATCTTTGATTGCCAGCGAAAACCTAAAAATTGGTGAGGCTACAATTAATTTCTGACTAGCAGATTTTTCAAATGGATAAGAAGAAAGGGAAAGTTAATGTCTTCAAAACAGTGGTACATAAACTACAGTTTTCTGAGTAGTTATCCAGCTCCATTTTTACGATTAGTACTAATGAAAATTACCCAGTATTTATAATTTGGGTAATCTAGTAAGTATAAATGCCGTTGCCGTTTGCAGTTTCACAGTTAAAATCGGATTTTTCACCTAAGAATACACCTGTGAGAATGAGGGGTACTTTTTTGGGTATAAAGAAAGCGTAATGTATCACTGGCAAAAGATAAGCCATTAGAGGAGACACACAGGAGTGTAACCCTCTGGGTAGCAGAAGGTGGAGATCCTACTTCAGCGGGGCTGGATGAGACAAAGCAGTAAGGGCTCACACGCTGTTAAGCAGAGATTCCGGAAGCAAAAAAAATTCAAAGGTAAAATCTGATGACTCTGATTTCAACTCATATTGACAGAGTTCCCTAGCCATGGCAGGACAGGTTTCAAGGAGAAGGATATCCAAACTTACATTCAGACAGAAAGGATTGAGATGTAGTCCATCTACTATTTCTTTTCCGAAACCACAGAGCATGGAGGTTATTGAAAGTGAGCTTTGTGCAGACTCTTCCATCAAAAATAGCTAAAGGATGAAGAACTGCAAACCAGTGGCTGCAAACTCACGTGGAGTGATGGACTCGTCCTACCTGCAGCACCACTCCCTGTTACACCAAAGCAGCTCTGTGGAGATCCAGGTATCAGTGAAAATAAGCACAGCAAGTAGGGACCATCTCAAGTAATGAAAACTGTAAAAGACTGGAGTTGTTTATTTTTGCAAGGAGACAGGGCAGATGCAACAAATCACTTGGGAACAGACAGGAGAGTTGAAATTGGAGGAAATGTTACTCAAAAAAGGAAATGCATTTCTAATTAGACTTTGAAAAGTCCTTGCCGTAGAACACAGTTAAAGCAAGAGTACACCAGGGTTCAGAAAGCGAAAGGATGCTTCAATCATAGTCTAAATAACCATCATGCCAATTTTTGACTAGATTAGTATTTTTGTTGTCTATTAAATATTAATTACGCAGAACTTTATCATTGCCTTTCAAACCATCTGCCCCCTAATGTTCTTCTCGCTGAAACCAAACAAGATCATTGGTAAACAGACATCTCTTCAGGAAAGACTTCGGAATTACTTTTCATGTTTTTCATGGAAATGAAACGAAACTCCCTACGGGAAAGACGGTGACACAGCAGGTGCTTCAGATTGTTCCTGCTGAGCACAGTACAGGATTAAAATTTGACTAAGTTGAGGGAGGTCTAAGAACACACTCTGCTGAATAGAGAGCCTGTATGATAAACCAAGACATCTTCCTGTTACCCCAGAGTGAATACAAGTGACACTGGATATTGCTTGGTGACAGAGTCAATTTTTTAACTGCAGTAGACGATGTGTTTTAATTTCACTTTCTCAGCATGTTCAAGGATAGATGTCAATATGAAAACACAGGGACAGTCACTGGCAACCAAAAACATAATTAGCCCCCAGAAAGGTTAGCGTTTCATTTTCCTTATTCCCTAATGGAAATGGAGCTAATCGAAAAACTACCCATGTGACTGGGTTCAAAGGAATTCGAGCTAAGTCAAACACAAGGAGGAAATACGTTTCATAGTACCGGTAATGTGTCCTGAGGGGGTTAGCAGTTCCTCGTTCAGTAAGGTCAACTCACGTGCGAGGCAGGGACATCTAGCATGAAAACAATATTAGTAATTCATGTGCCAGGATGAGTGGGGGAATGACAAGAGACAGTGATGGGGGAAAGAATACCCAACAAACTCAGCCACTGGGCAGAGAAAAATGGAAGAAAAAGTTCACCTAAAAGAAAAGGCCAATAGGATAGAGAGGTGAAAATACCAAGTAGGACTTTTCCCCTGAATGCCCACACAGAGTCTGTCTTACAGTATGACGGTGATGTTGGTTTCTGTTATTTGCATACTGGCTATGTCAAGCCAAAGCGACTCACTGCAGAACCAGCTCATATCTCACCAGCCAGCTGCCTAGTGTTTGACTTCACCACAGCGTACTAAAGAGAAGCAAAGTCCTCTGGATAAGCAAATACAGTAGTGTCATATTAGGAAGACAGTGGGCAAGGTACTTGTGATCTAAAAAAGGAAGGATTCTGCTATTCCAGCCTTAAAGTCCAGAGGAGTTTTTCTTGTGAAACTTTCTCTAAAGCCCAATGTCTCCTGTGAAGCCTCGTAAGAACTGAATGAGCTGGCACCTAACTAATGCTATGCCTGTGTGGGATCCAGAAACTTACGCCTCCCTGTGAAGCAGTAGGAGAGTTCAGCATTTCTGAAACCAGAAGTCTCATAGATGAGGCTTCTTTGGCTGACACTTTCTGGTACGAACAGGTTATTGCCTCAAAGCAGTACATGTCAAAAGAGCAAAGGAACGGGCGGAAGGCCACTAAGACGGGGTGGAATGTGAATGAATTCACTGAAGATGACAGGCTTGTGATAAACTCCTCTTTCTGCTCCTCATGTTTAAATAACAATGTTCTCCCTGACTCAACTGATTAGTGCTTTAAGTATGGTGATGAGGGGAAAGCAGAGATGAGGATCAACCCCAAATAAGCAATATTTCTTGCCCTCATGTGCCTTCTTTCATGTTTCCTTGAGAACAGTAAGAACTCCCTCCAGTGCATTACAGGGCAACCCTGTTGTGTGACCTGCTGAGTCTCCTTAATTTTCTGAGAAGCCTCTCAATTATAGAATAGATCAGGTTGCTGAGATCAGTATCAAAACAGCCCTACTAGTTGAAGATGTCCCTGCTCATTGCTGGGGGATTGGATCAGATGACCCTTTAAAGGTCCTTTCCAACTCAAACTATTCTATCATCTTCCCAAGCACAGAGGTGAGGCTGACAGGTTGAAAATTTCCAGAGTCCTCCTTTCTAGCCTTTTTTAAAATGGGTGAAAAGTTTCCCTTTTAGAGTCACCAGGGAGTTACCTGACTGCCAGGACTTTTTACATGTCATGGAGAGAAGCTTAGAAACTATATCAGCTAGTTCCCTCAGGACTCTGGGGTGTGTAAGATAGATTTCAGCATGCTGCCTCCCTCTTTTAGCTCAGCAGAAGCTTTGGGACGTTGCATCTTGTGACTGGGGAACCCTGTTAAGAAACTGGAATCCTAGGTTTACATTTCTGCTTCACAAAACACTTAAAATTATAGAAATAAGATGGAAAAGTATTTCTGGAGATCATGTAGTCAACCCTCCTATTGAAACAAAACTGGTTTTAAAGTTACCTCCTGTTGTATTGTTTAATACAATTATTGTTAAGACCTCCTGCTTTGTTTAATATCTTTATCAATGATCTGGATGAGGGGATCGAGTGCACCCGCAGTAAATTTGCGGACGACACAAAATGATGCACAAGTGTCGATCTGCTGGAGGGTAGAGAGGCTCTGCAGCAGGGTCTGGATAGGCTGGAGAGATGGGCTGAGCTCAACTGTATGAGGTTTAACAAGGCCAAGTGCCGGGTCATGCACTTGGGTCACAACAACCCCCAGCAACGCTACAGGCTTGG